>JAOQGH010000012.1:97431613-97447568 GCA_025769975.1 Gallinago jamesoni | reverse complement strand
CACTAAATAAAGCAAGTAACATCCCCAGAAACAGAAACTCTAACATCATTAAGCAAGTATAAAACTGTCTGAAATGACAGCTAGTCAATGTCCTCCTAGTACTGGGGAACTAATACAAAACAAAACAAACTCATACAGATTTGCTTAGCCTGCCTTCATGAGGTATAGAAATATATGATTATTCTCCCTGAAATAGACAATGATTATCTTATTTGTTGAGTAGTAAACATAAACAGATGGTTAAGCACTACACTGGCTGATGTTGCTGGACTGATTCCTTTATACTCATTCTCAGTTGCAAACTACTAGTGCCAATTTTGCATACAAAGTAAACAGGAGGGCATCATCAAAGCATTTAACTGAATCCAATTAAAGAATTCCTACTTCTGAAGTTTTCCAGTAGTCCTTACCTTGGAATAGCTAAACTGGGCAATATCTATGCCATGTATAAACAGTAAAACTTCTCTATAGAAATATGATAACTTTTATGTTTCCTTCTCCAAAATAGTATTCTAAAAATATTTTTTCTCCAATTAATATGAAATACCCACAAAATAATGTAAAAATCTGAAAAGTATGCTCCCCATTATAGTTTGGCTGTACTTTTCCACTTCATTGCATACCCAGATTTGGCAAAATTTAGAGTAGATTATTTGTGTGAGAAGCTTAAAAAGGCCTCCTAGAATATGTAGTCAAAAATTGTGTTCACCTGAAGATTTTCTGAATTTCTTGAAGCAACAATATTAGATGATATTTCACACAAAAAGAAGCTCATTGACTTTTTATGTTTAGTAACTTTTTTTTTGCTATTCCCTGGCAATGGATGTCATGTAAACAAACTTTCTCCAGTAAAGAATTTTTTAGCCTTCACTAGAATCTTATAGAGAGAGGAAAAAAGAATTAAAATCAGAATGTGATAGTTTAAATAACTTATTTGAACTGATACTCTCAAGGCAGAAATATTTTTCCTGGTATTGGGCCACAGTGATCTTTCTTCGTGGTGTGAAAAAGAGCTAAAAAATCCACAAAACTGAGTGACCATGAAGCCTTGCTCTGAAATGATAACAATGGAAATAGGAAGTCCCTAAAACGAAAGAACATAAATCATCCAATCATGAAGTTAGTCGTTCCAAGTGGAACCCCAGCAGAATAGAAAGTTAAACAGTAACCTAGTGGTATCTGGTAGGTTAAAGGTATAACCTCTAATTACCTTTGATAAACTTCATGCTAAAAATCACTCCTCTGGGAGGAGTTTTTATATGCAAATGTAAGACCACCTTAGTATAAAGAGCCAAGCGGAAATTAGAACAAGTACAAATGAATTTTTGTTATATAATTACAAGTGACCAATCAGCTATTTTGATGTGGGTTTTTTTCATTACCTTTTTGTATAAAAGACCCCTTGTGTTTCCTAGCAGGTGTGCTGGCTGCATTATATACCTAGCACCATATTCTGCAGAACTGAAATAAAGGCAAATATTCAGTGTGTCAATTGGCTCTTGCACACAGGGTGAAGAATTTTATTTTAAGGACAACATCTCTTCTCTAAATTCAAATACCTATCATTCTTATTCTCTCTACCTCCAAAGCAAATGTCTCTTAAATAAGTAATCCTCCTTAAACACCTGCAGTAAGCTACTAATGCAGTACTCTAATGGTCTTAACAGCAGTACTGTCTACCAGTGTATTTCCAGTGCCTTTTGCTATGCAAAATGAGAAATGAAACCGGCCATGTACAGACTTTTTTTGAGAGTCCCTGTAAAAACACCTACATTTTTGAAGAAAGAAATACCTTGTTATTGAAACAAACTTACATGGGATTTTTGTGTTTTCTCATTGCCAGCATAACAAAATATTTCAAAACCTTCACATTATCAAATAATTACATGCAAATGTATGCAATTAAACTTATTAATGTACAATTTTGATGAGAGAATAATATTGTATATGTATTCTGTATTATAACTGTCATCATATGAAAGTCAAGTTTGAAGCTTACATTTTTGTAAAAAAACATATTTTTCAAAACAGTGTGGTTTTTGTTACAGAGAAAGCAAAAGGAAAAATCAAATCAAATGAGTAATAAAATCCTTAATACTCTGAGTGAGGTGTCCATATTCTGCGTATCAAACTAACTAACTAACTAACTGACTATCTAAAACAGGCAATACAAAAGAAAAACATTCTGAGGGTCTCTATTATTTAAAATTCTACTAGCAACTGTAAAAAAGCCCAGGCCATTTGGCTGTTCTCAGCTCTTGGCACTTTCAGAGCGATACTTAGCAGGCTTCCAGCTATCTATGGTCAAGAGATCAGGAGAATTAGAATAACTGCTTTTAGCTGATCAGGTGCTATATATAAGCCAATTGGTGTTTGCAGAACATATAATGTTCTTTTGATGGTTTCCATTGTAATTATGTTGTATCACTGCGCTTCTACTGCACCTTTTCATTTCATGTTATACCATGTCTTATGTCTTACTGTGACAAGGCCAAACTCTACGTGATGAAATCTGACCCAGATCCAGGGACAGGAATAAAAAGCATTCTTGCCTCCTTCCTCCTACAAAGCCGTGTCTGTGGACATTACTGATATATGTTATACCTAGGAACAGAAAGCAGCCCTGTTCACTTTTGCACTGGTTTTAACAAGGATTTAGATTCAGTGTCAGAATAAAATCTGAAACTAAATTACTCTTGTCAGATTGTTGGACATCTAGAGAGACACCATGGTTATACACATGACCCTTCATGCCTAAGAGCTGTTTCAGAATTGAACAAAGAGAAAAGATATATTCCAAAGCTATTTGAAATAGCACAGTTTTCCCAGTTCTTCTCTCAGTAACACCTATTCACCAAATGTACCTGTTTACTAGATGCACAAATTCAGATCTATATTTTTCACCTCCTCTACGATTTTTGTTTTGTTTCTCATTATAAATATACTCAAATATTAATTACTTTATTTTTAGGATAGGGTGGTTTTGTTGGTTTGGGTTTTTTTCTAGTTTTTGGCAGCAACAGTACCTGTAATCACTGGGTTCAGTGTTCTTACCATGTACTACTCAAAATTGTGATTCTAACATTGTTTATACAATTTACATTAAACTGTAATGGAATGAGAAACGGGATTTGTTGGTTTGAAATTTCTCAGAGTAAAGAGACCTCTTATCAATTTTACTTACAGGTCAGGTTATATTCCTTGCAGGAAATATGGGATTTATAGACTTAATTATTGCTTATCTATATTCTGGTAGGGGGGTGGTAGCAGTTTACAAGTCTCTACTGGGATTTAGTTTCTATTGTTTGGCTCAATACAATGGAAATATACCCAGGAACTTCAGTGTTTGTTTCTCAAAATATTTTTTTCCTCTCTCTATACCTAAATCAGGGAACAATACAAATGTGTTTGTGGGTTTTGTTGAAGAATCTTTTCCTTGCCTCTTCGCCAGTTATTTAGGTGAGAGAGCAAGGCAAGGTTATTTGGTCTCTTTTCTCTTAGAAAGTGAATTTTAAGTCTGGGTGCTAACACTTTTTGTCAGTGAGTTCTATGACTTGTTCCTATAAAAACTATTTTTTATTCTGCTTGCACCTTCAAATCCCCAAAGCTTTGTATAGATAATTGCATTCTATGCGCAGTTGTGAGCATGACAATAAGCAATCAGTCAATTCCATTACTGTGAGGGTGATAGTGTGAGGGCTATACCCAATGACATTTTTTTCTCTGTAACACATGCACAACACACTCTGACTTCCAGTGTTTTCCTGTTATTACATTTTAAATCATACCGCTAACAGTAGCTTTATAGTGACTTGGAAGCGTATCTTCTATGAATACAAATACCAAGAGACTAACAATTCTGTTTAAAAAAAGCAGGAGTTTGATTTATAATGAGATAAACTGGTAGGAAAATACAATCCTTGTTCCTTTCCATAATAATAATAATAATTGTTTTTTATTATTATTGTTGTTATTATTATTATTACTATTTTATAAAAAGAAATTTTATGCCTATGGTCAGAACATTATTTTCCTCTCTTAATGTCTACCATCAAAATCAAATGAAAGGGCAAGAATATAGCGATTAGAAGCTGTTCTCTTTTTATACCATAATGATAAATCTCTTGATTTTAACTGGTTTAAACAAATAAAACCACAGAATTTACTCAGAAATTTATCTTTGACACAATTCCAAAATTGAAAAATAATTATTCTTTTTAACCACCTGAAAAGAATAACACTAGATAATACAGTGTTCCAGGCCTCACATTTGTGGAGTGATGGGCTTATCTGTTGACACAAAGCTGATATAAAAGTATTTTCCCTTACCTGTGGGATTTTTTTTCCCCAAACAAATGGAATCCTGTAATGGAAGAAAGCCATCAAATAATTCATGCTATTTTTCTCAGCAAAAGACAATGGAGACATACCTTAGTTTATTCCAAGGAATGCGGTTGCTGTCCCTGTGTTTGAAACATTAGACATAAGACACTCTAAGCAAAACGTGCGTGGAACATTATACATTTTCATGTTGCATTATTCTGATAGTACTTTTTGTGCAATGTTAAGGATAATATCTCATTTATGCACTGATGGTCTGCACATAAAGGCATATAAAACAAGTAGAGACAGTCAGGAACTCTTTACTGTAAAATATTTTTGATAGCACATTGGGTGTAGGTGATGAACTGTGGTGAACAAGATGAACTTCTTTCTGTTCATCTTGAAAATATTCTGTTCAAATATTCACTAGATATCCACAACCTCACCTCAAGAGGGGAATACATAACTTAAAAAAATATGTTTGAAACTCACTTTGGAATAGGAACTTGGAGTGTCCAGTATGCTCTGACCATAATGTCACTGTTTTTTCTAGAATATTTATGTCTTCATCCTGCAGTCTGATAAACAACTCAAAAGTCAGTTATTTCTCTTCTATTCTCTTGAACATCATAACTACAAGACTAAATTATCTTTCTTGTAATGACTATCTAGTCCAATGTATAATCACTTGGTAAAAATTGTGAAAGTTCCAGCATTACAAGGCTGGGTGCTTGAAACATGATTGCTGTTTACTCAGCTGGGCTGTCATAGATAAAAGTTCAATTTATATTGTAGCATGACTTTTTGAAAAGGCGTCTCTGAGTATATTGTAGTAGAGTATCTTGTCAGAGAAGTACAGTGGCAAAAAAATTTATTTCCCAGATTTTTCAGTTAAAAATAAAGAAAATCCTTAATTTTCTCCCAAATAAGAACATACCATTAGGACAAAACTGTTTGTTTGTTTGTTTTTCTCTAGGTCCTTTTTTTTTTCTCCTCAATACATGTGTACATATTCCAGATTCTAAATGTATGTTTTGGTAAACATTTTATTTTCCTTTTTTTCCCTAAAACAATACATATTTTAGTCCCCTTGTCAAAATACATACTCTGATGCTATATTTTCATTCCTTTCTAAATATATATGTGCAACTTTGGGGGGGAGTTCTTCAGTGCATATGTCCGTATCTCCCATATCTCATAAAACTTGTTAAGAAGGAAAAATTTCTGAAAGTCACCTGTGGTGGAAATACTACTGTCGTGTCATAGTGGCATCACTATGCTTACAGCAGTTTACATAGAAGAAAAATGCTGCTCATTTGCCAAATGTAAAATGTTTTTCACCACTTGAAAGTACTGCTGCTACTATGGAGAGATGCTTTTTAAATATATATTGCTCATTTTTAAGAAAAACACAATTATCTTTAAGAATATGAAGTCCACAAAGACAACATCTGTTGCTCTGCCTTTGTCCACCAAGTGTGTGACAGTACCATAAAAGGCCACCAAGTTTGTCAGGCACGATTTGCCTTTGGTGAAGCCGTATTGGCTGTCTCCAATCACCTCCTTATTTTCCATGTGCCTTAGCAGAGATTCCAGGAGGATCTGCTCCATGATCTTGCCAAGCACAGAGGTGAGACTGACTGACCTATAGTTCCCTGGGTCTTCTTTTTTCCCTTTTTTGAATATCGGGGTTATGTTCCCCTTTTTCCAGTCTGCGGGAACTTTGCCAGACTGCCACGATTTCTCAAATATGTTGCAAAGAGGCTTAGCAACTTCGTCCGCCGGCTCCCTCAGGACACATGGGTGGTTTTCATCAGGTGCCATGGACTTATGCACCTTCAGGTTCCTTAAGAGGTCTCGAACCTGATCTTCTCGTACTGTGGGCAGTTCTTCGTTTGCAGAGCCCCTCTTCTTGCCTTCTGTTACTTGGGCAGTGTGGTTCACACCCTTTCTGGTGAAGACTGAGGCAAAGAAGCTGTTCAGTAGCTCAGCCTTATGCATATCCTGGGTGGCCAGGTCTCCCATTTCCTTCTGGAAGGGATGCACAACTTCCCTAGTGTTGCTTTTATCCCTGACATATCTGTAGAATTTTTTCTTATTGTCTTTCACATCCCTGGCTACGTTTAGTTCTGCCTGGGCTTTCACTTGCCTGATCTTGTTCCTGACCCCTGGGACCATTTCTCTGTATTCTGCACATTCTACCTGTCCCTGGTTCCACCCTCTATAGGCCTCCTTTTGGGTCCTGAGCTTGACCAGCAATTCCTTATTCATCCACGCAGGTCTGCTGGCTATTTTGCCTGACTTGTTGTTTTTGGGGATGCACCTCTCCTGAGCTTGGAGGAGGCGATCCTTGAAAACCAACCAGTCCTTTTGGGGCCATCTCGCCTCCAGTTCTTTTTCGCACACTATCCTCCCAATCAGATCTCTCAGGAGATCTTCTCCTTTCTAAAGCCCAGGGTAGCCAGCTTGCTGCACACCCTCCTTGCTGCCCTACGAATCTTGAATTCTATCATCTCATGATCACTGCAGTCAAGGCTACCCTTGAGCTTGACATTCCCCACCATCCCCTCCTTGTTGGTAAGGACAAGGTCCAGCATGGCTCCTTTGCTTGTTGGCTCCTCAATCATTTGAAGAAGAAAGTTATCATCAACGCATTACAAGAACTTTCTGGATTTCTTGTGCTCTGCTATATTGTCCTTCCAACAGATATCGGGATGGCAGAAGTCCCCCATGAGGACCAAGGTGTGCGAGCGTGATGCTGCTCCTATCTGTCTAATGAAGGCCTCATCCTCTCTGTCACCCTGATCTGGTGGTCTGTAGCAGACCCCAACTGTAACACCACTTGCCCCTGTGGTCTCTTTAATCCCGACCCATAAACTCTCCATCAGGTGTTCATCCATCCCCAGGTAGAGCTCCACACACTCCAGCTGGTTGTTGACATAGAGGGCAACACACCTTCCCTGTCTTCCCATCCTGTCCTTCCTGAAGAGTCTGTAACCCTCCATTCCAACACTCCAGTCATGAGACCCATCCCACTACGTCTCGGTAATGCCAATAAGAGTGTAGCCCTAGAGGCGTGTGCACATCTCTGACTCCTCTTGCTTGTTCTCCATGCTGTGCACATTTGTGTAAAGGCACTTCGGCTGGGCACCTAATGGGGCTGCCTTACTGGCTGGAATGACTTCATTTCCTTTATGTTGCTCTTCAGGTGTCCTTCCTTTGTGGTGTTTTGTCTGTGATTTCCATATTCCCTTTGCCTCAGGAGCCTTCATACCTTTGACTCAAAATGTCACGGCAGCACTGAAAATAATTTTTATGTTTTCTTAGCACAGTCTGGTTGGTTGGAGGGCTACATTTAGAGAAGTTATACTTTCAAGTCCTAGATAGTTCTTGCTTGATTGAGGGACGAAAGAAAAATAATAGAAGTTTATCTGTGAAAATAGTAGTGTTTTAAGGAGGAAAGCCAGAGCCATACCACAATAGATACAGGCAGATCACAAGGAGTGGCTGTTCTTGACAGCATCTTTTTTACAATAAAGTTCTGAATATTCTATTTGGAGTATTGTTTTACTCTCACGACAAAAGATTTGATATTTTACTGATGTCGGAAGCTTTCCTATAGATGTATGGAAAATTGTTACAACATTGAGATTATTTTAGAAATTTTTATTTTTATATAGAATAGTGGGTGGCATTCAGGAAAGCAAATGAACTGTTTAAACCACTAATAAACTGACAATGTTTTCCTGCTGAATATGAGGCAACAATTATTAACAGTATGAATGTGACATTATAAGCAACTGAATGCCTTATACCCTGACATACATGACAATAATGTGTACATATTATATAATTTTCTTCTAAAATAACACCATTTTATGGTTTATATGTACTCTTTTACTACTAGCTTCTTATAATTTCGTGTTCCTTTCTATACAATAATTCTAGAAAATCCCAGTTTGTCTATGTTAGAAAATTTACCCTTTATGTTACATAATCTCAAAATTTTAGGTTAAATTATTTATTTCCAATGCCTGAGAATTCAAATCTCATTTTTCATTTAGAAATATTTCTAGCTTTTACAGTTACAAAGAAGGTCATGGGCATATAATTTTTTTTCAGGATTGAAAGCACAAAATATAAATTACAATGAATCTTTAAAGATGTTTTGTTTATTTTCAAGACAGACAAAAACAGTGGGAGGGAAATATCAATTCCTACTTCTTAGTTTTCATGACTACCTCTGGTATTTGGTTTTGGTGGGTTTTTGCAACAGCAAATTTAGTTGATTAAATATTTCTGAGCCAAATATATTTTGTTGCATGCATTCATATGGGTGCCAATATGGATTATATTCTCCTCAAAATCAACGTGTTTGCACTGAAGGTTGAGAGCATAGTTCATCTATTATTTAACTGTCAGCAACAGTTTCTAACTCTTTAAAATTCTATTTCTGCTGAAAAACAAGGGGCCTTGGATTGTGACTGAACTTTTTTAAGATTTTTTTCTGTAAATGAATAGGTAAGAATGAACATTGCTGAGAAGAGTCATCCTTGAAGAACAAGAAACTGAATTCCTCTACAAATGGGATAAAAGTCCAAAATTGTTTAAACTAGACAATTTTTGTTTTGTTTTTAAGAGCTAGATGACAGACATACAGGGAAATCAATGTCTTCAGCCTGTATTTTAAGACTTCATGGTATCAATAATATTTTTTTTATAAAATACCCCTGCTATAGCCTATGAAAATGCTATGTAAAAATGACTGTCTACAATCAATCCTGGAAATTAAATATGTATGTAAACATTGAAAAGCCCAGCAAAAGCAGTTATATTACACACCATTAAACCTTCAAGTGACTTTTTTTTTTCTGAAATGTAACTACAAAAACATCTGGACTGTCTCAGGACAAAAATTAATACAAGATTAAAAAAAAAATAAGAAAAACCAAACAAAACGTGCACAAGAAATAAACACAACATAGAAACAAACTGCAGCAGCAAAGGCACAGGTAAATCATCACTGAACTTGGCCAAGTATATTTAATAAACACTTGGATGAAAAATTAAAACTGCCTTGTATCTTAATGGGAGACCGTGTTTAGAAGGATCAAACATGCATTAGAGCAATACAGTCACCACTAGCTGTCAGTTCAGCCAAATGGCTTAGCTGCAGGATGCCTTCTGTGCATCATAAAGCCTCCTCAAACTGACAAACGTTCTGCCACTTGCTGCAAACACATGGCTATTGTGCACAGCAAGGACTGAATATATCATTACAACCCCGTGTATCCCTAATTTGTATTGTCACGTGAGAGCTCAAACCTGGAATGAGGCCCTGAAGGCACAAGAACTAATGAACTCTGCTTGGCATTGGAAGAGTAATCCATCACCGACATGCAGTGGCCCTTTTCTTTTGACTGTGTTGATGAAATTTTTCTAATCTCTCATGCTAAGTGACATTTTCTTAACCATGCAAGGCAGAATGTTCTTCTAGCATTAACCTTCCCATAACAAAGTACACCATGGTTAGAATATTCTAAGTTAATTTAAAGTAATTCTCATTAAAACAAGGGAGGAGATGAAGGAAAAGGAAAAAAGAAAAAAAAAAAAGAAAATTATTAGTCCAGTCTTCCCTGTTTAGCTATGGACTTAGAAAATAAATATAGACCTCAATGAACACTGTTTGTTTCACTGTTATAATAGTAACATCTATCTCAAACCAAATAGACATATGGATTTCAGTAGCAATCCAGTTTCATTAACTTTAATATTAATGTTAATGCTAACATCGAGTGGCATATATTGTGTTAATCCATTTAATTTTAACAATCTTTTTTCCCCGATCCAATTAAATTTGGTACAAAGATTTTCAGATTTCCAGTTCTCTGCAGAAAAACCTTTACTCCAATACAGCAAAATTTGAAAAATCATGAGATTCTGAAAAGGATCCTTCTCAGCCAGCCTCAATACAGGATGATACCTCAGATGTAGATGTAATTATTAATTCTTTATCTATAAAGGATTTGCGAAATCTAAGGAAGGATTTTACTCGTCATGTTGGGGAGCCACTTCTCTCTTGGTTGCTCCGATGCTGGGAGAGTGGAGCTAATTCCATACACTAGGATGGTAGAGAGGCCAACGAGATGGGAAATCTGGCCAAAGAGGGAGGTATTGATAAAGCAATTGAGAATAAGGCAGAAGTTCTCAATCTATGGAGTCAACTGCTGTCAGCTGTAAAGAGCAGATATCCCTTTAAGGATGATATCCGATGCTGTCCAAGCCAATGGACCAGCATGGAGAAAGGTATTAAGTACCTGAGAGTACCTGTTCGAGAAGTGATTTATGGCAATTGGCAAGTTACTATGAATCCTGATTAAATGCCAAGAGAAAGGGATGGATTATGATATTCAATTCTAGTTATAGTTAGAAATATTTAGGCAGAAAAACCTATCAAGGACTGAAACTCACTGAAGCACAGACCTGGGGCTGTTGAATTGCAGATACTGCTTCATGATGTTTGCATGCCCTGTGCACTGGAGAATTTATTTTCTCTAGGAATGGTGGGTCAGTAGACAAAAGCTTACCCCAGCTGCAGAATTAACCTGCTGTAGCGTGCACATGACGTTGATGTTCAAAATCCAGCCTGAATGTACACTTGCTATGCTGCTTCTGACCAGAGGAAACTAAGCTTCTACTTCACTGTTCATTATTTTACTATTTCACTTTGCCTAATGATTTTTCATCTGACCATTTGGTTTATTCTTGATATCCTCTTCTTGACCCACAGAATGATTGTCCTTAATGACACTAATACCCGGCACCTTCAATCCCACCATTTAAACTGCTGTTAAACCAAGTGCTGTAATGAGACCCTTCAAGGAGATTATTCTGTGGAAATCGATAAATTAGGCTCTTAAGTTTTTCTGGAGTTATGTTAAATGATCAATCCCCACTTCACAAGACAAGGAGTATTGTATGTGGAACAATTCTTATTAGGATGCTTGGCAGCAATTTCATCCACGTAAGTTCAGTACAGACAGCTACTAACAGCTACTACATTTTTGGAAGACTGTTCATCTGATCTTGGTTCTTCTGATTTCAGAAGATTTACATTATTACAGACAAAAAATAATTATCATGCGGATAATAAATGTCCATTTCACTTCTATTAAGCTACTTTTTTAATTCTGAACTTTTATTAATCACTTTTATGTCATAATTGTCTTTTGCATCCTTATGTTTTAATTTTTATTTTAAATACCCATTTTTTAAAAATAGGAAATTATCTTTCTTTTCTTAATAATGCAATGGGAAATAGTTACCTATTAAAGATCTTTAGAAAATAAATTTTCTTTTGGAAACAAAATTCCAAGACCATATTTTTTCAATTTCTAATCATAGAATCACGGAATCATGGAATGTGTTGGGTTGGAAGGGACCTTTAAAGGCCATCTAGTCCAACTCCCCTGCAGTAAGCAGGGACATCTTTAACTAAATCAGACTGCTCTGAGCTTCATCAAGCCTGACCTTGAATGTCTCCAGGGATGGGGTCTCTACCATCTCTCTGGGAAACCTTTTTCTGGTGTCTCACCACCCTCATTGCAAAGAACTTCTTCCTAATGTCTAATCTAAACCTACCCTGCCCTAGTTTAAAACCATTGCCCTTCATCCTATCTCTACATGCCCTTGCAAACAGTCATTCCCCAGCTTTCTTGTAGGTCCCCTTCAGATAATGGAAGGCATCTATAAGGTCTCCAAGGGGCCTTCTCCATGCTGAACAACTCCAACTCTCTCAGCCTGTCTTCATAGGAGAGCCCTCTGATCATCCTCATGGCCCTCCTCTGGACCTGCTCCAACAGGTTCACAGTCTTCTTCTGCTGAGGGCTCCAGAACTCATTACTCCAGGTGGGGTCTCACCAAAGCAGAGTAGAGGGGAAGAATCACCTCTCACGATCTGCTGGCCATGCTTCTTTTGATGCAATCCAGGATGAAATTGACCTTCTGGTCTGCGAGCGTGCATTGTTGTCATGTGCATTGTCTCATATCCAGCTTTTCATCTGCCAATACCCTCAAGACCTTTTCTACAGGGCTGCTCTCTACCACATCCTTCCCCAGCCTGTATTAAAAATGAGGATTTTCCTCACCCATGTGTAGGACCTTGTACTTGGCCTTGTTGAACTTCATGAGGTTTACATGGGTCCACCTCTCATGCCTGTCCAGGCCCCTCTGGATAACATCCCATCCCTCTGACATGTCAACATCATCACTCAGCTAATTGAAATGCAAATTTAGAGGTTTCCACAGAAAATTGTAACATTATAAATTATAAAATGTCAAGGGAAAATAATTTTAAATTCTGATGGAATAAATATTATATAGATTTAATGAAAAGAAAATCAAAACTAAATTGGTATAGGCAGTTACACAGAAGTGATGAAATCTAGTTTGTCTGCACAATGTACAGATTTTCAAGGAACTTTATTCTGATCAACTTCAAAAAATAGCAAATAAGTTTTACTTACTATCATTCATGGGTTTAGGTTTTATTTTTAATTAATCACTGTACTTCTTTTGTCTTCTCTATTTTCACTCTAATATTGACATCAACTTGTACAGTAACTTAAGCACTGCCTCTCATGACTGCACTGTTTTATGAGATTTGTTAAAATTTTGTTTCCTGTCAACAGGTAGAGCCTTATGATTTTCTCCAAATGTATTTAGATATTTACAGATCAAGTCTCCACTATTATGTATTCATCTCAATCCCATTTAAGCAGGATAAACCAGGCAGACTATGTTTTGAGCTCTGCAGCTGATGATACAATTATGTGACTCTATGAATTCCTTGTCTTGGATTTAATTATCTTGTGTTTATATACCTTCAGGAAGAAAAAGTAAATTACAAAGTTGGTATTAATAGATAGCCTATGCTTATTCCAGTGATTCTTATGATTATTCCTGTGATTATTCCTTGAATATATCCTAAGACATGTATAATATAAAAGTGGTAGAAGACCATATGTCTGGGTATTATATCGCAAACAAGGAAAAAATGCACATGGGTTGAGGCAATCCCAAACACAAACTCAGGCTGGGCGAAGAGTGGATGGAGAGCTGCCCTGCTGAGAAAGACTTGCAGGTCCTGATCGATGAGAAGCTCAACATGAGCCAACAATGTGTGCTTGCAGCCCAGAAGAACAACCACATCCTGGGCTGCATCAAAAAAAGTGTGGTCAGCAGGTCAAGGGAGGTGATTCTACCCCTCTGCTCTGCTCTAGTGAGACCCCACCTGGAGTACTGCATCCAGCTCTGGAGTCCTCAGCAGAAGAAGAATGTGGACCTGTTGACGTGAGTCCAGAGGAAGGTCACAAAGATGATCAGAGGGGTGGACCGTCTCTCTTTCCAGTATGTGAGGGGGGCTTACAGGAAAGCTGGAGAGGGACTTTTTACAAGGACAAGAAGTAATAGCTTCAAACTGGAAAATGGTAGATTTAGATTAGATATCAGGAAGAAATTTTTTACTATGAGGATAGTGAGGCACCAGAACAGGTTTCCCAGAGAAGTTGTGGAAGGCCCATCCCTGGAAGTGTTCAAGGCATATTGCCTAATCAGTCTCAGTGTTTTAAATTACTAACAATTTTAAGTAATCTTAAAAGAGAAAGCAAGTGACCTTTTTTTTTTCTTTTCTCTG
Organism: Gallinago jamesoni; assembly: GCA_025769975.1. Taxonomy (NCBI): domain Eukaryota; kingdom Metazoa; phylum Chordata; class Aves; order Charadriiformes; family Scolopacidae; genus Gallinago; species Gallinago jamesoni. The sequence continues at coordinate 97,433,551 of JAOQGH010000012.1, read as the reverse complement.
AAGTCAAAGGATGTGAGCTACATTCCTATGTGAACTACATTAGCACTCAATGCTCATACTCTGACACACTAAACACTTGACTTGTTCTGATTTTAAAAACCCAAGTTATATTTTATATTCTGTTGTATGTATCAATAATTCTGTGTTTGTCTTAGGTTTAGTATTTTTAGTGAAGGAAATACAAGGAAAAACATTCACGTAGTTTTCTCTTAAAATACAACTGTACTAAGAGTTCCTTCTTGGTGACGAGTCATTCTTTGTCTAAATTACACATTAGAAAGCAGCTTTGGTTTGTTAGGAAAAGTAATACATTTTCCTGCTTCTCTGACTCGTTAGAACCCATTGCCTGTATCATCTGGATGATGATGATGATATAGAGTTTCAAAGACACCCCAACCAATTGGGATGGATTTTGCTTAATAAATTATACATTGTTGTAACGGAAACATTGCATTTGGATTATTTTTAAAGTTTTGTGTGAAAAACAACCTATTGTGCAAATAAGAATCTGTGTACAATATTTTCCTTCTTTCCAAGTTAGATGTTGTATAGCATTGTTCTTTTAAACTACTGATATTTTTTTATATTGCTATTACATTTCACCTAGTCTTGGTCCTCTTCTATTGATAAGATACTTCAACAATGTAAGCTTCTGATAGCATATTCTTTTCAAATTTAATAAATGTATATCTGAGTTTTATAATGAATCCCTAAAGTGTTTGATCATATGCACGCTTTTATAGCACTTCTTGCACCGGGAGAATACTCAAATGTCAAACAAGCTAAATGCAAGTTTTAATACAGCCACCAAAAAGAAGGAAGTTAGGACACCTGTCAAAATTGTGCACTCCAGGTGACAGCAATATAATTGCTGCAGGCAGGCTGATTAATAACCATTTCTGGAGTCTTATCAGTAAATTATATACAGTTTTATGCAGATTAAAAATTAAAGGCAAAACTTTCTTCAGAACAATTTTTTTTTTCAGTTATGATGAGTAACTCCTGACATAAGAGTGCAAATTTCTTAATGTTACTTACATATTTTTAGGGAGATATAATACAATAGTATATCCCAGATGACAGATGTATTCCCTTACTTTTCGGAACACTTCCTTGAATATAAGAAATGGGAAAGAACTAGACACAAAACACATAAAGAGTAATTTTTTTTGCATCACAGAAGTGCTTTTTGAAAGTGGATATTTGGGCATAGAAAAGACAGTTGATCATTTCTCATGCTTTACATAAATTTTGTGGGTGGATGAAAACTCCTGGGAGGGATTTGACTGCTGCAAATTATATGAGAAAATTCCAATTTCAGATTTATTTAAGGCAGAAAAGCTGGAACTGTAATCAGGTCTTGAATCTTCCTGATTTTGCAGTCTGCTCAAATGGAGAGTTGTGACTGCAATAATCTCTTCCTAACTTGGATAACAATAGTCCAATAAAGGCTAAGAACAATCAATTGCAATGAACTATAAAGCATTGATAGTATTAAAAGAAACATAAATATGATAAAAAATAATGACAGAAGATAAATGAGTGTCTCCTTATTTGCCTCTGACTTCCAGGATTACATAAACATGGAATTCTACTAATTAAACCTGACTTAAAAGACTTGACTTTTATTTAGTGTAAGAAGTGCAATAATATAAATTTATTTGTTTAAATCAAAAACTAATTGGTACAAAATAAATTAGATTAGATATACTAACTGCCTATATGCTATTAAAAAATTATACATTCAGGTGTTATTTTCACTTCTGAATATTAACATTAAATTATCAACCTTTTTTGCTCAGTTTCTAATTTCTGAATTTCAGACAATTATTATTGTAAAGTCCAATTTTTTTGAGATCACTGTTGTACTGGGTCTGGTGGAGAAAGGGTTAATTTCTTCCCAGGACCTAGCAGGGACACAGGTATTCCATCCCATGT
>JAOQGH010000012.1:97409535-97430497 GCA_025769975.1 Gallinago jamesoni | reverse complement strand
GCTGTTCCGTTAAAGTGCCTTTGTCTCAACCCGCGAGTTTTTGCCTTTTTCTTTCGATTTTCCCCTTCTGGCCGCAGTGGCGGTTGGCGCCCTGCTGGGTACGCGTGGCTGCCACGTGGTCCTTTGTTGCCATCTGAGGCTAAACCACGACAACTGTAAAGTCTAAGAAGTTCCCAGGACACCCGTTAACACAAAATTTCATATAAATTAGAAGAGGATTAATGAAAGTTATTTTCACAGACATTCCAGAAAATAATAATGTATCTTCAGAAGACTGTTCATATATACCTTTGGGATTCTTGAATGAATTTGCAAATTTGCATATCAAAAAAAGTTTAGATTATTGCTTTACAGAGAGGTAAACTCAGGTGAATAAAAAAGACTAAAAGACTAAGAGACATTCACTAGGCAACTTTACTTCATATGCGTATTTCAGGGGAAATGGCATTGGACTTAGAACATTTCTTGCCCTAGAAGCGGTGGTAGCTGTTCTCATACTGTAGTCAGTTGTGCAAAGGTGGTAGCAGCATTTCAGAGAGAGGTGTTACTGGCTGTTGTGCTTGGCCAATTAAAAGAACTGTGTTTTCTACATCTATAATTCCTCTCCCTTTTTGTCACCTGTCATATTTTATATTGCTCTAATAGCACTAACTTTAATGCTTTTGATATACAGCGTACATGCTATAAAGCTGAGGTTATAGTTGCTTTCATTTTTTATATCTCCCAAGCTTGTTTGAGAGCACAAGAGGCTGCCTGGGCTGTCACTGTGATTAATTGAAAACCATGCTGCCAAAAAGGTAGAAGGGAGGTCAGGTCATATGAAGCATAGGCAACTCACGGTCAGACATTTTCTAACTTCCAAGTGTGTAGTGTTTCAATCTTAAAAATGTTCTTTACAAATATTTTGAGTAGATGTAAATGCAGTTGTACATGCTTCTGTGGCTGTAATTCCCCTAGCTAGGGAACAATTTTAGAAAAGACTTAAATGCTATGATTTAAGTTCTCAAAGATATCACCACAGTCACTAGACCTACTAGACCCCTGAAGCTAATGGATTAAACAATATCACACAACTCCATACCGTATCTAAGTAATGATATGATAAGAACTAATGGTATCCAACACACATTCCTGAAGAACATTTGTTAGTGAGTTTCCATCTCTGGAGACATTCAAAACTTGCCTGTACAAGTTCCTGTGCAACCTGCTCTGGGAGGACCCACTTTGGCAGGGGGGTTGGACTAGATGTTGTCCAGAGGTCCCTTCCAATCCCATATGATTCTGTGATTCCTATTATATACAAGAAAGGACCAGACTCAGAAACTATGGATTTTAATTTTTAAAAAGCAGAAACTGACTTCACTTTACTCACATTTTTTAATCCTGTTGGCTTTAACTTCTCCAGGTTGATGCCATCTAGCTGTGTTTCCTCTGATTTTCCCTCCCTCTGTCCATTCTTCCCACCTCAGTATTTCAAGACTCCTCACTTCATCAAGTCAAAGAACCACAGAATGATTTGGGTTGGATGGGACCTTTCCACCTATATTCCCCCCATCATAGGCAGTATCATTTTTCACTAAATAAGGTTGCTTAAAGCCCCATCCAACCTGGCTTTTGAACACTTCCAGCTTCAGGCTGTTCATCCCAGGATTGTTTGAAAACAGTATTTTAGCATGCAGGAATGGCATTCCTTTTCCCAGCCTGTGTTCTCTGGCACCCAGGATTTTCTCATATCTTTTAAGTCCTTGTTTCTTTTCCCAAAGTCCACACTGTATTTATCTATCCCTCTTACCCTTTTTGCCCAGCAAATTTTGCCAATATTCCCCAGTGGTTCCCATATCCTTCCTGAGGCTTCTTATCCAATTTGTCTTCTATATCCTGCCCAGTCTCCTTATCCTATGATAATGAAAGATAATAATTGCTTCAGCAGCTCTCTCCCTCCATAATATAAGTGCTTTGTTTATCATCTGTATGTTTCAAACAGCCCCAGAAGCCCTGAACTGAATAGGTCCCATTCATACTTTTTTTTACAAGTGAAATACGTAACTCTTAAGAGGGTACAGTTGCTGGAATGTAAAATGTCAATTCTCAGCACATCTGATGAGCAGGGATTTTTCAAAAGCATCATTTAAATTAGTTAAATTTTGGCAGAAATACCCAAGACAAAAAAGGAAAAAAGAAAAAATATGCTATTGTCACAAAGGAATTTTTTCTTGATTCTAAATTTTAGGTCCAAGTTTTAATACCTATTAATTATTTACATATTACAGGGAAGCCCTTTATCTCCTTGCTAGAAGATCATTGGGGAAATTTGAACTCTCTTACAAGAAAGGTCAATGTTATGGTCCAGAGGAAAAAATGGGGGCCTTCACAACTTAAACAGGAAAATTCTATCCTCATCCTGCATCTGGCTCAGCTTTTTGACCCAAAATATACAAATGAGATAGAGTAACCAGAAAAGCAAATAATTTTTATCATAACTAACCACACCAATATTCCTTCCTTATTACCTTGTATCTAACCCCGATCAAAATCCTGAAATTCAGAATGAAAAACATTTTACTGGCTCATGGTCATCCTGTTGTACACAAGAACTCCCAGATCTTTTTCCACAGAGCTGCTCTCCAGCAGGTCAGCCCCCAACTGGTACTGGTACATGGGGTTATACCTCCCCGGCTGCAGAACCCTACACTTGCCCATATGTATATGGACACATACATACACACACACACGCACACACAGAGTGGACTACACTGACTGCAAAGTCCCAAGGTGCCCAGGCTGGAAAAGCTCCATTATTCAGAGACAGGTTCATAGAATTATGTGAATTGTCTTGTCTAACACAGTGATAGTCCTCAAGTGCTAATAGTTAAGCTATACCTAACACGGGCACAGAGATCTGACTCTCCAAACAGTACCTAAAAATGGTAATCTGTCCCTGGATGCAAGAAAAGGACATAAATATTTCTAAACAGTGTCCAAGGATATTAAAAAAAATAATAAAAAACCCAAACACACACCATTTTTATTTTGATTTAGCTCAAATATGAGCCAAGGTTTATGGAAGTATACTACTACCTAGTTCAGTACATCGTGCCTATGATGTCCTTTGCTTAAGATAAATAAAACCAAAGTTTCGCAATTAAATACGAGTTTTCATGATTTCACTGTCAAACAAATTGATTCTGTTTTACACTCAATTTGATTTTGTGCTGGACAGCAAATGACTTAGTTAGAAAATAAAGAAGGGTGGTTTGAATAGGGCTTTAATTAATTCCATTGAAAAATATATCAAATGCAATGTACCCTGAAGAAATACTCCTCCAACTATATTCAATAAAGGTTGTTTATCAAAGTAATTATTTCCTTTAGGGAATTTTGTAGAATTTTCTCTTTAGATAGATGAAGGCTCAAAAAAAGCAAGCTTTTACTTTTGTGACCTTGAAGAAACACCTTAGCTTGAACAATATACTTCATCAGGGGAAAAAAAAAGTGTTTTCTTTCAATTTTTTTTTTTTTTTGCATGTGTTAATAAATCTTGTAGCAAATTAACCCTTGGAGCTCTGCTGAAAACTCCTTGTCTTTGTTCACAGTACATCTTTTCAGGTATGGAAATACATTACAAAGGCTATAGGATACAATATGTAATATAGAGAGTATAAGACCTTTAACATTAATATAAAAACATTAAAATAACATTTTTTTGTTTGCATTTGTATATGTAATAAGAACAATATGCTTTTAATACAATAGTTGTGTAGCTAGAACCTGTTGTATCTACAGTTATGTATTATTTTTAAAAATCACAGACAATTCTGTTAAAGTACTTTTGACTGGTGACATTGAGAATGGCGGCAACGCTGATTCACTTGCGTTCAATGGTTTGCTAAACTCAGAGCATTAAGTCAGGAATCCATTGGAACTTGAAGACAGTATAGCTCTGGTGCCTAGTTTGGTGCACTGTAGTGGTTTTGAGCTGATTATTCCCTTTAATAACTTACCTAGGTAAGTACAAAACATAAAGGGCAGAGCTTCTGTGGAAAACCAAAGTCAACCCCCTCAAAAAAACCAAACCAAAACAAAAAAAAAAACCCATCTTGTTTATATGCGCAGAAAATACTGAATATGATAGCACACCTTCCAGAGACATACATACATATGTACATAAAGGCCCTCATACATGTAGACATACACACTCCAATTTGTGGATGAAAGTGTCAGGGCTGAGAAACCACAGTCCTTTTATTCATTTGTAATTCTTCATTTTCGCCATGAATATTTGGTTCTATCTTATTGAGAACACTTCTGAACAAAATGCTTTCCAAGTTATTTCATGCAAATTATTGTACGTTAGAAAGTGAGACTAAATTTAAGCTGGTATATTTACATATTGCCTTAATGGCAACAGAGAAAGTTTAAAGTTTTCTGTAAATGCTGAGTAGTTTGAATACACAGACTTCAATAAGGCTTCAGGCACTTTTTTTCTTTTAACTTTTCCTTCCTTTAGTGGTTTCCATCAGAGGCTGCACAGGCATAAAGAAAAAATCAGTTGTACTTAATAACTGAAGTCTTTGACAAACCAGTTTCCTTCTCTTTTCATTTTCCACTAAGATTTTTTCAGACCCAACTCCTCACATCTTTCTGTGGAAATTAAATTCCTTATACGTACTTGTACTTAGGGGGCTTTATTTCTAGTTCTCCCTGGTGGACTTATAGAACAGGTCAAGAATTTGCTTTATCTCTCCCCTTAAAATTCTAGAACCACAACTTCTCCAGCTTTCAGTGATAATTTCAATACTGTCTTGTGATTGGTGAGATAGCATTTAACATGTTGGTTGGTTGGGTTTTTTTCCTCAGGCAAGAAGTAATCCCTGCTTGCTACCCTGAGGTTATGTATTTAACTTAAAATGAAGAATGATGACTATACTTTTTTTCTCCCAGAGTTTTCCAGCAGAATAAAATGTTGGCTTCTGGCTTCCATGTTAGTTCAGAAACATTGAATCTCATGAGTTTTTATCAAAAGCTACTCCCTTCTTTTTTACAAGTGATTTTCATTTCACTGTACGTATAAGTAACATATACATATGCATGTAACATGTACATATACAACTCTAGTACTTTTCAAAATATAGAGGAAAATACAATAATTGTGAGGATCTTTTGGGGGGAACAATTACTTTAATGGTAATATATATTATTTTTGTGACTGCGTCTTGAGTAAATAATTCATTGAACATCAAATTGTGGGCAGAAGTGTTGTCCTAAATGTTGTTTATAACTGTAACCTCTCACTGTAACCAGTAGTCTTTATTTTAATATACTGGAACTTTATTATTTCTAATGAATAACTTGAAAATCCTGCAGAAAAGAGATTCTCAAAATGGAGTGTAATGATATATTGCTATGTTAATGATATTTTTACCACACAAGAACTTAATAACATGGGTATTACATTTTTTTACTGGCCCTGGACAATTATTGTTTTATGTAATAATCTTTTGCTGATTTACTTGTTATGTCTGTCTTTCATTTTGATATCCCTTCAGTTTGAAGTAATCAACAGTAATTACTGGTGGTTCATTAACTACTTCAATTCCATCTATTTTCTAGAATATATTTTTATTCAGATTTTGCAAAAATTTCTTCATCTGCCCTAACTGGTTGTGTACATACTTTCATACTTTATGATTTAATTTATGTCAAAGACTTTCTCAAGCATTTGCAAGTACCAATTTTGGTCCTTTTCTTACTTATTAATTAAAATAGCTGCTGATCAGTATTTATTTTCTTGTTATATACACCTATTTTATTTTCTCCATAAATCAAAATGAGAATGTTGTGGCTGTGGGTTGACCTTGGCTGGCTGCCAGATCCCCACCCAATTACTCTTTCTTTCACTCTGCCTCCTCAACAGGACAGCAGGAAAAAATAAAACAGAATTTTTTTTTTGGTTGAGACTCAAGCAGTTTAATATGAAAAGCAAAAGTCACATGCAGAAGTAAAACTGCTTCCCATCAGCAGGTAGATGTCCATCCACTTCTTGGAAAGCAGAGCCTTAGTGTAGCAAGATAAATGCCGTAACTACAAATGTCTCCTCACCCACCTCCTTTCCTTCACCTTCTATTGCTGAGCACAACATCATGTGGTATGGGATATACCTTTTGTCAGTTGGGGTCAGCTGTCCTGGCTGTGTCCCATTATGCTGTGCAAGCACTGCCCAGTAATAGCCAAAACACTGTTGTGTTATCAACACAGTTCTATCCACAAATGCAAAGCACAGCACCATATGGGCTTCTCAAAGGAAAGTAAACTCCATCCAAGCTATACCCAGTTATCCTGGGTTCTCAATGTCTAGTATATAAGTAAAAGGTTGCATGGGAAGACATAATGTGTTTTATTAATCACAATGTAACCAGATTATCCAAGTTACACACTCATACTGCTGGATTGGTTAATGTAACTAACTTAAAACTCAGAGAAATTTCTCCAGGTTACATGTAGGTTGTAGTTTTTTGCTTCATTTCAACTTTAGACCTGTGAGCTCACAGATTTGTAAAACAAAAAGTTAGATAGTCTGCTAAATAAAAAATATTCTATGTGCCTACACACCTCTGACTCTCCCCCATTAGTATTCCTCTTCTTTTCATTTGAAGTGTTTATATTTTTTTTTCCTTTTCCAGACTTGATTTTTTCTAAACAATCTTTAAATGAGTCTGTGATTCTTCACTGACTTTTTCCTGCCTTTACATAATAGTTTCTTAGATGACTGAGAAGCCTCTCATTAAATCTCAGCCATATTTTCTTCCTTACATTTCTTTGCTCCCTGCTTTCATACATCAAAATGATTACAATGTCTTGAACTTTAAATAGAACTACTTACTTATTCACTGCAAGCAAAGCTTGTTTGTTATGCATCTTCAATTCTACTTTTGGTGAAATCCATGGGAAATCAATTTCTGATATTTGTGGCTTCAAGATATACCTTTAATTATATCCAAGCTTATATTCTTGAAATATCCTTGTCTCCTATGACACATTCTGTGTACTTATGGTATGAAAGAAAATTAAATAAACACAATCATAGTTTATGAGAAAAAAATATGCTTGAGTTATGCCCCTCAGTCCTGAACATGTAAGGCTTGCCTCCTGTTGTATAGTTTCTGCACACCCAGTGAAGTCTCCCAGAATTATACTGTTCTTGCCCTTCTCTGTCATAGTACATTCTAGCTTCTCTCGTGTTTTTTACTTACCTTTCCATTCACCTTGGGTGTGGGTGGGTGTAATAAATTTTTTAAAAACAATCAAAAACCATCCTGTCTTACCAAGGTCTTGTCTAACAAGTAGTCCTTAAAATAAAGTAAATATATACCCTTGTTTTCCTACAAAATTCAGCCAACAAAAATGGGAAAGCAGCAAGATTTCCAGAACCAAAAACATTAATCTCAACATTTAATATGGAAAGGATCAAATGAAACACCTATACATGGAAGTTTTGTTGTGTTACATTACCTGTCATGTATATGGTGGTGTTTGTACTGCAGATACTTGTGCTCCCTCATAGTAAGTTAAGGTGTTAGAAAGAGAGTACCTTGATAATTGTTTTAGATTTGAGGTGCAGTCTTTCTTAGTAAATGGCTTAGCCTCCATTTTCTTTACAATTCTTCTTGTCTACTTTGAGGAAGGAGAAGCAACCTTACACATTTCAGTGTAATAGTTATAGTTCTTCCAAATCCCTGCTCTAGAACATCTTTTCTGTATTATGTATTGGTATATCTTTTCTGCTTATAGCCATTTGTTTCTTGCCTAAAATCACTTGCTATATAGTCAAAGGAAAAGATGGTGGGTTTTTTTCCCATGAGAACTAGAATTCATAAAGACACACTTTAAACAAACCATATGACTGAAGTTTTTCACAGTGCTAGTGTATATAATTGCTCTCCTATGGGTAGATTCTCCAATATCTAATAGTGTACTAATGTGCAAACTATAGCCATTCCAAGAAATGAGCTGAGTTTATGTATGTGGCCACTTGCAAGAAATAAATAATATTTCAGACATTTTAGCCCTTGCCAAGCTTGAATAAAATTGGAAAATAGATTCAAAAATTATGATTGGGGTAATCCAGAATAATCACATTTCTTATTTCCCTGGGAAGTCAGATAAATGTTGCCAATATTCACACTTGACTTGGCGAATTCAACTTCAGCAGTACTGGGGGCTTATATCCAGAGATATGCTACCTCTTCTAGATTCCTGGAATTGAACTTGATCATCCTCCGCCTTTTTGCCTTTTATCTCCTAGACAAGCCACAGCCTTTCTATTTTCATTTTTGCTGCTTCAGCTCTAGTTGACAAATAAACACTGCCATTGCTGGTATTACACAAGCAGGAATTGCATGGTACAGGACTCCTCAGCAGGTAACAGTAGGGAGAGGGAGATGAAAAGGGCTGAGCTGAATGGGACCACAAAGGCTATTTTCAGGGAGTTAGGCTAGAGGAAGAGAGTAAGGCAAAGAAGAGGAAGAAAGGAAGGGGAAGAGGCTCATCTGAGCCGATTTCAATTAGCGGAGGGTGGTGGTTGCTTTTATGGGAGGTTTTTTTCTTAGAATAACACTTCCTACACATGGGGAAAATGTAGCACAACCTGAGTAAGGGAGCACCTTGCATGCTACAGCTGGTTGGGAGTCCACTTACTAAGTCACACTGATAAAGTCTGAAAAGGAAAACAAAAATCTAACAAACAAACTGACAAGAAAGGTGCTGCCGTGTTGTTTGATTCTGCTATATAAAGCATAGCAAGAAGGTGACTTCTAAGTGCTTCTAAACTTAGAAAACTGCTATACTGCTTAAGCTGAGAAAATCCTGTTATTTAAGGGGTAATTTTATCATTAGTTTGCTTGCCTTGCTCTTTGCTAAGTAAATAGCTGAGCCCAAGTGAACATGGCCTTCATTATTGTTACTTTTTCATTGTTACTGTTATTTTTGACAAGCATTAGAATAAAATAAAATAATTAAAATAAATTAAATTAATTAAAATAATAACTATATATTATTTTTCATGTCTTAAAATGGAGTTTCTCATGAGGTACTGGAAAATAATCTGAAAGGCTATTTAAAAAGGAGTTATTATTTTAGAGCTATCAATTGGGGTTATTTTATTCCAAGAAGATGATTTGATTTTGGATGGGCATAATAGTTGATTCTGCCCAACTAAGTGGCATAATTTAATATCAGCCTGGGAGAATAACAGGTCACTTTCTCAACTGTACCTCTTGAAAGAAAATTGATTGTTAAAATTTGCTTTAGTAAGAACATTGGGCCAAATTCATTCAGTCAGTAAACCCACTGAAAGTAATGAAGCTCTAGGAGGGATGAATTCTGCCTTGAGAATGTCTAGTCTGAGGGATGAGGTACATTTTATGTTTAATATAAATGCTGTAATCCTAGAACTTTCCCCAGTACAGATAAATTGGGTATGTACTCAAGACAAGGTTTATGAGTGATGAAATACATTTTATCTTAATATAAATACTCTAAACCAGGAAATTACCGTAGCACTGACAAATTGGATATACTCTCAAGACCTGATTTGTCCCTGACATAACCTCATTGACTCTAGTGTAGAAAACAGGTATTGCAAGAACATGACTTAGAGTAATTATTTGTGTACATATTAGATAGAGATTATGTGACTTGAGCTTGAGTTTATAGAAAATTTTGTGCAAGGAATTAAATTAATCTTTAAAATAACCCTTTGTTTTCTTGTCTTCTTTACTGATTCATTAACTTAATCTCAGTCATCTGTGGGAATTCTTTGTTAACACTCAGAACTTTACATTACTTGAAACCTCATACAGCTCAGTAGACTTCAACTTGATTTTTCTCCTGCTCTGTTATGTTCACTTTTCCTGCTAATATTAAGTTGAACATTTCTTCTGGCATTTTTAGTACTTCACAGCCAATCCATCTGTGTTTGTTTCAACTAAACAGATATTCTCTCTCCCTCTCAAAAAAAAATAAAATCCAGTTATTTAAAATGTATACCACGATAAGGAAATAAGATCTTCTCATTTGTACCAGTTCACTAGCAAAAAGGAGTTTCCATGTGATCTCAGTGGAAGGAAAAAGATACTGAATGGAGCAAACTAAAACTAGTTCAACCATGATAAGATCTTAAAGAGGTAAGGAAACTTTGGGTAAGCGTTATAGGTTTTCATATTATATTAGAGAAAAATAAGGAAGATGAACTTCAACACATTTTGATTTGTTATTTGAAAATAAATATTTTTTTTATTATCCCTCTTGCTATTATCATCTCTTTGGCCATCTATTTAATGCATTCTAGCTTCTGTTATAAAAAAAATAATAAGATATGTACATTGTCTTAATGTATCTACCAAAATAAACACAAAATCAAAATTGTCTATTTGTAGACCAGATCATTGAAAGAAATGCTTGCTGATATTTGTTTTAAGTCACAATAAAGGAGGCAAAGGTGGGCAAAATTGTTATGTGCAGAAAAATATGTACACAGAAACTTATTTTTTACTGAAGTATAATAATTCATTACATTTGCTACTTCAGTTCTATATCTGAGATCTCAGATACCTTAATAATCCAGATGTCTCTCTCTGCACTGGTTATCAGGTGGTAACACTTACTTAAAAATCCCATGGGGACATTCTTTCTTCTACAGTGTTGAATAATTGCATCTTCTTTTATTTTACATACATACCTCTGAGTTTCAATAAACTAGTCTGCCTTTGAGAAATTTTCTGGAATTCCTTTCAGCTCAAGACTTGCTGTACTGACACTGACAGCTGAAGTGCCAAGTGCTGCTTGCTTTCATCTATGGGTATTGAGGCCCTTTTTCTTCAGGAAGAAGATATTGATGAAGAAGAAGGTTTTGGGGTAATCATTTCCTAGGTAGCTTGCTCATTGCCGTGGTTCAGAATAGATTTTTGGTGTCAAAGCACTCATTGTGAGTGGGATGAGCTGCTGAAGAGCACAGCTCACCAGATCAGCTTGTTCCTACCTCGTGAATGAAAGTAGACTGCAGCTCCATTGAGGTCTTCAAAGCATAACTTTCAAAACAGCTCTGAAAATTGAGAGATTTTCACAATTTTCAGACATAAGGCTGTATATTAGGAAATTCAGTCTTAGAGAAATAGCTTTTCGTTTAAGCAAAACATGAGACCATTCAAACATCAGGAATCACAACAGCAAGGTCAATACAGCTATCACTCATTAAGCACTGATCTTTTGTAATTACAGCAAACAATGAGGTTAAGAAATCAAGTAAAATATGTTAAAACTTACTTTATGAATATTAAACATCTGTGTAATGTTTTTTACTTAGTGACGTTGTGAATTTGCAGGTCACGGATGTTGTGCTGTTCTAAAAGTAGCTATATAATTCCACACCAGCTAGTATGACATTTAGCAGTGTAGTTTCAGTTGCATTTTATCTTTATACCCAAGAAGAGTTTTAAAATATTTAAATATGCATTGATTTTACAAAGGCAGGCTGCTTTTTCAATCCAAGTCATTTGACAGGACTGCATTGTGGCCAGCGCCAGTCCCTGGAAAATACCTGTAATACTTGCTTTAAGAATAAAACAGTTTTCATTGTATGTGATTTTTTTCTATATTTGAGTATAATATTAAAATTCTTCAATTTTAAAACATAAAGTTTAGGTTTTAAAATGTGTTCTGTAACAGAAATTTTCTAATTAAAAAAATCCAAGTTTTTGTTATTTTTTTTAACTTGTTTGGTGAAAATTCATATATCTGAAACAAAATTTTTCTCTCACCTATAGTTTCTGGCAATATGTAAAGTCCACCCAACGTTATAGCCAAATTATATATACTTGTGAGAACATTATGATGATAGAAAATGAAATCTAATCGGAGAACAGCAGTGGATTTTCAGAACAGATCCTCTTTTCAGACTTTTTTTCTTTATATTCATTTCAACATTTTTGCACATACACATTTTTCCACAATGTTTTATTTATATTCTTTTGAGAGAAAGAATTCTGCCAAGAATGAAGTGAAGTTGTTATCAGTATCTACAGTGAAGTGGTGCGTTTTGGGGGGAACAGTTCTTACATTAACTTGCCTTACTTACTCTTTGTAGTGTTGGCTACAAGAGCTTTGTTTTCCATCTAAAATTAAACAGAATTTAGTTTGGGTCCTATTAAGTTGATATATTCAAATCTTATATGCCCCAGTTTGAAGTAAAACAGAACCAATTTTCTGTTCTGTAATTTTACATTTTAGCTAGGACTCCTCTAACTCTCTGAAATTAACAGCATATTGTGGAGAAAACAGCACATTCTGAGAATGATAAGACCAACGTTTGTGCTACATGCCAAGGAATGGTGTGCAGAGAGGCCCTTGCTTAAACTTCTTGCTATAACAACCAAGGTCAGCTAATTTTCATTATTTGCCCCTTAGAGAGTCGGAAACAGAAAAGCGTAGAGGGGTCACATCTGTGGGGAGGAGCGGACAAGAAAGGTAAACCAAACCTGACCAACTGGGGTATTCCATCCCATCTGACCCATGCTCAGTATAAAAGCTGAGGGATCAAAGGGTCAACTCTCCTCCTGCAATAGCCAACGTCCAAAGAAGACTCTGTCCATCTGCCTTTTGATCCCAACTGGTGTGTTTCTGGCTCCAGAACTGGAACCCAGCTCCCATCCATCGCTGAGTCCAGTCTGGGACTTCCCCAGTGCCTGCCAGTGACATGACTGTCATCCTGGGAGCTTGATATGGTTTTGTATATATTGTATCTATTTCATTATTTTCTTCTTTTACTTTCCTTTTCTTTTTTTTTATTTTAATATTAATTCTTCATTAAAGTAGTTTAGTTCATTCTAAACTTCTGAATCTCCTTATCTCTTCCTCCCTTCTCTTTTGGTGGGGGAGAAGGGCCATCTGTCGGTCTGGTTTTGGTAAATTTGGCTGAAACCACAACATTATTTTACGAGAGAACTCAGGCCTGTCCTAATGATTAGCTACCTTCTTTTAGATTATGCAACTGGATCATGGATTTTTCTTCAAAATAAATTTATTCGCAAACACAAACAAAAACACAAACAAAGTTTTTTTCTCACTAGGAGTGGAACGTCTACTTTGCAGAATCCTGTCAAGTTGACCTGATAATTTTTAAAGATGAAGGAGGAATCTTCAATCTTCAAAATAACAATTAGTTTTTACAGCTCACCAGTACAACCGTAGTAAGGATAGGTCAACTTCCATACCACAATTTAAAACCTGAAAGTCAGAAAATCATATGGGCAGAACAATATTTTAGAAAAAGGGGACATTTCATCCTGGCATAGATGGGAACTGGCTCTGAGTGGGAACATATCTTATCCAGTTGATAAGAAAATGAAAAGCAATTACATACGTATAAAGAATCAGAAACAGCATAACACAGAAAGTCCAGTAGACACTTGTAATGAAGTTTAAAGTATCTGAAATAACTGTTTAATGAAAACAAAAAGTTTAAACCCTAGATCTCTTCTTAAATTAACCATTCACATTTCATTTTTTGTATGAGAACGTTTAGAATTGACTTGGTCATTAGTACTTTGAATAGTTTGCAATACAAGACTATAAAAGCTGTTACTTGTTTCTGTAACCTTTACATACTTCCTTGTCAACTATAATGTAAAAAATATTTACCAAAAAATGACATTAATAATTAAAAAAGCATTAAATGTCTACAGCTATTTAACTTTTTTTGTCCCTTTACAGTCAGGGTCCAATGCATTTTGGTAGTATGAAAGAATTTTTTAAGCCTGCTTCTAAAGTTTTATTGATTTGTTTGGACATGTCTCTCACATTTTAGGATTATTATCTGTAAATTTTCTGTATTAAAGTAAGTTATTCAAGTATGACATTTTATGAAATACATAGAATAAATGTCAGATAAATCCAAACTATTTTTTAATAATTTTTACAAACACATGTGAAAAATACAAGGCTTTTCATTTTTATTTTAATCTGTATAGCCTCTAGATCATTGTTGTGCCTAATTTTTTTAAACAAAAGTTGCATTTTTGAGTTCAGGTTGTATAATGTTCCTCAGATATTTTAACTGATATTATTTAAAACCATGGTTCAGATGTAGGTAGCTTCGCTCTAAATTAACAACCTCTGGTATGAGCTATGGATATGTCAGTTTTAATACTTTTGGAAATATCTCAGTAAGATGAATTATATGTCATACATATAATGATATAATATGATACAGAATATTCACCTTTAAATGGCTCCTTATCATCCATATTGATACTTTCACTATTAGTCTTTGTGTGAAAACTCAAGCTAAGTAATGTGACAAGGACTGATTTTAAGAAGAAGCACATTTTACAAACGATATAGCAAGGACAAGTTAAGGCATAACAGGGTTCAAATCATTGATATAATCTCAACAAGCTCTACATCTTTACTTAGGTAACCTCTGGCTTCTGCTGGTTTGATAGCTGTTTGATATTCCTGAGCCAGAGTGAGGTTAATGTGAAGTTTGACTCTACTGACTCCTCAGCTGAGCTCTTCTATCAATTAACAGGGTTATCCATCATATATGCATTATCACTCAGAGGTGTACAGTGTGTCCTACTTTAAAGAGCACATCAATTTTTGAGTCATGAAAAAATGTCCAATGCCACTAATTACAGGCAGGAAAGAAGTACTACAACTGGCTTATCCCCATTTGTGATAGTGATGAATGTACTTCAGAAACAAACAGTCACCATAGCAGGAGCCTCCTCAGTTCCTAAACTTCTTGAAGGGTTTTTCCATTCTGATATGAATGGTTTTGCATTTTCTGTATCTAATGGTATGTCTAAAACATATCCAGAACTTTTAAGCCTTATATTAAATGTCCAGCTTAGTTCACTGTATTGGGATCTGCCTACAGCTGCCTACTCAGCAGGAATTCTGTCAGTGCTCTTTTTATTAATGGCTTCAAGAACTGTGTGGAGATAAATACAGACCAAGGGCATGACCTAGCTCTTTTCAAACTGTGCTGCTACACATTTTATGCATGCCGTTGTCAAATGAGAGAAAAATCTTTCCAGCTCTTCACAACATATGGCAGACAGCATTCACAATTTCCTAAAATTCTCTGTATTCCATCAAGCTGTTCTACCAATGTGCGTCACTGAAATACTATATTCTGGGGTGCATTTATCACTAGTGATATGACTTCACTGATGAAAGATAAACATAGATGATATTTTCCAGAGTCTAAATCAGCCTATATTAGTATCAGGCATTATGAAATGATAAGCAATTATAAGGTCAATAAACAAGCATGAAGTGTTAACTATAGACGTATCCCTTCCTTCAGGGTCTATTTTACTTATAAAAATAAGTATATAAAAAAAAAAAAATCACTTCAAGACACAGGTAACACTATCATACTTGAAGAAATGAAGACACATTTAACATTGCTTTAACTTCAACTATACAACATGAGAAATTTGTCCATTCATTCCCGCTAGGTTTTTGAGTATTTTAGGCACCTTAGCAAGCAGACAGTAACCTAGTACATGCTGGAAATACATTTCTATTCCTTCTCAAGGAAGGTTAATACACTTTTGTAAGAAAACATCCTCAGTAAATCCCATCTGGCAAAGATTACCTAATGAATCCTTTTGACTCAATAATCTGTGAACAATTTCATATTCATGATAGCCATCGTATAACAAATGATTGAATACAGAATTCATCGTTTTGGAAAAATGAATACAAGTTCTAGGTCATTTTCACCAACTACTGGAAGTTTTGTTCTGTAGAAATAGCCGAGGATTCTTTCAAATAATAAGATAGTTACTTAAAGCCTAGAGTGGATTATGTAAAAAAGGTCTAATATCCATAAGGTATAACTAAACAAATTCAGTCCAAGAATAAGAAGGTGTCTTTGGAATAATTGCCTCAATTAAAAATTGTGAAAAAAAAACCCCAAAACAAACCAAATGGATGCAATGGATTCTCTGCAATTTTATTAAAAAAAAAAACAAAAACATTTTATGTCAAATAAATCATAGAATAAAATCATATGAACTCCCCCACAAGAGCCAAGGCCTGTGATTTTGAGGCTACTCGGAGCCGATTGTAGAAAGTCTCATCAGCTTCTCTATCCTGATCAGGTGGCCTGTAATAAACGCTCACAATAGTGTCTCTCATATTGACCTGCCCCTTAATCCTCACCCACAAGCTTTCAACTCTCTCATCTGACACCAGGGAGGGTTTTAGGGACATCCCCTCACTCTCTATCCATTCCTTGACATAAAGGGCAACACCTCCACCCCTCCTTCCTCTCCTGTCTCTTTTGAACAACCTGTAACCCTCAATAGCCACACTCCAGTCATGGGATTCATCCCACCAGGTTTCAGTGATGGCCACTATATGATATCTTTCCAGCAGCAGGACGGCTGCATGTCTCTCCGGCAAGTTGGTTTGGCAGGCTCTGTTTTTCTTGACTGTGGCTCCAGACCCAGTGGAGACCATCTTGGTTGTTTCCCTTCTCGCGTGCCCGCACGCGCCTGTCGCGCGCCGCGTCCCAAGAGAGGCCGCCTCTGCTGCCTCGTTTAAATCTCCGCCCGGCTCCTGGCTACGCCCCGCCGCGCCTGATTGGTTGCCACGGACTTCCGGGTTCCCGCCGTGGCTGGGGCTGTGCGCGGGGGGTCCCTGAGCTGGGGACGCCCTCTGGGCAGCGCCGTCCCGCCCTCTCCCCGGGACCACCTCGGTGCTCGTCGTCGCCGCCACTGCCTCGCCCAGCGGCTGAAGGTCTGGTATGTTCCTCCTATAAGAACTGCTATATAACATACTATGTTCAGTCTTATGCGGGGCTTGTAATTACTAACTTCAGGCTGTGAAAGGAACTTCAAAATGCTTTCCTTCTGGAATTCCACAAGCCGATTAAATTTCTACTGCTCTTAGCCAACTTCTACTCTCAGTAACTGTACACAAAGGCATTTCTTTCCTGCATTGTTTTTAAAAGAGACGCATATGACAACAATTA
The DNA here is from genome assembly GCA_025769975.1 of Gallinago jamesoni. NCBI lineage: Eukaryota > Metazoa > Chordata > Aves > Charadriiformes > Scolopacidae > Gallinago > Gallinago jamesoni. Next base: position 97,413,456 of record JAOQGH010000012.1, on the reverse strand, counting down.
GGTTTAAACAATATAAATACGTATTCCTTTCTTTAGACATGAAATAAGATCATGGCAAATGTCACAAACTCAATTACTTCATCTAAATATAATTTCAGTATAATTTAATAAGATAGTTTCAAAAGCCATTTCATCACACACAGGTTCTGTTTTCCGTTGACTTCGATGCGAAATTTACAGTCTCCTTTCCCTGAAGATGAGATCAGATTGACATATTGAGATATCCAGAATAAAAGTTCTGTGAAAGTGGTAAATGGGCAGTTTCACAGAGGGTTCCACTTTGTACACATCGTATCTCAGCTTTGCTCCCACAAAGCCTCTACCTCCAACAAGGTAGAGTTACTTGAGATTTAAACGTGGTGAATAGTCTTTCCTACTCATGTTACTTTAGCTGGTACACAAATAAAGAACAAAAACCTATTAAAGTTTCAAAGGGATTACAGAAGAGAAAAACTGGAAGCAAAAATAAGTTTTTTATTCAAACCATATAATAAAAATGGTGGAAAGGTATCTAGGGAAAATACTCATAATCACCACTTAAAAAATCACATGGATAGTGTTTAAAAAATTGTCAAAATCTCTTTACCTAGAAATGTAAATGCAAAACTATCATAAGATAAAGGAGGAATAATTGAAAACTGTTAATTAAAATATATTTATAAAGTATTCTGAGAATAGTCATTGGAAAGAAAGTGATAAATTGCAAATACACACAATGTATAAGACTAACTTATTTTTGTGGACAGTCATATAGTTATGAGATAAATAAACATAAGAAGAACACTTTATACTTATACAGGAGAAATTTTGAACTAGGTGAGGACTGTGGACAATTTCTCTGTCAATATGCATCACCATACTCTTTCCTGTGATTCAGTGAAAACTGCCTTGAGCTATTTTCTTTTGAAGAATTCTTCCACTCTAACAGTGATTTCTCTTCATGCAACATTGCCCAATTCTTTGCCAAAGGCACTGCTTATCTGCCCTTGCAGAATCCTTTATCACCCCTACCTATTACCATCTGCACTTAATTCCATACTTTCACCTTTCTCTCTTTTGCCTTCACAAAAGGTTTAAATAACTATGTATACTTGTATTCATACACATACGCTACCTACCATAGCCTTCAGTCTTCTCCACCTCCTTTGCTTTTGCAAAGTCTTTTCTTCCTCCCCCCTTCAATAATGATTTTGTAATTACTTATCAGCCAGGATCAACTGTAGACATAAGCAAGATAAGTAGTTGCCCAGATCGATGTGCTGCCAAGGGTAACAGAATGTTTATGATGCTACCCAGTTTGCTTTGGAGTGCTGAAAAGCTCACTTTTTTCCCAATGCTGATCCTGAGTAAAAGGTCAGAGGCTGTGAATAACAGCCACTGTTGCTACAGGAGACCTCTCACTTTTCACAACAGCATCAGTAGGAATAATGATCCTAGTGCATCCCCCTTGCTTGTCTTCATATCTCCAATGTACATTTTGCATCATAATGTGAATGCAAAGGACCTGGGAACAAAAACATCTTGAAAAAATTCTTTAATTTTGTCCTGACTTCACCTAAAGTTACCAAACCATTGGCATTTGAGCAACCTGCTTTTATTCATGTTGATGTAAGAAGGGCATTCACATCATTTAGACTGATTTGAAATTCTCACAGTAGGATTGCTTCTTTCACTCTGTTGCACTCAGGGAAAGCTGGAAAATACTAGATATTTCCAAGGCATCCATATACATAATAATGAAAACTAAGACCAATTTAATTTTCTAGCTGTTTGATCTCTATAAGTTGTCACTACCCCTGTAAAATACTTTTCTTTATATTCTCCAGCTTAGTTTTCTATCCTATCATATATGATGCTGTGAGATTTCAGCACATGCCTTTTCAAATGAACTCAGGCTTCTGCAGAATCACATCCTTGTTTATTGTAAGCCTATGCCAACACATCTTTTCATTCTTAGTATCACTTCTTAAAACAGAAAGATCTAAATCATGGATTTTTGTGGAGACAATGAGCGTTATGATTATTAAGAGATCATAAAGAAATGTCAAAATATAGCTGCTGGTGAGTTATAATGGTACTTGTTCCTGAACTAAGGGGAACATTACTATTTACATGACCTATTGCTCAAGGAAACTTTACAGGGAATTAATTTTGGGGTTTTGGTAGCGCAAATCTCCAAAACCATGTCAAATGGTTTTGCACAGAGCAAATGCACGTAGAGCATGAACTAGGTATATTCTGTCTGTTAGAAGTGTAAATGTGTTTTGACAGTTGCTGAAGTGTCTTGTGAATTTTGAAAAACTTAAAAGATGAAAATTCAAAAAGCAGCCTAGCCTAGTCTATACTTTCAAAGTCTGCAAGGCAATTGAACAATTAGTGACTTGTGATGCACAGAATAAGTTATTTTTAGTTACAGTACTTGATTCCAGAGCACAGAATCATCACAGAGTTTTATACCTGCAAGTATGAATGTCCAAGAACATAAATACTTATACAAATTGAGCCATGATCTGTCTTCACAATTGTATTCTCATTTTGACAATTACAAAGGCTTGTTTAAACTTGAAATAATGTATTCCCAGATACATGCATTAATACATCGCATAATTACTCATTTGAAGGTGTGGTTCACAGAGCTGTTATCAAGATAATAACCAAGCTCTTCAAGCACCTCAGGACTAATGGCATAGCATTAATGAAGATGGTTAGATTAGTGATTTATTCATAGGGATGTAGATAAATCTAACTTCCACTAATAACCAATAGATAAAAACAGATGAAGGGTGATTCATCTGACCTGTCCTAAACACTGGTTTGGGAATGAGTGGTCTCCTGGAAATGTTTTTTACTCTCCTTTGAGTAAATGACTAACGTAGCACTAAAGATACCTTGTCCTGCCTTGGACTTCTAATATTGAAACTCCTGAATCTGAGCAGGTAAATCCTGTTTCATGTTTCAGGTGTAGGTTCCAAAGCCTCTTTCAAGCAACACTTCTCATAGTGCAATAATCCCATTCATGAAGGAGTCTGTTGAATGATCTGCGCTGAAGCACCACAACAGTCATTCCATGTTTACTCTGTAACAGCCTTTTTTTTGCCTCAGGGAGTTTCCTGGTTTGACAGTCATTGAGAAAGGCTTTAAAACATGATTCATTTGCCTCCAAAGGCTTGTAATCTTGAATGACAATATTAATTTTTTATAAATTCTATTTCTACTTATTTTTAAGTCAGCTTCTGATATTGGAAACGCCACTAATCACCCCTTTAAAGTAAAAAAAACTCTTCAGACTTTTTTATGAGCTGTGATGAAACATAAACAAAGACAAATTCCTTTTCCCCTGGAAAAAAACTTTAAAATGTGGCTATGTGAAGCTTTTCTGACTGAAGCTTTTCAGAACTGAAATAATTTATCTCCACAGCTACCAAGTCTCATGGCTTCATAGCTCTAAAAAAGAAAAAGCAGTAAATGCTGTGCTTTTTACCTAAGGTGATATGATACATCACCTGGTATAGTATTTGAAGTAACCTCAAAGCAAAACTATTGTGCTTTATCCTCAAAGTATTCTTACATTTGGAAGACTGATACACCTTAGCTGGGCTGAGATAAAACCAGATAAAAAATAAACAGCTTTTAGAGCAACATAATCACATTGTCACAGGGCAGCCTGAGCTGGTTTGAGCTTTGTGACAGAAGAAGGGTGGTGGCCATGTTAGAAGCATCCACCCTGGGGATATGAATCAAACCTTCTTTGGGAAGCCAGAGGAAGCACACAGTGAAAGTAGGCCATTGTCCTCCATAATATATTGGACTCAGTGAAAACTTCATTTGCCAAAATCTGAGTAGTTTAAATCACAGAATCACAGAATCACAGAATCTTAGTGGTTGGAAGGGACCTTTGAGATCATCGAGTCCAACCACATT
>JAOQGH010000012.1:97392103-97409435 GCA_025769975.1 Gallinago jamesoni | reverse complement strand
GCCCACCAGTCAATTTCTCTTTCACACTCCCTGATGCTCCTCAGCCTCTCCACTTCATCCTTCAGCTGGGCCACGAGATTAAGCAGATCATTCACCTGTTCACATCTTATACTGGTGTTGTCTCCGCTACCCTCCAAATGTCTTCAATGGGGCTACTGATACTACTATTGATTTTTTTATTTTCCTGCTAAGTTTAATTCTTAATGCGTCCAAGAGAAAAATTTAGTAGTCAGGTATTGAAATTGTTGTATTTTCTTTCTTGAAGGATGGAGTTGTAATGTCTCAGCACACTCGGTTCTTCAAGGATGGTCTAAAGCAGAGAATTTTACGTAATGGATCCCATTTTGTGATGAGTGCACTAATACATGCAGTGATTCCTAACCAGAGAATAGAGTGTGATAGGAGAAATGCAGTCTTTCTAGTCTGACATATAATTCTCATTAAATGACACTTACTCATGCATGCACAGGTAAATTACACCAGTGCAAAATTTGTTAAGGGGGATTTGGTGAATTCTGTAGCCTAGTACTATACACAAATAAAGTTCATCATCTGTTGAAAAGTCATTGATAAGCAGAATTTTCTGCAGACCTCAGCCATGAAATCACACAGCTGCATCTGGTCATAACTCTGAATAATATTACAAGAAACACCAAACACACAGAAAGGAATTGAAAAGATTCAACCAACAAAGTCATTGAGTAGTGTGCATGACTAAAACCCCACTAAATAAAGCAAGTAACATCCCCAGAAACAGAAACTCTAACATCATTAAGCAAGTATAAAACTGTCTGAAATGATGGAAAATCACTTTGTACTCCACCTAATAACACAAGTGGAATCCACTTTCAAGGAAAATTGAAGCAAAAGCTCCTGTACAAATCAGGGAGACTGCAAACAAACAAAGCATTAAACTAAAATTGCCCAAAAGTAGACAACAATGAGAATCTGTAATACCCTGAGCAGAACACAAGAAGGCACTTAAAGAAGCAATCAGAACTAATGGTGACATTAACTCGATAAAGGAATATACATCCAAAGAGTCCCTGAAGCAATCTATACCCAGTGAGTATGGCATCAGAGAAGCTGTATCTGAAAAATTAACACCCCATTACCGTGGAATGAAGACAATGTTCAAAGGCTTTATAAAAGCAAGATGGGAAACTTGGCAGTTGAACTGGAGTGAGCACCCACACGATAACAGTTCAGAGGGAGAATGAAAAGTGGGAACACACTGAAACGACTTTTCCTTGCTCTTGTCAGTTAGAAGAATAGCTAGGGAAGAAATTAACTACTCAGATTTGTCCTGTGAAGGTTTTGGTGTTTGTATAATTAGTCCTCAAGATCTGAACCTCAGACAAGGAGAACTCTAAGCACTCATTTCTATCATTGCATGCAAGTGATACAGGAACCTTCATGTGTTTGCAGTGGTAAGAGTGCTGAAGAAAGGGACTATATTTTAATAAAATGCAGTGGATGCTAGACAAAATCTATTTTGACACCTATCTGTGTTAGAAAATACATGAAAGTCATTAAAATCAGCTTTATTTCTGAGATACTTTCTTCCTTCTTGATGACATATCTCACATACTCTGAGGACTGCAGATTGATATTTACTACTTTCAGTAACTGAAGACAAGAGAAGACTGACAAACAAATTACTAACAAAGTGTTGACAAATGTCTGTTTTCCAAACCTTTGGTCCAGATTGAGAAGTATGTCATGCCTTTGAAAATACTATTTGTAATAAAGATCCTGTCTGTCCCACTAGGTTCCATGAGTGTTTCTTCTCTACATGACAAGCCCTATGCTTATTATAATAATAGTAGTAGAAAAGCATTGTTGAATGTGTAATAATGTATAGCTTATTAGTGTCATGCTCTTGGCATAAGTTTGAGCTAAAAATAAATGCCTTCATAAGAAAATACAACTTAGTAAGGTTCTGATTTTAATTCCACATAAAGCTTGAGGATGATGATATTTGGTTAGATTTTTAGTTTTATTCTACTAATTGTCCTCTTCCCTGTGCAATGAAAGAGAATTCTTTGAGTATCAGCAGTACAAGATGGATGTTTACTAGAAATAATTATTTTGAGAAAAGCTCTAACTAGATCAAAATTATGTTTTAAAAGAGGACTTGCCTGTTTTCTTCTTACTTAATCCATGAAGTTTCATAGATATTCTAACAGTTTTAAAGTTTGAGAGGAGATAAATGTTTTCCAAATATGTCTATTCTTTAAATACTGATACAAAAGAACTGCTATTTGAGCATTCATTTCTGTCACCATATGCACATGCATGATAGAACTCTTAAACTTATGATCCAAAGTCCTTTGAAGTAGAGAAATACCTTCTCTTGCTAGATCAGTAACAAATTTCAGTATTGATTTTTAAGTAGAATCTTTTATTGTATTTCTCAATTTTCTTTAATGTAAAGTTAGGATTTATCTTTTGAATTTGCTGACATCTCCAGCATAAACCCCAATGTTCTTTCATATGAGCTGAGGGGTGAAAGAGAAGGTAGCAGAAAACTACCTCATCTCTCTCTGGTACACCATAACAGAGAGGATGTTATCATTAGATAAACCAAAGTCGCTTGCCTTTAGGTTTAACCTGATAAGGAAATCTAAGGAACTACCAAGATGTTATGTGACAAGCAAAACATGTTTTGGTTATTTATACTGTGCACATAAATGTCTAGTTCTGACTATAACATCCCTCATTCTAGTTTGATGTTGGTTGTGAATACAAGGAGGTACGTATGGGGGATATTAATGTGGTGTGATTCTGACATGTTTCTCTTGTAGTGGGTTAATAGCCACTTAAACACAGAAAGCCACATCTAAAAATATCTGCTAATAATCTGACTCCTTATTGGCACTTCTTAAAGTTAGCAGCTGGTAGTTTGAATTAGTAAGCTTATCACATTGACTTTTTTGCAATAAAACTCTGCTTTAAGTAATCTTTCTATGCAGACACCCATTAAATTTAATCTTCCAGTTTACATATCTAATGTTGCATGCTATCCACTGTATTGACCTAATGATGACAGAATAAGTGAGGAAGAAAGAAGGATGCTACAGAAAAAAAAAAAAAAAATTTACAAATGCAGAAAACCCCCTTGAGTATAGTTGCAGTCCACTTTAAATTTCTTATGTAGATTTGGCCTCTTCTCTTAAATTGTGCTGAATTTCAGTCTTGACCTGTAGCACTGTCACAAGCTCACAAGTTTTGATTCTTTTTTCTTGCATTCTCATTCTCAAGTGCCCCTCTGCCATCCCCATTCCAACCTCCTGTTCTTCTAGACACTCACTGAGGTCCATGGATGCTTTTCTCTAAGTCCTTTAATACTGTAATTATGTAGATATTTTAATGGCTCAGAGTATCCCCTGCATAGTTTTGCCCTTTGGCCGAGCACAGTCTTTTTTGATATTATATATATATATATTAAAAAAATTCTTATCTTAATAAATGACTCAAGTAAATGACAACAGCATTTCATCAAAGTCTTATTATTTGAAATCACTCTGATTTAAGAGATCACACATGTAACCTCCAACTTTGCTTTCCTTTGCTGTTAGGAGACATTTATTTTAATATATTAAGGAGTCTACTATTCTCCCATACATTCTAGAGATTTTGGCTGTTTAAAATCAGCTTTTCACATTGTGTACGTGCATCCTTTCTCAGGTTCATGTGAACCAGAAAGATACAATTTATCCTTTGGAGAGTGACCCAATTTTGGAGTTGATTTGTATATTGATCTCCCAATGCCTTCATGCAGAGCTGAAATAAGTCTGTAAGGGCACAAATGATTTGTAAGACTAGCACTACACTTGACTTTGTTTCCTATTGCTGTCAATATCAAATGCAACATAGTTTCATTTTTTAAATGTCTCTGAGTGAACAGCAGTGGTCAGATTAAAAACAAAACAAAACCAAAACAAATACTCTTCAGCCAGTTCTGCACTGGTTAAAGTAAGTGTTAAATTTTATACTGACTTTCATAGAAGCAGAACTAAGTTATGGCTGACCCTTTATTGAAGATCTGAAGATATTGAAGGTCTAGTGCTTGTGTTACCTTAACTCTGCTACACTAAGAGTCACGAGTGTTCTGTCTACTTTCTCAGCCAGAACTCAAATGAATATTAGTCATTTTCACAGCTACATTGGATAGATTACCTGTAATAGCTATTTTCAGGCTTTCATGAAAAAAAATGTTTATGACAATGTAGGAGTTGTGAGTCATAGTAAAGTGAGTGATACATGCAGGAACTACATCACTGATAAAAACAAATGCAATTAGAAACTTTTCCAGATAGATACGGTGTCTGTCTCCAGTACCAATGAAATCAAGTAGTTTGTCACACAGCCACTCTCTCAATCCTGCTCCTCAACAGGACAGGGGTAGAAAATAAGATTAAAAATTAGTGAGTTGAGATAAGGGCAGAGAGATCAGTTACCAATTAATGTCACAGGTGTGTGACAATCCAATCTCTTCCCCCTGCTCCTGCCCCATGCCGAGTGGTGCAAAGGGGATGGGAAATGGGTAGTTATGGTCAGTTCATAAGAGTTCCTCTCAGTCAGAGAAGACAGCAAGAAAGGGATTATTATTTTTAAATATATATTTTAACTAGGAGTCACTGATTCCTTTTAGCTAATAACAATGCAGAAGTACTAGTATTTACTCACCCAGAATGATGGATTTTCAGCAAGGTGCCAGATGAATCTGACTTTGTCATAGTCAACTCAGAATATACTGCCAACAAATTTAGCCAGTTCCATTTCAATATTGTAAACACTAATTATCAGGCTCTCAGAAGAGCTAAATTGTGTTTTACAGGTGACCTTGTTTCTGTTTATAGACTTAGTGGCCTGGAGGCAGAAACTGTGAGAGGAGGAGGGCTGTGAGAAAGGTGGACGGAATGATATAGCAAACCAGAAAATATGACTTCCCCCAAGCTAGATGAATCTATTAACATTTGTTTCATTTCCATATGTCTTCTGAAAAAAGTTTACTATGATTTCCTATAACAGGGCTGTCTGCAATAACTTGACATTTTAGTTGTGAGACCCAGCACTTGGCAGTGAATTACTGTAACCTACACATAACCCGGTCAAGCCCTCTTCCTGTCTCTGTGACTATTCTTATTTTCAGCAGCTGGCTTATTTTGGATACTGTTCAATCTTTTCTGCCAGCAGACTTTTCACCATAGGGACATTTCCCAGGGTCTACATATGGTGGATTTCTGATACCTGTTTTAATTATCTTTTTTCTTGAGAAACAATTCTTCAAAATACTTCAAACTTCCCGCAAAATAAATACAGTGGTGTCATGAGGCAGGCCAAGAAAGAAATAATAGGAGCTTTTTCATATCTTGACTTGGTCCTCTAGAGTTGGAATTCCATGGAAAGAGAAAGGTCAGGGACCACTTCATGACAGTAGTGGTCTAATACTTCCCTGTTGCAAAACTCATCTGAGAATGGGAAAAGTGAGGTCTGTCTGTGTAATAGTACGGAGGGTGGGTAAGCTCCAAAATCAAAAAGGCAACTTGTTTCTGTCTTCGGAGAGCTTTGTGCAAGCAAACAATTAATTTGTTTCTCAGTTCAATCCAGAGACAGGACAACTATGAACTGTTCCTTATTAATTGATGATTGTAGATTGTAGATACCTTGCTAATTGAAATAATGCAGCATGTGATCTGCATCCATTTCTCAGGTCCTAACAGAGGGAAATTTCTCTGGACAACCTGTCTAGCCTCTAACTTGTAACATTATAGGACGTGGATACAATCTTTAGCATGTATACCTTGTTGCTTAACAAAAATAATAACAAGGAATTTACTTTACTCACAAGAAAAAGTAAGTTATACTTTCCTCTAGGCTGGCTACCAGAAGCAGAGAACAGAAGGAAGATGTTCTTTCCTTATTCCTCTCAACAGCCTGTCATACTTTTTTTTTTTTTTTAATACATATTAAAGTAGGGATTGGGGTAGGTGGAAGGAGGGGAGACAACAATGACAAAAAAAAACAACAAACAAACAAACTAACTGAAAAACAGCCTCCTAGAGGAAACTAGTCTTTATAATTTTTTCGAATGACAAAAAAGCGCTAATTGTATTTTTAAATTTATTTATTTTGTAGACTTAATGCCTGTCTACCTTTTTTAGCTTCTGTGCTGTTGTTTCATCTCAAATAACAAGCAAAATCTCCTGTGGTTAAATAACACTTTGACTGCTCCATCTATGAATCTAACACAATGGGCCATGTACATCTTTCAATTTGCAGCAAAACTCCCACCGATACCAATAGCCCAGAATCTGTAAATATAATATCAAAGATAAACTATGCCCATGCATTTAGTTTCATCACACATTTTGTTATAGATATTCAAAAGCTGTATTTTCACTTTATGTTTTTGCTGTCTTTTTTCTAGTTCAAACCAGTAATGAATAAAACACCAACACAGAAGGAGGTTTAACACAGAGAAATAGTCCTGTGACTTCCTAACATAAATTTACTAATGCTTTAATTCTGTATTTGGATGATTGCTTCCTTGTTTCTCACTCATCTCATCTGTTTGTCAAAAATACTAAAAATGCTATTCTATTCCTATTTTCCCTTTTTAAGAACTGTTACAGGGAATATGTACATGTATACATAAATAACTACAGCGGTTACAGAATGCCAGGACTTCATTTGCCATCCACTTACCTGATCACAACAGTTATCTATTTTTAAAAATATTTATTTAATTATAAAAGGTAAATAGAAATATGTAATCTTCACTTTCTAGAACAATGGGGAGTTATTTAGGATTGTCATTACCAGAATACCAAAGATAGGCAATAAAAATTGTTCATAAAAGAATTAATAAGAAGTTTATGGACATATGTTAGGGTTGTTTTCCAAAGCATCTCTGAGAAAAGATAAACAAGCTTCATTGTTACGAAAACGTAGATCTGAGAAAAGATGAATAAGCTTCGTTGTTACAAAAACCTACATAAAAGATTCCAGTGCTCCTTGGTCTTAGTAAGAAGTGAAATGCAATCTGATTATTGCAGCATTTGCCACACTGCTTCATTTTAGTGTTAGGACAAAGCTTGCATTAAGGTATTTTAATTTCTATGTAAAATAGAAGGGTTTGTTTGTTTGTTTATTTCAAACAAGTACTATTTCAGATCAGTAGTAGATGCAGCAGCAAAATTCCATGGACAAAACAGGGGTATTTTGATTTACACAAGCTACATTTCTAGTCTTTTATTTGCTGCTCAGGATTGCTTAGATAGTCTTTTACAGAAGACTAGTTAGGCCAAGTACATAAACTTCCACATCTCTGAGTACCAAACCTTCCAGTCTTAAAAACAACTCAACCCCCAATAACTTTTCTCTACCTAAATTATTAAATGTACATTCCAGAATTGTCGCATATTATTATTTTTTTAAATATGAAAATTTTTTTTTTGCTTAATATTTCTTCTTTTAGGTGTTATGACCTCACTTGATAACTTTCCCACATTTTTAAATATTTTCTATCTTTCATAAGTTGCTTTTTTCTTTTTTTTTTTTTTGAGTAGGAGACAAAAGGCTGAAGTGGCGATAATTTTTTGTATTCTGAAGATTGTAAAGATTAGAAATTTAAGTCAGAAAAAAATGTAAATATTAAATTTCTTGCTCATTTTATGCACTCCTCTGAAGTCCCTTTTTGCCTTATGAATGATTAATGCTGCTGAAATGTGTGAGAGAGGGTGAGCCAGAGAGAGAGATTGGGCAGGGGCTGGAGGGATAGAGAGAGACAGAAGGGATCCCCTTGATCCTAGATATAACATATTAATTTCATTTAATTTCTTTGGACAAGTTCAGAAATTGGTGGAAATCAAGAACTATGTATGGATGTTCAAGAATGAGAATGGAAACAGACATAGACAGGAATAAAGCTTTGCCCAGAACTTTAGCTAGTGCCGAACTGGAAAATAATTTTCCTCCATCTGAAACTGTAACAGAAATTTGGACAAATGCAAGATGGAATAAGTCAATAGTACAAATAGAAATATTTTTCCCAGTTGGGACATCATTATTGGACAAAACTGCAATATATTTAGGTCACTATTGGAAAAATTAAAAGACATAAAAGTTGTTCCCCTTACTGAACAGATGCAGCGGATGCCTGAGCATAAAAAAGTCCCCGTGCTGCTTCCAACCTATTTCCCTGACCTGAAAGATTGTTTCAAGGCAGGATGAGAGGATAATTCTTCCTCTGAGTCCTTTCATTCCATAGCTTCTCTGCAGGGGCTTCCAATAAAAGAGTCAAATTATTGTAGTGTTTTCTGTGAAATGGAAACTACCTACTAGGAGACACAGCAATGAATTCAGCTCACTAAGAGGAGCTAGCAGCACTAGCAGCTGTCCAACAGCAATCAATTAACTCAAAAAAAGAAAGGTGAGTTCCCATAGCTCCATACTACTTCCTAAGTGTTTTGTCTCCTTAGAAATGTACAGTAAGGGACATTTAAGTAAAATGAGAAAGCTCTGAAAGCTAAAATCTCTGACTTCTAAATAATGGGCTGTGACTCCTGATTTCCTATTCTCTTTGCCAAGAATGTCACTATAGTTAAAAATACTGCATACCTCTATTTATACATAGCAATTTCGTTTTTTGAGTAATTAATTCACCCCAAATGTAAGCAGTGGCTGCTGGCTGGTGGAGACTAAATCTCTGCAGTGGATGGAAACACAACTAATTTATTGTCTTGCCTTATTTGTTCCTTGCTAGAGGCTCAGGTCTGAAATGTTGCAGTGAAACTGCTGAGGCTCATGCAGTCTGCAGTTTATCATACCAAGGCCCTTGGGGTGAGGATGAAAAGCATGAGAATCCAGGTGGTGTTCTTGATCTTGCTGGTAAAAGGGAAAAGCTTAAATAACAGGGTCCTGCAGGAACTGGCTGCATAGCTAGAGCTGAAGAAGGATTTTGTCTTTGTAAAGTCCCGGTCCAATTGGTCCAGGAGGGGGTTGTAATGATTCTGTGGGTGTGCTTAGGACACAAACAAGGTCAGATGCTGTTTGCTGTAGCTTTACCACTGTTCTCGTGTCTCACAGTCCTTTAAGAGCATGGGATCATTTCTGAAAAGCAAGGACTTCTGAGGAGAAAAAGGCATGGGAAAGATGCAAAACCTTTTTTTTGCCAACAGGCTTGCGAAACCCAGTGAGGAGGCCTTTAAACTAGAGTTATCTGAGGATGGTAATGGCAGCCCAAAGAGACATGGAGACAAAAGTAAGAAAGTACTCCCCATGGCTCAGCATAATGAAGAATCCTTACCTACTCCTGATGTGAAAACCTCGTGACAAAGGGAACATCGTAAGTGTCTGTATGCAAATTAAGCAGCCTGTGAAACAAGAAGAAGAAAGTAGAAGTCTGTACACAGTTGCAGAGCTATGATGTTTGGTTGGGTTTTTTTGAGATTAAAAAGAGATTGTGGAATAACATGAATGAAATTTTCCATGGATGGATACAGGCTTTTTAGGAACAGTGGGATGGAAGGGTTATACTCCAGGCAATTTTTTGGAAGGGCAATATGGTAGCAAGATTCAGATTTCTGGAATGTGTTGATGACACAGAGGGTCAACAAACCAACTATCCCCTGTTGGTTACCTGTAAATTAGGGAGAATGAGTCAGAGCTGTGAAGGCTGAGTACAGTCTTGTCACTAGAAACCTCAAGACTGCAAAGTTTAAAACCCTGAAAAAAGTGAACAAGACTAATAGTAGAATTACAGCCTGGGACGTGAGGAGAACAGATATTGACTTGTTAAGGATCTGCTTGGCAGGATTCTGTAGGAGACTGCCCTGAAGGGCAAAGAGGCCCAGGAGAACTATTTAATATTCAAAATTACTTCCTAAAGCACGAGAACAGTCTTTTTCAACATACAGAGAGCTATAGTCTTGGCAGAAGGCCAGCACGGATGAACTAGAAATTCGCGACTGCTCCCATACAGAAAGGAAGTATGCAGAAGGTAGAAGAAGGGACTAACTACTGGGAAGTAATACAGAGACATTTCCTGAGCATGTAGGAATGGATTAAGGAAAGACAAATCTCTGATTTGCAACTCACACAGGATGTGAAGGACAACGAGGGTTTCCATAGAACATTGTAAGCAAAGAGAAAGATAAGGAAAATGTAGCCCCACTGCTCACTGGGGTCAGATACCCAGTGACGAAATACACAAAAAGCCTGGTGTATTCAATATGGGGGTTCTCCTCCATTTTTACTGGTAGATTCTGTCCTCAGGTCCCTGGGAGTAGTGGTATAATCTATGAAAGTGAAGCATTTAATCACAGTAGAGAAAGATGGAGTTAGTAGGCATTCGAGGAAATTTCACATAAAGAAGCGCATGGGACCAGATGGGATATATCTGAAGATGTTGGTGATGCTGAGCCACTCTCAATTAACTTTGACAGGTCGTGGCAGTCAGAGGAGTTTCCTGATGACTGCTTGTAAATCTCATGCCTGTTTTCAAGAAAGGCAACAGGATCCAAGGAACTGCAGGGTGGTCAGATTCAACTCTGCCCCTGAAAAGACTATGAAATAAATCCTCTGGAAAGCCACAATCTGGTATATAAATGACAAAGTACATGAAAAGCCACAATCCAGTACATGAATGACTGTGGACAACCAGCATGATTTAACAAGGACAACTTGTGTCTGAAAAACCTGGTAGCTTTTGATGATAACTAGTTGGTGAACAGAGGAAGAACAGTGCATTTGAAAAATTGACTGTGAAGCCAGTTATTAGGAGAAGTTTTCAGTGTTTGGTACCAGCGACAATACTGCCAGTGTCTTTATTAACAATATAGATGACTGGACAGAATTCACTCTCCAAAAATTAACGGGAACCGTCAGTATGTTTGAGGTCAGGACTGCTATTTAGGAGGACTTCAGCAAGCTAGTGAAATGAGCTGATTTACTCGAGTTCAACAAAAAAAAAATGCAATGTCCTGCACCTGGAATGGAATAAACCCAAGTGAGAGTAGAGGCTGGACACTGATCAACTGGAAAGCAGGTTCGCAGGAAAGAAACCTGGCAGTTTTCATCAGCAAGCTGAACATGAGCTGGCTGTGCACCCTTATAGTAAAGAAAGCCAACTGCACACTGGGCTCTTAGCAAGGGCAGCCAGTGACTCTTCCCCTCTATTTGGCATTTTCAATGGACTCCATCTAGAGTACTGTGTCCAGTTTTGAGCTCCATGGTAAGTGAAAGATAATGACTTCCTAGAATTCAGTGGAGAGCCACTGACATGGGCAGGGACAGGAGTACAAAAAGGACAGTGAGAGTCTGAATGATTTTTTTTATTCACTTGATGATAAGACAGAATGTTGTCTCCCACAGCCAGTAGTTGCAGAGACGACGGAGCCAGACTCAAAAGATACATAGTAAAAGGTCTAGGCATATGTTGCCGAAGGGGAAGTTCAAATTGGACACTAGTTTGGCTTTGGTATTTTTTTTAATTATTTTTAACTATGAAAATAAGCAAACACTAGAACAAGGGCGCAGACAGGCTGTGGAATTTCCATCCCTGGACATACCCAAAGGTTGACTGGACAGAGCCCTAGTAACCCATGCTACATTACTTTTGTTAGTGAGAATTTGGATTATATGATCTTGAAGTGGCTTCCAATCTATATTTTCCAATTGTAAGAGTAAAAGATAAAATAAAACTGAATTCTCTCCTGATGTTAGCAGCTACCTTATTCTGAAATGTACTGGTTTCATGGTCCGGAATTTCACAGAATGGTCACAGAATCATAGGGGTTGGAAGGGACCTCTAGAGATCGTCTAGTCCAACCTCTCTACCAAAACACATTTGCCAATAACATATCATGCAGGATGGCATCCAGTTAGGTTTTGAATAATTTCAGAGAAGGAGACCCCACAAACTCTCTGTGCAGCCTGTTTCAGTGCTCTGTCCCACTCAAACTAAAGAAGTTTTTCCTTATGTTCAGATGGAGTTTTCTGTGTTCCAGTTTGTGCCCATTGCCCCTTGTCCTGTCACTGGGCATTACTGAAAATAGTCTGACCCCAGCCTCTTGGCATTCACCCTTTATATACTGATAAGCATGGATAAGATTCCCCTCTCAGTCTTTTCTTCTCTAGGCTAAACAAACCCAGATCTCCCAACCTTTCCATATAAAAGAGTTGCTCCAGTCCCCTGATCACCTTTGTAAGCCTCTGCTGGACTCTCTCCAGTACTTCCTTGTCTTTCTTGAACTGGGGAGCCCAGAACCGGACACAGTACTCCAGATGTGACCTCACCAGGGTAGAGTAGAGGGGGAGGATAATAGAGTGTGATACTCAAGTATAGAAGAAGTACCTGATGAAGTAAAAATTATGCAATAAATATATTAAATAAAATGCTAATCACTTTAGAATGCATTGAGTCATTTATAGTTATCTGTGTAAAACAGTGCAGAAGTTTAATGAAGAAGAGAAACCCACCAGCCAGTTTTATGAGCCTCACTTGTAACTTCATCCGTAAGATATTAATTATTTCCGATCTTAAAATGCCATTTCTTTTGAAAAAAGGCTGCGCAAACCTTTATCTGAAGGTATGGAAGGATGGGCTTTGACTGTCTGATCTTGATATGTTTTTGTATTTCTCGTCTAACTTCAGTGATCTCATGCCCAAGAACAGTGCACAATATCAGATTGGGCAGCATGGGAAGAATCTCTACCAAGGAAAATCAGGCACAACTGTCAAACCACTTTTAGAATAACCAAAGCAGTGATCTCTATGCCTGTTTATCCACCTGTCATTGATAAATTACTCTTCTGAACTTTTAAATCTTTCTGCGTCATTCACTAACAGACCCTCAGATATTCAGGTCAGAAGAGACCATTAGGCAATTTAATTTGCCTCTTGCATAGTGTAAGCTATACTATGTGCAATTTAATTTATTATTGCATCTTCTGATATATGTTTGGATAAAACACTTCTTTCAGAAAGGAACAAAACTGACTTAAAGGTATCAAAAATCTTCTGTTTTCTCTCACAGTTTGCTGCAATGACAAGCCCCCTCCCTAATAAAAAGAAATGCTTTCCATCTCATAAAAAGTTTTGAGCATCGTAAAAAAAATTAATTAACATTGCAAAAATGTGAAGGTAAAACTTCTATTGATAAATGATATTTTAAAAGTCAGTGCAATGGGAAGCATCTTGCAGAGTGCCAGGTGGACCTGCTTTTGCATTATCTAAAGAGAACCTTTCACCACAACACATATATGAGGGTTTTTCTATATTTGTTTCAGCTGATACCTCTCCAGCCTGCCTTACATCTTCTAAGCTATAAGATATGACACTATGCAAAGAATAGATTGTTTCCACCTGTTTCTGATTTACCTACTAAGCTTTCAGTACATCCCCATCACTATCTGTAAGGGATAAAATTCTGACTGGAAGATGAAACACTCACTTGAATTGCAATGGTGATACGAAAATAATTACTGTTTGAGGTGTTTGGCACTACATAATTCAGTTTCTCACTGAAAGGGAGCTTCCCTTTTTTGTTTGATGGATGTGTCCCCTCTGGTAAAACTGCATGGCTTCAGATCTGCTAAGCAGCCAGGGACAGAGTCCTGGCAGGCATTTTCTTTTGCACCTGCAGAGAAGTCAGCCAGTAGAGTGTCTGGGACCAGATGAACTGCAGTTTGCATTAGCTGCAGCTTACACTGGTCTATAGGCAGTTCTTTTCCCACTCAATGGTATGTGTTTGTTTTTAAATTTTCTTCGGAAGGCAAAGTTTATTTCACAATTCTGTATCACAAGTTTGATTTTGTTGAGTTCATCCATTAGGAAATTATATTGTGCTAGGACCTACCTTTGAATCTGTAACATTTTATATAACGTAGAAAAGCAAGTGCAAATTAACATCCTTACATTTTTATTTTCTTTGTCTGCAGTATCAATAAACTCCTACTTTCTAATAAGTTGGTTTTGGGGTTTTTTTTGTGTCTTATTCCTAGCAGCATCATTCCCTTGGCTCATGTGTTCCAAAATAAATGTCACTTCTTTCTGAAACACCTGCTACTGAGAGGAGATGTTCAAGCTGTTATGTTACTATTAGCCTGAAAAGAAGCCTTTTGCAATTGACACAAGTTTTTCTCCTTGTTTTGGATTTACAACTTTACTTCTTCACAGAACTTTTTATTGAGATTTTTTAAAAATAAATTCACATTGGTTTTAGATGGCTGAAACTGTCTAGATCAACAGATTTAGTAAATCACTTCAGCAACAGATTTAATTGTTCAAATTAAATGCCAAAGCTAGAGATAGAAAACTTAGTGTTTCCTTTTTGATGTAGGCAGGATGATAATATACTGGCAAGTGTGAAAAAGTGGTTTTTTTGGGGAGGGGAGACTTAAATAATTAAAATGCTGTAATTTTTCACACTGTTTCAAATAAAGTAAAAGCAATAGCTCCTGCTTCATAAGTGCTAGAGCATAAACTGTCTGGATCAGCTTGGATCAAATGGAATGCTTGGTTCCTGAGATGGACAACATTAACAAAGTGTTTTCTTGTTACTGGCTTTGAAAAGAAAATCACTATAAGAAACGCAAAGCAAAATAAAACCTGAACAAACACATAGATTACAAGTGAAAATAGACTCACAGGGAGTTCTACACCCACCTGCAGGTATGCCATCATGAAAAAAAATGGAACTTCATAATTCCCTCTGCAAATTTTTCACTCAGCTTTAGGAAAAACTGTTCCATTAGTGACACTTGTTCAGCTCACTCCTTTAGTAGTAAATGTCAACAGTAAAACAGTAGGCAAATTAACAGCTAGATGACAGCTTGTTACAAATCAGCACAACGATTCGGATATGAGATAACAAAACTGAAAACGTGCCTCTGCATGTGATTTATTTCTTTCCCCCCTCCTTCCTTTCCTCTGTCCCTCCTTCCTGCCTTCCTTCGCACTTTCTACTTCATTTAGGTGAAAGGTTTCTGAGTTTTAAGGCATAATAATGTGCTTAATGACATCAGTAAACCAGTCTTTGCAAACTCATATATTCCTAACACATTTAGTGTCAGCATTTCACAGATATAGAGAGATAGTGTACGTGATAGTTTGTGTGCCCTCAGAAGGGGCTGAGATGGCAGAATCAATAATAAAGACATTTTGAAGTTACGGAGACTTTGAATTATTATTCTCATACTCCCACTCCCCCTCCAAAAAAGCCCAACAAACAAAAAGTCACTTAGAACAGTGTACATAAGCTGAGTAGCCAAGGTGCAGAAACATACCCAAAACAATTGCATTATTATTTACTAAATTTTGAGGCTCTTTTTTTTTGATCCACTTTCCATCTAGATTGCATGAAGAAACTATGAAAATGCAGACAATTTTATTAATGCCCAGAAAATATTTCAGGGTTTGGAACAGGTTTTGATTTGTCTTATCCAGCGACACTTAACACCTGCCAATGTTTTTAAGATTCTCAGCACATCCATCTTCTGAAACTAGCTCATTTATTAACTCACTGACTTCAGTTCCAGATGCTGAAGTTAGATGGATTTAGAGCATCTACTCAGTTCTGTTCCATGATCGATCTGTTCATTGTTATAGTAGTTGGAATTGGATGAGGTTTGGAAGGTGAATAAGTACTTCGCTTATATCATTAATTTGTATATAGTTCTACCTCATAAATAACACGTAGCTAATTTGTATACAGTTCTGCCTTTTATATAGTAGGTTCACATATATTAGGTAAAATACACAAATATTCATCCCTCCCTTGGAGATTTACTCACTTTCAATAACTTGCTTCCAAAAGCTGTTACAATAACCACAAAGTGCTAAAAGTTATTTGATTGGGGTTTTTTTAAGAAAATGTTACATTAGTATTTCATACGCTTTATGAGTGAAATATACAGTTGTGTATGTGAGTATATGGGTGCACAGCAAGTCGCAAGAATATTATATTTGAAAGTGAGTTCAATTTCCCACACTGAACTGAAGTTTGCTGACTTACTATGCCTTCTGTGTTTAGCATTATCTGATTTGGATTACTGAGAAGGTTTGAGAAGGAAAAATGCCCTGAATTCCAATGAAAAACTACATTGCTTTACATCAGAGATGGCCTGGTTCAGCTTCATGCATTTATATCAGAGGTTCCACTGATAATCTTTCTGTCTTTGGGCTTTGGTGATTAATTCTTTTTATTCTTTGGTGCATAAATAAAAAACTGAATAGAATAGCTGAACACTTGTACTGTTTTTTCAGTGTAGTTCAAAGTGACTTATTTGAAAAGTATGTTGTAATATCAGAGAAGACACTTTGAAAAGAATCCATCCTTTCTCTGGCTGTTCATTCACAATCAGATTTGTCCTGAATTTTCTTTCTTTCAAATATCTTCTCTTTTTTAAACACAAAATAACTAGCACATTCCAAAAAACTTACATGGCATTAAATCCTATGAAAAATGGGTAACTTTCCTCAAAAAATCAAAATGCCCTATACAGAGTTACATCAGTTAGGAAAAGTCTCCTCAAAATACTTCTCTAATTAATTTTTTTTCCAAAATATTTGGTGATTTTTCTTATTCATCTACATGTTGTTCAGTGACTTACCAGAGGAGCACAGCACGTGACAATAGCAAGAAATTGTGCTAAAAGTGCTACCTTTCTTAATATTTTTAGCAGTCTCAAACAAGAATCTCCCAGCAACGTATGTATATCCAAAAATAAAAAAAAAAAGAAAAAAAAGAATGCTCAATAAATTTAAAGCTATTAAATCAGGCAAATACATTTACAAAGAACTGGAGCCAGTGGGTTGGCTCTTTTTATACGAGATATCTGAATTATGTTGACAATCTAATAATGCGCTTGAGTAGCTAAAGGCTGATATAGGCCCGCAGGAGCCAGTAATGTTGCTGTAACATCTTATAACATTAAGGACATCATGGAGATAAATGAGACTAATGTAGTCTGAAAATGAATATCTCCCTTGGTTTAAAAAATAAGTTAATGGTAAAAATAAATATTGTGCATTTACTCATATCTAGAAACTTGAGTGCAATTTAAACATATTGCTATATACAAGTTATTGAGCTTGTTATTTGAGTTATTGTAGTAAAATGTCATGGTTTAGCCTCAGATGGCAACAAAGGACCACGTGGCAGCCACACGCACTCAGCAGGGCGCTAACCACCGCTGCGGCCAGAAGGGGAAAATCGAAAGAAAAAAAAAGGCAAAAACTCGCAGGTTGAGACAAAAGGCACTTTAACGGAACAGCAAAGGGTGCAAGAAACAACAACAATAACACTGACAGAGAAGTATA
>JAOQGH010000012.1:97353985-97392003 GCA_025769975.1 Gallinago jamesoni | reverse complement strand
CCCACATGGGATGGAATACCTGAGTCCCTGCTAGGTCCTGGGAAGAAATTAGCCCTTTCTCTACCAGACCCAGTACATAAAACATTCCTGTCTCTTTTCATAGCAAAAAAATATAATTAGCAGAGGTGGAAAACACCATTTTATCTTGTTATCAGACCATAGCTATTACTTTAAGCAAAATCATAAAAGTGACATTATATGGAAGAAGTAATGAAGTGTGGGTGGAAAATCAGCCAAATTGACATGCAAAATGAGACACTTCAGGACTGTCTGTGCTTGTAAATGAAATGTAGTCAAAATATTGCTCTATGTGGAATCTTAGAAAGCAACTGAAAACTTAGTTTATTCAGTTTAGGGCTGTAACATTTATTAAACTAGATTGATTATTATTATTAGTGCTTAATTCCAGGAAAACATTTGTTAAAACTCAGACTTATTTATGACACAGCAATTTTTTTTCTTTTTAATTTCCAAGAAATAAATTATAACTTACAGTTTGTCATGATACTGGATAAATGTTGTTAGGAACTAGCTAATAAGATAAGAGATTATTTACATTGTGTCAGTTACTCCTTTTAATACAATTATAAATATAATACTGCATGCCACATGATTTATATTTGTTTTCAGAATCTCATGCCAATTATTATGCTTCATTAGCAGGAGTAACAGGAAGGAAAAAATAGCTAGAAAAGCATAAAACACAGAAGCAGAACTTAACAATTATCACCTGTTCAGACAAAAGACCCTGAACACAGCATTATAGGATCACAGAAGTGCTGAGGCTGGAAAGTACATCCAGAGATCATCTAGTCCTACCCTCCTGCTCAGAGCAAGGTCAGCTACAGCAGACTGCTCAGGGCCATGTCCAGTTGGGCTTTGAATAGCTCTTGGATTGGAGACTCTACAACCTCTCCAGGTAACCTGTTCTGGTGTTTGACCACTCTCACAATGAAAAAGGTTGGCTTTGGTGGTTTGTTTTTTTTTTAATTATGTTTAATCAGAATTTCTTGTATTTAAGTTTGTGTCTGTTGTCTCTTGCCCTGTAACTGGATATCAATGAGAAAAGTTTGGCCCATCATCTTTACTCCCTGTAAACTCCAATGATAATATATATTTCAGTGGGAACCAGGGTGGGACAGAAAGATCAGGAAAACAGGGGGAAAAATAGTAGCTTAATTATTCAGATTAAAAATAAAGAATAGTGAGAGTTATATACTGCCTGAAAATAACCAACCTCTACTTTCCTCATTAGCATTTTTTGCCATCAACATCTTTGAAAATGGAAGGGGGTATGGAATAAAAAACTTGTATGGTTGCTGTTCCATTAATTACTGTTGCATTGTTTTAATAGCTGTCCCACTGAAGGCAAGAGCCCTAAGGTACTGGGCCTTGACCAACCAGTGACACAAGTTAGCTTCCTATTACCTGACATCGCACCATCAGTAATTTCCACTGGGTGCACTAATGCACAAATTACATTGGAAATGCTTGCATGTGGATGTAATTACTTACGTGTACAGGAGTAGAGTCAGTATGGCTTAAGAGGTGCTTATATTTGTCACTCTTGCTTAAAAATATTGGGCCAAAATGAAGGCTAAGAACAGGAATAATGAGATAAGTAGCACTTCAAAAGTGGTTATTCCTGATGATGCTCATACTTGGCTTACACGTCGTTTTTGTTGCTATAGAAGGAAGCTGAAAACAAAAAAAAACTATGACATGACACGTATACAAAGAGTCATAAGTGGAGACCAGAAATGGCAAAACTGTATGAGTCCAATCAGTATGATGGGGAAGTACTAGTAGGATGTAGTCTTGACTATTCAGCTAGGGAAATAGGAATTGCATACTGGTTTACTGATGTGTGCCTAAAATCATGTTTTCCAGCAGCCTGAAGAAAAGAGATAAAGGAAGAATATTTTGTTGTGTTTAAAAGAAAAAATTGCAGTTTTCTTGCTTGAATAGAAAAGATAAAAAAGGTGATCACATCCTCATTCCCATGCTTGAGCCAGATTGTATATCTTGTTCCAGTACTGAACTGTAAAATGTAAAGGCACTCATTCTGTGATGAAGTAATATACCCAAACCGTCTGCTTGTTAAGTCCCAGTCCTACTATGAGTAGAAGCTCTAGTAGAGGTTTTGGTTACTGGCTTCAAATACATGACCTTGAATTTTATACTACTGAACTTTCACCCCATCTTTTTTATATTTTAAATAATTTCTGTTTTAGTAGTTACCCCAAAATACATATTACCAGCTAAATTAATTGGTACACACATATTTTATGCATCCAACTCACTGACTAAAATATTTAAAAAGCTCTAGTTCAACACAGATTGCTGGGAATCTCTGTTTGTAATCTTTCTACCTCTTGGTATTTCCTTTTCCAGCACATCCCAGAAACACAGAATTTTCTTCTTTAATCAGCTCCCCATACTTCTCTGATGTCTTCACTAAATCAGTTTGTACAACTTCACTTCTTTTGTGACATGCTCTTCTTTGAATCTATGCAAATTTGGAGATTAAATTTGCTTGCTATCAAATTCAGCACTATTTTATTAGTAGCATTTATTTTGGAATATGTATCTTTAGAAGCTAAAGTCTACCATAATAAAGAGGGTTCTGAGAGCTATTAGTATTTCTTGTAATATTTCGGGTTTCTGTCAAAAATAGGAGTTTATAAAATATTTCTACAACTATACTTCTTTACTATCCTTCCCTAAAGAGGTTTAAAACTGCCTTCTATTTTATTCATGCTATGTGTTTGGATTTTATTAATGCTTAGTATGTCATAGGATCCTTCTACTTTTACCTTGATTTCCGTCTTCCTTCAACAGGAGATATATATTGTTCCTCTATTTTATTCCTGTTTATTTTTTTTCTTCCGTTCATCTGTTATCTCTTAAAATGTCTCAGTGTGATATTTACAACTAGTAATTCAGATTTCAACATTTTATAGTCTTGGGGCACAGACAGAAGAGAGAATTTAGCTGCTGTTCCTTTTCCCAAGTGACTAAGATCTTAAATCACCGAAGTCTTAAATGTCCTGACCACACTTTACTCTTTACGTATGCTGTGGTTAAAGTCTGACCAATTGATAGCTTTGAATGGATCCTACAAGTCTTCAGTAAAGGCTTGTATTCTGGTAAATATATCAGAGCAATTTCTTTATAGGATTACTGGGCAGCTTCCTGAAAGGTGAGGGATATATTCATAGAATTTTTCCCAAGTTTAACTCAATGAGTAAGAATATGACTCCAGATAAAAGAAAATATGTCTTTCAATTTACTTTGTTGCTTTTTCTAGACTTTGAATTTCATAGAGGCACAATGGACTTGCATACCTTAACAAAAATCACACACTATGAGCCCTTAACAAAACCTATATTTAAAGAAATTTGAGCTGTTTTGCATTACCTCTAAGCAGTAGAGCTTTCAAACACGGTTTAAGGAGGATGTTAATTTCAGTCCCACTATTACATTAGTTTCAAATGTATGTAATGCCAGCTTGCATCTTGCCTTTCTACAATCAGTTAAGTTCCTTCCATGTACACAAAATAAAATTAAAGTTGCTTTGGTAGAAGATTATTGTGATAAAAAAACACAAACCTATTCTTTTCATGATTACATTGCTAAAATGATTTTGATATCATTAATAGTGACATAGTATGATGAAAAAAGGTATACCATAGTGTTCTTCAGAAAAGAGACCAGGTCTCCATTTATGATATGGCCAGATGCAGATGCAGAGAGCTTAAAACCTTTCCATTTCAAAGTTCCTTTCCCCCCCCATCTCAGGTTAGCACTAAACCTTCAGAAGCACCCAGACAACAGGTACAGGGATTTACATGGACTTCAGAAAACCAGAAACCAGAAACATTATATGCTTTCAGTTTTATCTGTAAACTAGCTAAAACTGGCTGCAAACAAAATAAAATGCTTTGATGAAACAACAGCTCAGATAGGAAGATTTTATTCTGTTGCTGTTCTGCGTGCTGAAACCAAGTCCTGGGGTGTAAAAATGTCAGAGTATTGATGAATACCGAAGATGCGTGATTTCTGCCATTTCATACCAGCTCAGGATCTTGCCTAAAATGCAGTTATACCTGTTTATCCATTTAATTCCACATTTGGATCGTGTTATGCTTCAAATAAAGGCTGGTCCATTTTTTTAATTTTTCCTACAAAGTATTTGGCAAACAAAATTGAGATAAAATTTCTGACGTCAGATGGACTCATGAAAGTTTGCATGATGTTGATATATGTCCCCAAACTATACTACCTGCTAACACTAGAAAGCTGTAGGTGAAAGTCCAACTTGTTCCTTTTTTTAAAACTTAAATCATGCAGATGTTGTGTTTGATAGGGTAGCATCTGTGCTGGAATTGTGTCAACTGGCCCTGTTCTTATTCTGCCTGCCTACAAAATCAACACTTTTGTTTAAGCTGGCACTCTAAGGATGTATGGGATGCTACAGGCTTCTTAGCTTTTCTAAGTTCCATAGCAGTAGCAATGTGTGAAATCCCACAGAAGCCAGAGCTGTTGTGCTGCTAGAAGCTGCAGAAACAAACTTCTAAGTATGGCTGATCCTTTTTCCATGCAGGTTGAATGGCAACACACAGAATGGCAGCATCCATCTGTAAGTGGCAAAGGAAAGGTGAAGCATGATTGAAGGAAACATGTTTAACAACAGACTCATTCTGCTGGCTTCCCATCTCTGCAATGTTTTGCAGGCACTGTGGCAGAGAGAGCAAACTGGTTAATTCGTATTGTTTGAATCTGTTGTCCGAGCAGAGAGATTTTCCTTGAGAACGGTTTTTCAATTTCTTCACTGATCACTTAGCTGAGATCCAGGCTGAATTGACAGCTCTCTTGTTAGCAGAGTCATCCCTGGAGGGGCAAACATGGTTGTTCTTTTCTTAAGTTTTTGGTGATGTCATTCTGGTTGGAGGTTGGCATTCAGAATAAAGACACACACAGCAGAGCTAGGGCCTCCTTACATAGGAGAGGCCATCTGAGTGCCAGCATACCCACTTCTGAGTATTTTTAACAATATTAAAGCTTTTTCTAAAACAAAATAAACAATAAAACAAAACAAAACAAAACAATCAACTTACTACCTTTATCATTCTCCTGTGCACTGTTCTGCCAGAGATGGGGAGGGACTCTTCTGGGGACAGACTGGGAAATAATTAATAACTGATGGTTTATAAGGAAGAATGTAAGTAATCTCAGGGGGTGAGGAGGTGAAAAGGGTAAGGCAGAGTGATAAATCTTGAAGACTTTGTAACAGAGCTCCTCTGTACTGTTACTATAATTTGCTACTCCTGCTGAGGTACAACTGCAGGTAAAAGTTGCTTTTTGATCAGATAATTGTGTTCTGAGAATACCCAGTCATGAAAATACAATTATTTTTGTGTTTTTGCCTTCCTACACCTCTTGAGAAAAGGCATCTGGCTTAAATGTGCCATTATATATAAAACTGTGTATTTTGAATGGTCCCCTGGTGTTGATGCTGCAGCTGCTGAATATTCCTGACCACAGGCAAACAAGCAGTGTTTCCTCTGGGAGGGTGCAGAGCACCAGTGGGAGGTCTTTACAACTATGTAGATTAAAAAGGGAATGTAGATTAAACACAGTGAGAATTCAAGCTGAGCAGAAGTGACTCTTCCCCTTATCCTGTGCTGAAGCAGCAAAGATTGCTGCCTCAGCCCACACTGATTGCTGTCAGGCTCTCAGACCCTGGGAGATGCAGCTTTTGTGAGGACCTGCAATTATCTTTTGGGGACTGGTGTGAGCATCCAAATACAGGCATCTGAAAGAACCAAGTTCATATATAGTCATTTAATCGTCAAGTCTGGCTCTGTCATGAATGTTCTTTTGTTAAAAATATGTAAGACCTTTCCTTTCTGAGAAAGATGGTGTTAAGCCTTAAAAACCAGTAATGCCTTTACTCATTTTAGCTGTTTTTGAAAGAAAACTGAGCAGTCCCACATCAACTTTTTGACTGGTCAAAGTGCATTAGCCCAAACCAGTTTTGTTTATTGTTTTGCACTCTAATAAATTACATGGGTTTCTGGGTATTTAAGTACCACAATCTAAAAACTTTTCTAAAGCACATATCTTTACTGTTCACATAAGAAGTTTTGGAACAGTCAAAACCTGGTGTACTGACAGTGGAGATTACTCATAAAGTAAGATTATCTGCACTGAAATGTCTACTGATTAAATAATATCTTTGGGCTAAATACTTTTCATCATGTTGTGAAAATATCTTCCAGGAAGAAATAATGGTAAAACCAAGCAGGAAGAGAATAACTCTGCATATGCTGGATAGCTTCTTCAGCATTTTTCTGTTGAGCATGGAGTCCATCCTTAGGGACTTGTGCAGCTTCTACTGCTAAAGGGCTATACAATGCAATGTCACAGTGTAAATTAACTCTGACCCTCAACTCAGATCAAATGAACGGTTATGAGATTAACAATGGCTCCCATATCCTTCCATATCTTTGGAGGCTGCCTCCAAAGAAGAGTTGCTTCTTCTTGCAAAGGAAAATAGGAAGAGCTATCTGTCCCTTTTTTCCAGGAAGGAATAAGATTTACTTATTGCAAATTAAAGAACAGAGTCCAACATTATTTATAAACTGCAAATTTCTACTTCTCAATCTACTATAAAAGTATCTTCTCTGAACACTGCACACTACCATTAGTATCACTTGCAATGATGAATTTCATGAAATCAAAAGAATATGGAGAAGAAAAAAATTCACATTCGTTCCACAACTTCTAGGCTGGTGCCCTAGAAATAGTGAAAGGATTTATCTCCTCACCAGTGTGCTTCAGCATTCCCAGGTACAAATGCATGGGCAGTTACACTCTGTTCACTTCTTCAGGCTGGGACCTTTGATACAATAAGGCTGATCATTGATTTTCCCTTTTGCTCCATTTCCCTCACCATTCCTTTTCACCCCTGTATGTCTATGCTGTAGAAACCTTCTATTTTTATTTCAATTATGAAAAAAAAATAGTCCCTTTGTGTTTACTTTTTACTAAAACCTTCCATTTTCTCTTGAGAAAAGTATGCATGGAGAAAAGAGTGCAATCTCTGTGCAGTACCTTCTATTTAGTTGCCCAACATCAAAAAATTTAATTAACAGAATTTACATTTGGAAGTCACTCATTTCTAAAGTATTTGTAGAGTGAAACAGGTATCTCTAATCTATGTTATCAGCCAGTCTTAGAGCAGCTACTTAGATAATCATTAGTCTTTCTGTCATGTGTCAAGAATGTTCTAATTTTATTTTACATTTAATCACTTCAGATGGACATAGAGGTTAATAGTTCTTAAGAATTTGACTGAAAACATGAGCAAAACCAAAGTAGAACAGCAATGTTGCCACATTTTTGAAGGGATTTCAGGGTTAAGTTAAAAAAAAACAAAACCAAAACAAAAGACATATGATGATAGCTGACTGTGAGTTTTCCAGACCAATGAAATTATTAATGCAACATGTTGGTGCATGAAAAAAAAATAGTATGACAGATAATTCAGTAACAAAATATGTGTTAATATATACCACTGTATTCATAAATTTTAATAGAACTATTTATCACAGCTAGAACTGTTAAGGAATTCAGTAGGCTTTCTGCCACTGTGGTAAGATGAATGATGAATCTGATGCAAAGCAGGGTTTTTTAATAATTTATTGGGTCATGAGTTATGGTTTTATTCAATTGAAAATTATTAGATGGGTTTGCCCCAGGCAGTGAGCATGGTATATGAAAAAGGAAAACAGATTACACAAACACTCGATGGGTTTAATCATTTCAAACAGGGCAGTGGATAAAGGCACTGACAGATTTGTCATTAATTCAGCAGACTTTTTTACCTCCACACAACATAATCACAAGATGGGAGTTGTCACTGAAGCCCTGAAAGTGTGATGTTCATAATGATAGTCTGCATAATCTATTAATTTCACACAAATGATTTATTTTCTCCATAAAAGAGGACAAGGCGTGGAACAGAGGGTAGATGGACTCTTTCAAGAATGGTGGCAAAAAAAGTATTTTTCATCATCCCAAATTCTGATATCTATTTCTGATCAAACAGTGCCATTCAGCATCATGATACCTGGTGGTGAACATCCCTGATAGAATGTGGGAAGAATCACTACTGCTGCACTTTTTCTACATTCTGGAGGTGCCTTCACCACAAAGACTATTCATCAAATTTTTATGATGAATCACTATGACTGGCCTCCCATTGAAGGCCCTGCCTACAAGGTGAAGCCAAATGCGTTTTGCTCCAACAAATGTTAAGCTCCTTTGAGAACAGAGAGAAGATCTGAACTTCAGTAGAATAAGCTGCATTCCTTCTATGCTGTTCATATAAAATGATGATCTTTCAGGGAAAATAAGCATAGGCAGATTTGGTAAATCTTTTATGTTAAAAGATTGATCTTGACATCTGCAAACAATTTTGAAATTCGTTATAAATCACTACTAAATCATGGAGTTAGATGGCAAACCCTCCATTTACCAAGAGTGTACGTAAAATATGGAAATAGGGAAAATCGCTATTTTCTTTAAGTCTTACTGTCACATAAAATACATAAATATAAAATAAATATTATTTTATTTAACTAATGATTATAGAGGACTACAGCCTAAAGTCATCAAGCAATCCAGTTCTGCTGGAGCCATTTCTATTATAATTGCTGTTACAAGGAAAAATACCAGTCAGAAAACTACTCAGAGAAGGAATCTTTATAGTGTGAGATGGTAGTCTAGTCATAATTCACACACACATAATTCACTTCAATATTACATTCTCAATTCCATAAGAAAATGTCATTAAAAAGATTGCAAAGTCAATCACAGGCAAGTTTGGAAGTGCCAAAATGAAGGCTGTCCTCTTCCACATGTGTAATTTCAGTTCCACATTCTAAGAAGCTAGAAAGTTGTGTAACTTCATCAGAGGTGCATAAGAGCCATAACGCTTTATAATACTCAAATAGCTAGTCAAAGTCTGTTTTTTTCTTAGAAATCATTTCTATAGGATGCCCATTGTATTCAAGATGAATATTAGAACATTTAGTATGTCCAGTGGCTACAGAGTACACATCTTCTCAGTGATGAACTGACTAAAGAGTCCCAGGTCTCTCAGCTTTTCTTCATAAGGGAGATGCTCTGATCCTTGAATCATCTTCGTTGCCCTTTGCTGGACTCTTTCCAGTATTTCCTTTCCAACTCTAAAAATACAGTGAAATTCAGTGAAATCATATTTTCTATTCTACAGGTGTAAGTTTCCAAGTAAAGATTTTGATTTCAATATCGGCATGTGTGAACTTATAAATTTGATTACATGGATTTTTTTTCATAACTTGTTTTATTCACTTATGTGTATGCCACTTATCATAGAACTGCTTTTTCAACAGTGGGTGAAACAGCCATGGGTGTCCCAGTATAGCATTTTCTGTTTCTCTTCATCATTCCCAGTCACAGAAATGCAGAGCATCATCACCAATTTATTTAGCTCAATACTTAATAAATAATAATTCTTAAAAGTATGCATCTGAAACTGCTTTTCTAGAAAGAAGCAAACATGCAGTTCATGAAACAACAGTTTGCCTTTCACAACTTCTCTGGGGTTACATACGACATGTTTGATGGAGCCAAAGTTAATAATGAATTCCCCTAGGCACTGCTTAGCTACCAAAACTGCAAATTACTGTATCTTTTTTCTCAATTTCCTGTGTGTACTTCCAACAGCTTTGCTAATACATCATTTTATACACAACTCTAACTAACATTTCCTGGATAGTGTTTCATGCCATGTGTTTCAACCCAGCATCCAAACCACCTGAGTGCGTCACAGAAATAGAAATCCTGTGGACCAGAATGTAGGAACTGGATCACACCTACAACAGGGCAAAA
The DNA here is from genome assembly GCA_025769975.1 of Gallinago jamesoni. NCBI lineage: Eukaryota > Metazoa > Chordata > Aves > Charadriiformes > Scolopacidae > Gallinago > Gallinago jamesoni. The sequence continues at coordinate 97,382,061 of JAOQGH010000012.1, read as the reverse complement.
AGGTGGATCCTTTGTGTGGCCAGAAAAATGTACTTTATTTTCTTTTATAGAGTGTAATTGATGAACTTCTAATCCTGACTAATTACTTTGTTCTTAAGCAAAGAGGAACAGGAGGTTGTTGTTAGGTTATTCTGGACTAACCTTTACGTATGTTATGTATTCTGCATATGAGCATTACGACCATTACGATACATACTTTTCCTATGAGAAATGTTCATAGCCTAAAAGGGTAGGAATATTTTTGCTTTTAAATTTTGCTTTATTGAATGTTTTAATTTGACTCTTTTTTCACAATGGTCAAAGAAATATTAAATTAACAACTACTCATATCTCCCCCTCCCATTGGACTAGATGGTAGCTTAGGCAGATCAATAATGTAGTGTTTGAGCCTCTTCAAGTCTCTAACTACAGTCTGCCTTTCTTTCTGAAGTGCTGTAATAAAAATGGCAAGAAATTTGCAGAGGGAAAATAAGTGAGTCACAGGAAAAAACAATGTCACTGTACTATTCAGCAAGAATGGATGTAAGGTTTCCATACTCTGAACCTCAGAATTGTTAATGAACATTTTAAGAGCATTTTAGCTACTTAATGACTCTATAAATCACATTTTCCACTCTACATCAACAGCAGTTGTTGCAAGATTATGTGGATATTAAGAAAGGGAAGAAACCTGCCATAATGAGAAAAAAAACATTGTTATTTCTCTAAATTATAGAAGCTCTGGACAAAGACGTATAATTTTAACCTGCTAGAGAAGAAACCATAGTAACAATGACAGTAATAACAACAACAATAACGATAATAGCAATAATTACATGCAAGTTTTATTCAGAACTTAAAACTTTTCTTGTTGTGTTTCCTTTGCTACATTTATTTGCCTTTAAAAGAGCATTTCCAGAATAACACTTCCATATCAGTATAAATTTCTGCTAATTTTTTTTTGGAATATTTCATGATATTTTAATTTCATGTGAAACGGTGTAAAAGTTAGTCTTCCTTCTGTTTCCTTTTTGTGTGCATATGTTATTTTAAATCTACTTTTTTGGCTAAAAGAGGAGGGAGGGTGAAAGTACAAAAATGCCCGGAGCTAGTAAGTGGGGGAGTTAAGACAGAATGCAATGTGGCAGCTTAAGTTTGCTGCTGCTGTGCATATAAAGTAAAATGGTTGTTAATGTTATTCAGTTAGGAGACTTGCATAAAATAATTAAATGAACCCTAAGGATACCTGTCAAACTGTCATATGCTCACAAGCAAGGAAGTCACAGAGTAAAGCTGTCAGTCAGGGTCTGACATTCTGAAATCCTTCAAAAAGTGTTAAGCATTCAAAACTCTGCTAGTAATAAACCTGGCAACAGTAAGATAAGCTGGCCTGCCACAGCCTCAGGATTCTTTTCCAAATGACACTGTGATATGAGTCAGTGACCTTACATTTGGAAGAATCTAGTTCATTTTTTTATTTGTTCAAGGAAGAATCAAAGACATGCATTACCTTTCTCTGCAGTAAGCATGTTTATTTTCCAATTTGTAAATAAGTGAATATTGACTTTTGGTGAACTGCAGGACATATTGACCAGTCTGTGTAAATCAAATTAAAAGACATGTAGGCTATGGTAATTTATATTAGACAAAGATTTATCTGACACTTTTTTTCCTCTTTTCTTTTCTGGACAAATAAATGTGATAATACTAACAGCTGTATGAGACAGTTTTGCCATTGGTGCTGGATGCTTCATTTTAGCAAAGCATGTCCTCACTGGAAGTAGGGTCACTTGTAGTAATTACCTTAAACAGAGAGATAATAATAATCAGAAAATGGACATTGCCTAATCTAGCATATTATCATTGTCATTTCTAAAGTGCCTATTAACAATAGTATCATTGTGCCAACTGTGCAACTTAAAATCATTAAACGCATTCAAAAAACTATTGCTCCTGGCTCTTCTTAAAATTGTATGCATCTACTAAGTATGTTTGGGGTTTTTTTCTTTTTCTTCTTCCATCTTTTCTTTCTTTTATTCTTTTTTCCTTTTTTACCTCTTTACTCTCCCATCCTTTTCTTTTTTCCTTCTTTCCTTGTTTTCCTTTTCTTTCTCTTCTCCGTTTCTCTTTCCTTCCTTATTTCTTTTTTCCTTCTTCCCTTCTCTCTCTCCTTCCTTCTCTTCCTTTCTATCTGTCTCTTCTCCTTCTTTGTTCTTTATTATTCTCTATATATCTTTCTTTTTTTCTTTTTTTTTTTTTTCTTTCCTTTTCCTTCTCTTGCTCTGGCTCTTCTTTTTCATTTGCTAGATTTGTTAATTTGACAAGGCTGTTAAAATAAATGTGTTGCACATTATGCCCCAAGGAAATAAAGAAATTGTTTCCAATTAGACAGTGTTCCTTCTAATAATAAATTTTAAAGGAGGAGCTCATAGGAGACAAAAGTCCTTTGGATGTTTGAAGAAAGACAAAGGTAAACCCATGCCAAGATACATTGTCTCAGATGACTTTATAAATCTGAAAGATAAAAGGTCAGTGTCTAAGTCAGAACCAGTCAACTGACCTCTTTTTGTAGTCACTGAGAGAAAGTAGAATCTATAGAGCTTCCATCAACTCGTCCTAATCAAGTTATCTAAAATAGGTCAAAAGCCATCTCTGTAAGATGTCTCTTCCTTTCCACTGTGTATGAAAAAGACTTTGATGAGTAGTATAGATTCCGCTGTCTCTATACAATGTAGACATCTGAAGTTGGGTGATTTTAAGCACACCTTTCTGACTCCCTTCTGTTCAATGGGTTAGGACAGTAATTAAATCCTTATTCCTTTCCTATCCTTAGGCAGACATTTCCTTACTCTGTTTATATCTAAAACTGATGAAACTATTTTCTTCAGTCTTAGCTTCTCATTATTTGGGTTGGTTTTAACTTTGAGATATCCCTTATCAAAGAAGTTGTATAATTTAATCAATCAGTATTTAATTAATGAGAATGTATACCATCTTTTATATAAAACCCTTAACAGTCTGATTAGTGGATTATTTTTTTCTTCCTGCAGATAAGTGTAGGCATAGTAATTCAAGCATAAGGAATAGTTTGAAAATACTGATAGTCACAATTTGTAATAAATATTATGAGTTAATACTCATAGTATCAAATTTATCTAGAACGTCCCCTTCTTCAGAAATTGATGTTAGAGGGAGCCAGTTATTAAAGGTCACTTTCAAAAATTTGGACCCCAGTGATTGCCCAGGATGATAGCAGAATTGTGACAAAACAAAGATTAGAATTCAGATCTTTCAGCTAACAGAATATTGGAGTATTGATGGACAGGTTGCATAATGCAAACTGTATTTGTTTTCAGGTCTTGCTAAGCGAACCCCTTAGAGGTGATTTGAATCAGTAAACATATTCATATCACTGCATAGTCTATGAAGTTTTCTATGACATTTACATAAATATTTCAACCTAAACCCACATATATCTGGGAGAAGGGTGAAGACCTTATAAAGCAGTTCTAATAAAATATTAGGGAAATATCAGGTAAATAGATTGGTGACCCGTGCATTCAATTCTTGTCTATTAGTACATAATTCAACAACGTTTTGGGACATGAAAGGATTAATCCACTAGCAGTGATAGTATTTCCATCCATGATGTAGTGTTTACTACTGAACCAGAAAAGTGATCACAATCTCTCCTCCTGTCTTTCTGAAAATATATTGGCCTTCTAACAACAATGTTTAGCACATCACCACTTTAAAAAGGTAATAAATTATTTTCTGAAATTATATATCTCATCCTGACAAACATTTGACTATTTCTATATCAGCAATGTTTCAAGGTAAGGTGTTTGCTTTCCTTTGCAATTAAAATGTGGGGTTTCGTTCAAAGTGGTCTCCCCAGGGGGTTTTAATGTCTATCGTCACTATAAATCCATGTTTCCTAGCCAGTAAACAAGAACTACATTGTTTTCTTGCTGAAATAATCACTTTTGGAGAATGAGATTTCAGTTTGTTGTAATCCTTTTAGCCTATGGCTATTTTCCCTGTCATTGTAAGTCTAACTTAAGTTTGCTTTGAGTAGTTATTTATGCACATATATCTTTCTAGTCCAATCCATTTCCACACCATTTTTCACCAGCAGACAAGCTTAGCTAGTAGAAAACAATGAAAAAAATGTTGCTTTAAGCACTGGTGAGTTTTCTATTACATCCCTCATTAAAATAGAATTAAAAATAGATAACTTTATACGTATGTGTGCTGGTATGTTCAAAGCCCTAGAAATATATTTTTAAACACCCGAACTAGTGATTCTTGATTTCCTAGCTGTTGATGATTGTCTGAATTTTTAGGGTATGATAGTGCCTGACATGTGCAGTCATCTTTTTTTACAATTAAATTTGAACATTACAGTCAAAGGCTTGGTAAACTCAAGGTATAAACTAGCTCTGCAGAATGGTTATGAAGAAGCAAAAATCAGCTACCTGAACAAATGCTGTGCTCTGCTGCAATATGATGATCTGCTTGACAAGTTGTCTTTGTATTTATACCTACCTTTTGGTCAGGCTCCAAAAAGTTACAACACAGAGATAAAAAGCCAACTCAAATGCCTTTTAAGCTTGGAAAATTAATTGACTTGAAATGACACAGCCCAAAAATTCTCTTGCATACACTCAGTTTCTTTGTTTTGTTTGTATGTGGTTGTGATAATTAACAACAGCCTAAAATCTGATGGCTATGTTGTTCCCTGAAGAGGAGGAAGGATACCCTGGTGGGAGTGGGATTCTACCCCACAGACACAGAAAGGATTTTGCCTCTAATCTCCACAGCTGCAGGACTGGGTTTTAAAGTCAAGCTTCAAATATGGAGTTAGATTACAAACCCAACAATAACTTAACGTAAATGAACCCAACAAATGAAACAATAACGTAAATGAAACATTAGCCTTATTGTGCAAAACATACATGAAACAACAAGGCTAATGAAACCAGAGAAAAAAGGCACAGGCACTCAGAGTGGTGTAACCTCAGCACTGGATACAGAGCCTGCTTCAGGAATGTTTTAAAATACTAAAGCTAATGTAATAACTCAGGCTTCACCCAAAAAAAAATGGCATATTTTTTTGCCAATGGCAATTCAGTATTTTTGCAAGCATGTTTATTTTTCCCAGGTAAAGGCAGCACATTAAGTATTTAGATCAAAATCGTTCTGTGCTCAGTCCCTACTCATTCAGACTAAAGCCAGCAGTAATAAAAGACATTAAGAGACGATATGCTTGGGGTTTCTTTCATTAAACTTTCCATTAAAATCTGCTTCTTCTTTTGTTCCTTTTATCACAATGTCTTGTTTTTCTTATCTTTCCCCCACTTTGCAATTTTTTTTGTATGTTTCTTTCATCAGACTCCCTCCATGCTTCCCCACCCTGCTCTACCTCCTCTCTCTTTCTCCACTAATTGTCTCAGTCTTTTTTTGGAATCTCTCTCTGCATATAGCAAATGAGTTCATTTTCTCCTAGTCTGAATCCAGCTAAAATCCTTGTGCCTACTGCACTGAGAAAATAAAAAACTAAAAACCTTGAAGGTAGGAGAGCAAAAAAGGCTTTTATGCCATGATTTGGGAAGTTATATAAGTGACTTCATTTCAGAAGATTCTGCACGACTGCAGTAGGCTTTCAGTTCTTTGCCTGTATGTTTAGTTTGCTAGAAAATCGAGCTACTCTTTTAGAAGACATTTGTTTATTTATATGTTGAGTTGAGTTATGCCATATAATATTTTATCATCAACCTTCATTTTCATTGTTTTCAGAAATTGAATTGCTGCTTTGATAAAAAAAGTACTTTGAACTTATATGCCACTTTCAGATTCTAAAATCAAAGTTATTGCAAACTGATAATTGTTTTACTGACATTCATTCTTGAAGAAATCAAAATCTTTTACAGATGTATATACATCTGGAGAACATCTGTATATACATCCCGGAGAAACTGGCTGCCCATGGCTTAGATGGGAATACTCTGCACTTGGTTAAAAACTGGCTGGAGGGCCGGGCCCAGAGGGGGGTGGTAAATGGAGTTAAATCCTGTTGGCGGCCGGTCACGAGTGGTGTCCCACAGGGCTCAGTACTGGGACCCATTCTCTTTAATATCTTTATCAATGATCTGGATGAGGGGATCGAGTGCACCCTCAGTAAGTTCGCAGACGACACCAAGCTGAGTGGCAGTGTTGACCTGCTAGAGAGGCTTTGCAGAGGGATCTGGGCAGGCTGGATGGATGAGCTTTCAACCCTCTCTTGTAATTTCTACTCCTTTGAAATTTATAATATTTTAGACTTTAAGGATTTCTGACAACTTTTGCTTGGAGGTCTTAGAGAAGCAGGGATGCTATTTAAATGCTTCCACAAAAGGCCTGTGGGAAGACAAAAAGAGGTGAATTACTTCACCCTCCAGGTACGTACTAGCTAGCAACCTTTGCATCCTTTCAAAAATAGATCTTCTCCTCTAAGACAACTAGATAAATGTGATGTGTTTCAGTGATGACAAACTGGTGAGGGACATGTGACAGAAACGTGAAAATACTGAATCAGTCTTTTGAACAAACAGCAGAATCCCTTTATAGAGCACCGGGTCTGCCATAAAATCCCGCTATTTTCTGTGGAAAATGTGATTCCTGCATTTCTGTATTCCTACATTTGCATCTATCCCTTATTGCCTCAAAGTACTTTTTGCTTAGGAAGCAGGGTGCAGTCAGTACATAACAGAGCAAGAGAGGCCAAAGAGAAAATTTTGATATCCCAGTGGGGAGAACCATCCCTTGTAGTCAATCTATACACCATGCCATACACAAACCCCCTTTATTTTTACATGCATGATAATAAACTTTTCAAAGACAGAAATTTAAACAGTTCAAAGGAAAATGAAAAACTAAATAAGAGTTCTTTATTTTCACAGAAGCTTCCAAAATTACCTTCTGAGCTGTCTGTAATGAATGCCTGAGAGAAGCAGGGGCTGACAGTTACCAGGACCTTTAACTTTATCTCTTTATCTGGTATGGACAAATAAATTGTCTTGCCTATATATGTATGAAATATCTATTAATATTTGAATCATTTGCACTTTCCATATGCATAAAAAATAATATTAATTGCTTCAACAGGAAAAATATTTTTTAAAAGTAATTTAGTCTTTAGAATTAATGAAGTAATCTAAATAATGAACAGAAAAAAATGAAGAAGGAAGACTGAAGAGTGAAGTAAAACAAAGAGACAGACAAAATGATGAAAGACATGGGAAATTGTGGAATTTCTTATGGTCTGTAAAGTCTTCCAAAGACATGAAGTTTAATTTCCTGCGAAGGGAATATTTTTTGTCTCCATTGGCTATGAAGCTAAAATTACAGATGGACATATCTTAAACGAGTGGTTAAGATGGAAGAAGAAAATAGAATTTTAAACAGATTTAACTTAAAAGTAGTTAAATTGGTTCTTTCAGTTTGAGAAACTTGAAGAGATAGGAATGATTTCAGTAATATTTTAAATAATCAAGAGTACGGGAAAAGCCCCAAATCATCCTTTTCCTTGCAAGAAAATTCCCCAGAGAGTCTGAACTGTACTTTCTGCAATCTTTAAAAAATGACTTATGTTTACTAGAAAGCTATCATGGGGGATAGTAACCTTTACATCTTTGAGGCTGTCTGTCTAGAAAGACTTTAAGGTTTTACACAATGAAATAACTATTTGAAGACTTTTCATCAAGAAACAATGACTTTTACCAAATTTGGAGAAGAAAAAATGATCTGCAAAGTCAAATTTACACAGTGGGCTAAAAAAGCCCTGATTGTGAAATTTTCCGTTACTGAAACATAGAAGCTGTAACAAAGTAGTTACATAGCAGTCTTCAGCTGTCCTCAAGAAAAGTAATTCTTGCTTATGACATAGCAAATTTGCTTTCTGGAGACATAAAAAGCATAGAAGAGCCAATTTTACACAGGCAGTGTATACACAGGCAGTGGATACACAAAGGAAAAAAAAAAACAACTTCTGGGACAACATTACTGGGAGTATATACTGGGAAATAAACAGGGAAGTTAATAATTACTATAAATCATATGAGAAGAATGAAATAAAAAAATGCTAAGAGCTGAGGTTTTGAGGGGGTTGTTGTTTTGGTTTTTTTTACCTTTTTATGCATGTCTCAAATAGACAAAAAATTCCTTTGATAAACTGAAGAGGAGAAGTAGGAAGCAATATCAGAAGCATCTGTAGTCAAAGGAATCAATGGATATAAACCAGATAAGAAAATTAGGATGTCATATTTCTTATATAACTGCAATTTGAAAAGAAACACAAGTTTTAGCACAGATGACTTCCTCATTAAAATCAGTCAAACAAATTCCTTTAAAGGGCAAAATGTCCTATGATGAAAAGTATCAAACTAAAAATATTCAAAAAATAACTCTTATAAAATCAAGGAGAGAAAAGAATAAAAGAAAGAAAATAGAATGCTTATCAGTAAATCTTAGATTTGCTTAATTAAATTTAAAGATCCAGTGGATTTTAACAGTTTAAATGGCAGTCTTGAAAATGTAACAAGAGGTAATAAAAAGTCAGACGTGCTCAGCTACCATTTCACTATTATCACCCTTTATACAGTATGTGGGGAGAATTAGGCACCTTAATTAAGATCAAATCCTAAAACCAGTGGATTCAGTAAAATCAGCGCTCACCTGACAATGCCTAACACTGACCTTTAAAGTTACCTGTGTCTTCAAGAGACTTCATACTTTATTCTTTTAAGGATTGCAAGTCTTTCAATTCTTTACCTATGTTTGAGTGTCTGCTTTAAAATTTCAAATCAGATCCATCCCGTCTTTTCCAATGGGTTGTTTGCAGAGATGTTGCTGGTGTTGTTTAAGCTTAGCAGGTAGGTTTTAGCAGTTACTTCACAAAGTATGAGAGGCCTGAACAAGTGATTCAGCTTATATTGAAAAAGAATGAACTCTGCAGAGGTAGGAATAAGTTTTTTTTTGTGGGATGCTTGACATTCATACTAAAATTGTAAATTTTTGCATACATTACTTAAAACGTAAGTTCTAAAGCAGGTATGAGATGAGCTCTTAATGGAAGTGTAGCTTTTCCCTGAATCTAAAGTCAAAGCAGAGCTGGGAAACTGCTCCAGGCTCAGCAGGGAAACATTTGCAGGACTTTACCAAAGCTATGTAAAACATTTAAGTCCTTCTATAGGAACTACCTTGTTATTAAAGGTAGAATGCTTTTAGTCCAATAATTAGTCCTGCATTGAGGAGAAAACATATTCAGTATTTTGTAAAACCTATTGAAGCATTCTATCCTCTTGATTCCATCATGATTTCTGCAAAACTCGGTAGAAAGGTCCATTGTCATCACAAAATTTACACCTTGACAGTTCTAGAGACAGCAGAATGTCAACCAATGGAAAAAACCACTTCAACATCATAGCATGATGCAGAGCAATAAAAGTGCCACATTTTTTAAAAACAGCTTTCGTTGAATATTTGCTCATTTAATCAACATACTACTGGATAGACTTTCTTTCTCTGGAAGCTGAAACTACGTATTTAAGCGACTGACTGTTACTACCTGCCATCTCTTCTCTAAAAACAATTGAACATATGTGCACTGTTCTAAAATGTCATATCTGCTAGCGGAATGCTAAAGACATTTGGCTCAATTTGAAGCTTCCAGCAGGAGAAGAAAAATAATTACTTCTATTTAAACAATAAACACATTTACAAGAACAACATGAAAGTTTCAAAAGTTTCTGGTTACAGATGGGCTAGATCACAAATATGGTTTTGCATATCCATAGGGAAGAAAAAGACTACATACTTTTTCTGATCCTCTATATTCTATTGTAAACTAAGTTAATTACAGAGACAAAAGTGTCAGCCACTTAGAGACAAAGAACTATTATAAATAGGTCAGCATTAGGGAAGACTAAGTTCTTAAATGTAGATAAAATTCCTTTTCGAACACTAATTCTTTACCAAGGCAAAAAACTAATGAGTCCTCACCTTGTCTTGGTTCCCAGTGAAATGTAAGTTTGTGGGTAAAATGCAGAAAGCATTTGTGAATGGCTGAGAAACTGACTATGGGCTAGAACTGGACAGCTGACTTCACAAGGAAGTAATGATATCCAAGAAAAAATATATTTGAATCCCTTCATCTCTAATCATATGAAGTTCTCCTCTTACTGTGATTTGAGACACATTTTTGGGCTCCTTTTCTTCTACAACAAGAAATTCTTCAAGGTACCATTATATCAGGTATTATTTTGTACTGAGTTCAAGCCTCACCAAGCCCAGATATGTAAAAGCCATGCTGTTGCAATACTTTTTGTCATTTTTCTGTTCTTCATTTCAGAAATGGAAACTACTCAAAGAGGGTTTTTCTCAAAAGACAACACTGATGTTTAGCTCCTTTCTCTGCAAAAGATCTTAATGAATGATTGACATCTGTTTTCAAATTACCAAAAGATATTTTAGTTTAAGTTATTAATGCATTTTCCTCTAACACTTAGTTTCTGCAAGCTTAGTAGGATAGAAGGTAATGGATTAAAAAAAATAATCTGTTTAATAATAATCTGTGCAAAAGTGGATGCAAACAAGAAAAGTATACAACATGTCCTATAGTCTTCCTAACATTGAAGTTTTTTTACTTCATCAGGTACCTAGGTACTTTCACGGCACTGTGAGATTTTATGTAACGATTTATGTTATACAGCATGGTTCAATATCATTAGAAGTATTGCAGCTTGCCCCAAATTTAAACAAGACATGTTCTGCCGTTTTCTCAGGAAAAAACTCACATGTGTAAGAGAGATGGGGTGGGAAAATTATAACTATTATAACTATTTTTGTTAAGTTGCTTTCTCAGACAAACAGTTTTTGGCTTTTAGACAATGTACCTTTGTACTTTCTTTTCTTATAGGACATTTATGCATTTTAGATTTTAAAATTCTGTAAGTGTATAAGTGTTTTGAGTGCATCCTCTAATGTTCCTTTCTTGATAAGAAAATTACTTGAAGGTTGCAAGTTAGATAATAAATCACTGGGTGCAGACAAATGCACAAAACATTTAAACAAAAAAACAAACTCACCACTGCAAACCTCAGATATTATGCCGGTATTTGGAAGTGTTGGAATGGGTTACATTGCATACTAACACATTGCTTCACTTATTGAAAACAAGTATGACATTTCAAGGAAGAACTGCCTTTGCTGTTTTCTACCATATATTTTTTTAACAGCAATGATAATTTATTTGTAGTTACTTTGTGCAAAAAGTTTTTTACGTTGTTCCTTTTAAATATAAAAAATTTAATATAATGGATCTATGCATGTCTGTGCATAATGTACATGTATAATTGTACATCTCTTCAAAATAAGTGTGAAGAAGATAAAGTTGTCAAACCAGAAAGCAGAATAACAGAGATAAGCATGATGGATAGCACAGAGTAATCTACTCCATTTTAATCTTGTATATACCTAGATTGATTTAATATTCCTGTAGTAACCTTAATATAAGTTTATTTTGGTGATGAACTCAGGTGGTAGAACTACATCATTTTACAGAAAAAGCATTAAATATTATATGATATTGCAGTTAGAAGTTTAATAGAATTCATTAAGGCTAAAAATAGTTATGAAACCCTAGAAAAAACCCTCAGACTGCTAAGAAAACGTCTTCACCAATATTTCCCATATTTTCTGTTTTAAAGGCTTCATTTTATAATCAATGAATAATTAGAGAAAAAAACATTAAAATGTTATGTTTTACACCAGTTCTCATAGATTGCCATCTTAGTGCCTACTCTCACATGGAAAAGAAGCCACAGATACATTAGAAGCATTTGAGAATCTCATGTTCACATATTTGTATTCTAGATTTCTACGCTTTGAGACTCAACCAATTATACTGACATTAATTCTGACAGATTTTTAATAGGAATAGCACTGAGATTCTTTCAGTGTGAGGTGGGACCAGTGGGACAGAACCAGCTCTATGAAATGCTCACATGCTTGCCTACTGAGCATGTCAAAAGGACCACAATTAACATATACTACAACTAAATTGGCAGAGCTATGATAAGGCGTATTACCTCATTGGGTATGACCTTATGAAGCAAAGAACCAAACATAATGACAACACCTAAAAGCTTATTACAGAATCATAGAATAATTTAGGTAGGAAAGTACCTTAAAGACCATCTAGTTCTAACCCACCTGCCCTCTTTCAGTTTGAAACCTTTACCCCTCTTCCTATCACTACATTCCCTGATAAAGAGTCCCTCCCCATCTCTCTTATAGGCCCCCTTCAGGTACTGGAAGGCTGCTGTAAAGTGTCCCAGGGGCCTTCTCTTCTCCAGGCTGAACAACCCCAGATCTCTCAGCCTGTGTTCACAGGAGAGGTGGTCCACCCCTCTGATCATCTTCCTGGCCCTCTGGCCCATGGAGATGAACAGGTCCATGTCCTTCTTATGTTGAAGACTCCAAAGCCGGACACAGTACTCCAGGTGGGATATCATGAGAACAAAGTAGAGGGGTAGAATCACCTCCCTTGACCTGCTGGCCATGCTTGTTTTGATTCAGTCCAGGTTGAGGATGGCTTTCTGGGCTGCAAGTGCACATTGTCAGTTCACGTTGAGCTTCTCATCCACCAACATCCCCAAGTCGTTCTCCTCAGGGCTGCCTTCTAGCCATTCTCTGTCCCATTTGTATTTGTACTTGGGATTGCCCCCACCCAGGTGCAGGACTTTGCACTTGACCTACTTGAACTTCATGAGGTGTGCATGGGCCCACCGTTTAAGTCTGCCAGGTCCCTCTGGATAGCATCCCTTCCCTCCAGTGTGTCAACTGTGCCACACAGCTTGGTGTTGTCAGCAAACTTACTCAGGGTGCTCTGAATCCCACTGTCCATGTCACCAACAAATATGTTAAGCAACACCAGTCCCAGTGCTGACCTCTGAGGGATGCCACTTGTCGTTGGGCACCACTTGGACATTGACCCATAGACTGCAACTCTCTGACAAAAATTCCTTGTCCACCAAATGGTACATCCATCAAATCCATGCTTCTCCAATTTAGAGATAACGATGTCATGTGGGACAGTGTCAAATGCTCTGCAAAAGACCAGGGAGATTACCTGTGTCCAGGTCAGTTGTTCTTCCCTTATTCACTAATGCTGTAACCCCATCATAGAAGGCCACCAAATTTGTCAGGCATGATTTGCCCTCAGTGAAGTCATGTTTGCTGTCAGCAATCACCTCCTTATTTTCTATGTGCCTTAGCAGAGTTTCCAGGAGGATCTACTCCATGATCTTGTCAGGCACAGAGTTCTGTAGTTCCCTGGGTCTTCCTTTTCTCCCTTGTTAAAAATGACGGTTATGTTTTCTTTTCCAGTCAGCAGGAACTTCACCAGATTGCCACAGCTTCTCAGATGTGATGGACAGTGGCTTGGCAACTTAATCTTCCAGTTGCCTCAGAACTTGCAGATAGATCTCATCTGATCCCATAGACTTCTGCACCTTCAGGTTCCTCAGATCGTCTTGAACCTGGGCTTTTCCTACGATGGCTGGTTCCTTATTCTTCCAATCCCTGCTTATGCCTTCTGCAGGGATTAGACTAGATGATATCCGAAGGTCCCTTTCAACCTACCATTCTGTGATTCTGTGATTCTGTGGCTAGAGCCCTTGCCAGTGAATACCAGGGCCAAAATGTTGTTGAGGACCTTAGGCCTCTCCATATCCCATGTGACCAACTCTCTCATTTCCTTCGGGGGAGGTCTCACATTTTCCCTAGTTTCCTTTTGTCACTGACACACCTATAGAAGCTTCTTGTTGCCCTTAATGTCTCTGGACAGATTTAATCTATCAGGGCTTTAGCTTTCCTAACCTCATCCCAGACTGCTGAGACTATTTGTCTGTATTCCTCTCAGGCTACCTGTCCTTACTTCCAACCTCTGTAAGCTTCCTTTTTCAGTCTGAGATTGTCCAGGAGCTCCTTGTTCATCCATGCAGGTCTCTTGGTGTTTTTGCCTTTCTCTTTGTTGGGATTCATCACTGCTGACATTGGAGGAAGTGATCCTTGAATATTAACCACGTTTCTTGACCCCCTCTTACCTTCAGAGCTTTAGCCCATTTATTTGAATGAAGTTTTTTCGAATGAAGTTTTAAACTTCATTCAGTAATTCAGTAATACAAAGCAAAACACAAGCACTCTTTTGGAGTCAAGAGCTAGCAAATTGAAAAGTCTCAGTCTTTAATCTTTTGTGTATAAACTCTGGTTTATAGATTCTCTCATGCTTTTAAATGAAAGCTTAATTTAAGTAACCACTGCAACTGACAGAAGTTAATATTTATACCATATTTAAAGCAAATAGATTCCTTGTCACTGAATGTAATCATCTCATTCTCCAGAATATGTTTCTCTAAATCTTAATTGAAACTTTTCTAATAAAGAAAAATTAAGCAACAGAAGCCAGACATCTGGAAACCCAACACTTCTGAAAACAAAAAAAAACAAAACCCAACCAGCAAAAAAAGAAAACATTAGGACAAAAGGAACAAGAGACAGATGAGTTCAGTACTTCATAAATTTATATTCCTTTCCCTTTAACTCTTTGCTCAGAGACAAATCTTATAGAAAATGACCGCTTGTAGAATAACGATATCTGTGTATGGAAACAATGTTTTCAGAAACCAAGTCTCAACTTATTTAATTTCTACATTTTTAATTTAAATATCTAAATTATATGATTAAAATATACAATATGAAGTCCTTTTATAAATCTGTAATTTTAGAAAGGAAATCAGTTGAGTGTATTCAGCCTACTTACACACTTGAATGTGCCAGATAGATATATTTCCCAATTTCTTTCTATAATTTTTTTCTTTTTGTTTGTTTGGTTTTTTGTTTGTTTCCTCAAGAAGGTTTTGGGGAAAAATATTCTATTGTTTTTACAGTTCAAAGGCAGACGCTTTGGCATTGGGTTTTAATGGTTTTGTTGGAGGAGGTTGACTTTCTGCGGGGATTACACTTTTTTGTAGGTACACGTACAGGTAAGATTTATTATAAAATATTATAGATTCTTTTAATTCTTTTTTTTTTTAAATGCCAAAAGGGGAGGAAAAAGAAGTAGATCTGGATGGAGGAGCATGCACATATGTGTTTGAAATTCTCAAAGCCTTCTGTGTTTCAGGCACCACAAACTCAGTCTTCCAAAATAAACAGCTGTCCTGGCTCTGTCCTCTCCCAGCTTCCTGTGCACCCCAAGCCTGCTTACTGGGGTGACAGAGTGAGTTAGACATTGGAATGGTCATAACAAAGTGGAGGGGAAAGAAGATTGCTTCTAAAGCAAGGAACCTCAAACTTTATCTGAACAGAGGTGAGGAAATAATTGTGTTATCCCCTTTGTAATTTTAATCACAACAAATATAACCAAGTGCCACTAACACTAACCATAGTACAACATGATAATGTGACATTCTTTTGGTGGATTCTTCTACATAAGTGATCCCAAAGAGCATTCTTTAAATTATCTGTATTTGACACACTCTGAAATAATCAACTTCTCCTTTCTGGGACTTGTTTGAAGATTGTCTGTTCACCAAGTGCCAAACTACTATCTACAATGAAAATATCTGTAAAAAAAAAATCCTTTTTGGAAATGGATAAGAGAGTTAAATTCAGAAGAGACTTTTTTTTTTTTTTTTTAAAGAATAACAGTATATTACAGAACTAAAATAGTATCTTCCCATTCCACCTATCATGAAATGGGAAGTGAGGAGGGGTATAATTTACTGCATACTTCAAAAACTACATCTGCAAAAATCCCTGCATAGTAGAGCACAAACTTATCATAAAATCATAGAATGGTTAGAGTTGGAAGGGACCTTAAAGATAATCTAGTTCCAACCCCCCGCCATGGGCAGGGACACCTCCCACTAGAGTAGGTTGCTCAAAGCCCCATCCAGCCTGGCCTTAAAAACTTCCAGAGGTGGGGCATCCATGAATTCCCTGGGCAACCTGTTCCAGTGCCTCACCACCCTCACAGTAAAGAATTTCTTCCTCGTATCTCCCCTCTTGCAATTTAAAAACATTACCCCTTGTTCCTGACAAAGAGGCCCTTCAGCTCTCCTGTAGGCTCCCTTCAGATATTGGTAGGCTGCTATGAGGTTTCCCTGGAGCCTTCTCCAGGCTGAACAACCCCAGCTCTCTCAGCCTGTCCTCTTAGGGAAGGTGCTCCATCCCTCTGATCATCTTTGTGGCCCTCTATTGGACCCGTTCCAACAGATCCATGTCCTTCTTGAGTTGAGGACTCCAAAACTGGACACAGGACTGTTGGTGGGGTCTCACGAGTGCAGAGTAGAGGGATAAAATCACCTCCTGAGACCTGCTGGCCACACTTCTCTTGGTGCAGCCCAGGATGTAGTTGGCTTTCTGGATTACCAGTGCACACTGCTGGCTCATGTTAAACTTCTCATCCACCAACACCCCCAAGTCCTTCTCCTCAGGGATGCTTTCCAGCCATTCTCCGCCCAACCTGTATTTGTACCTGGAATTACCACGTCCCAGGTGCAGGACCCTGCACTTGGCCTGGTTGAACTTCATGTGGTTTGCATGAGCCCACCTCTCCAGCCTGTCCAGGTCCCTCTGGATGGCATCCCTTCCCTCCAGTCTCTTGACCATGCCACCGAGCTTTGTGTCGTTGGCAAACTTGCTGAGGGTGCACTTTACCCCACTGTCCATATCTCCAGCAAAGATGTTGAGCGGCACTGGTCCCAGTACTGACCCCTGAGGAACACCACTCACCACTGGCCGCCAATTGGACATTGAACCATTGACCACAACCCTTTGAGTGCAGCCAGCCAGACAGCTCCTTAACCACCAAGTGGTCCATCCATTGAATCCATGACTTTCCAATTTTGAGACCAGGATGTCATGTGGGACAGTGTCAAATGCTTTGCATAAATCCAGGTAGATGATGTCTGTTGCTCTGCCCTTGTCCACCAAGTGTGTGGCAGTATCATAAAATGCCACCAAATTTGTCAGGCACGATTTGCCCTTGATGAAGCCATGTTGGCTGTCTCCAATTACCTCCTTATTTTCCATGTGCCTTAACAGAGATTTTTATGAATCATTTATCAGCCATAGGTAAAATCAGCAGTAGGAACAAGATGTTAATGAGTAACAGCTCAAATTCTAGAGTCAGGTCTTTAACTTTGTGCTTGCTCCAGACAGAAGAAACTGTTCTATTTGGCTTTCTAAACCTAAGTCCATGCTCAGTTCTAAGATTTGCTGTAAATCCCCTCTACTATGTACAGCATTACAGAATAGAGCCATAAATTACCATACTCTCCTGTCTTAGAGCTTTAAGATTTACAAGACAAGAGAAACACATTTTAGGCACACTTCCTAAATCCTTTTCTGAAGAAGGAAATTCCTTCATGGATCAGACCACAACAGTACCCTTATTAAAAACTTGGTTCATTAGTGCTTAAAAATCATCAGCAACTTTGATGGGTCTGAGTAATGCAATAGCGTAACAGAGCTTTGCTAGTTTACCTGGAGTATCTGATCTATATTTTTTTTTAGAGCCCACTACTCAAGAGCCTACCCAATCAAATAAAACTGCTGTAACATGTGCTGTGTCTTTTAGTCCAAGGAAATTAATGGGATCACTTGGAGATTAAATATCTGAAAGGTAATAAAACTATATTTTATAAATTCTTATCTAAAATGATAGGTTTATGATTTCACTGTCCTGGAGAAGCATCAAAGGCAGCAAAGACAGCTTACATGACTGAACAAGTGAGCACCTGAGTCAACTTTCTGATTACTGATTGTGGGCAGTAATGACAGAAAGACAGTCTCCTAACAATCCGTTTGTAGCTGCAGTGCATTGTGCAAATATATAGGGGAAAAAATGACAAAATCATATTAAGGATAATAAATATGCTTTCATTCGACCTCACAGTTGATAAATTATGAACAGCTTAACTTTTCCAGATGATGTGCCCATGCAGGGAAGATTCACTAGTTTTCAAGACTCTGTGGACTCACTTGCTGGCAGAGGCCTCCAGTCGCCATCCCCTGGTACTTGAGAACCATAACTCAACAAAATAACTGTCAGAGCAGAGGACTAAAGGACACTTTAAAATATGTCATTAATTAATGAGTCCATGTGTGGCACAGTAAAAACACTCTGTGCAGTGACTGGAGGAAGAATTTATCTTTTTTTCAATGGAGATTTTTCCTCAATCAAGTTACAAGGGAATTAAATATTCAAGCGAACCAGACTCCTGCGGGGACCCTAAAGACTATTATCTGTGTCAAATATATAACTTATATAACTTACAGTAGTTACAGTGGTGGGTAAGCAGAGCAAAAATACAAATCCAAACAAAACCCAATATTCCAAATGACAACCAAATGAAGTTAAATAGGAAACAAAATCATCATATTTCATAAAGTTCCACAGTTGACCAGTTGCAATTTTAGTGTTCCTTTGACTCATGCCATCAGATGGAGAACATGAGTAAAGTTTGTCAGAAGTTCAAGCAGCCTGAAGATTAAATTTGTAAAGGCTCTGTAAATTTCTTTGAATATACGGCAAACAGTGAATACACATAATTCAAAACCATAATTGAAGGTATAACAGAATCTCCTCACCTATGGGATGTTCTTCATTTGTACTCAGACTGCATGCATTTTCCAGTGTGGTGAATTATTTTAGTTGCTTTTGACAAATAAGATGCATGCTTTCATTGAGTGAGTTAGCTACAGCAGATTGGCTGAAAATGGCAGAAGAAAAGACAATGGTAACTAAGAAATTAGGCATATGAGAAAGATTCTTTAAAAATTCTCTGGTAACCACTTTGTGTCTCCTCAGCCTTTCTTGTCAATGTGAGCTTTATTAATCAACACAGACACAGAGAAACTTCCTTAATAAATGAAGAGTGTGGAAGCTACCTTTTCCTCCAGAGTTCTACAGGCTTGATATAAGGTAAAGGAAGAATCAAGTCTGTACTTTTCATTTTAAATGAGAACAGACACATTGTATTTCAACACTTAAACACAGTTAGGAGTCATCTTACTGAAATCTCAACAGTCTGCTTACTGCTTCTTCCTTTTTCTACCTAAAACTGAAATGAAGAGGAGTTCTGAAGTTCTTGCATATCAAAGCATCCTCTGTTCTTGTTATGAGCTGACTATAAGGAATTTTTGGATGCATTGATCAATGGAGTTCTTTCAGACAAGATGGAGTAATGTCATAGAAGCAGAAGAAAGGACATGGATTCTGTGCAAGCTACTTAACATTACTAATCACAGTGCAGAACAGAAACAAATAGAATAAGACTATCTATTTGACCTTCAATGGCTCATTGGCTCCCCATCCCTGGTAATATATGTTTAAATATTTTATATATATATATATATATATATTATATATATACATGTGCACTATCGCTCTAACACCATGAAGTTGTTAGAGGAAGGATATTTATCATAGTAAGACATTTAAGGAGCTCAAGTGAATGAGTTTTTTGAAGAGAATGTTGTTTGAAGATAAATTAATCAAACATTCTCTAATTGTGTACATAGAAAAATCTGAGTTTAATCTAACAGAAAAAATAATTTCTATGGTTAATATGTGAAAGCTGGTTCTGGAGCAATAATTTCACTTTATATTAATAAGAAAATTAACCACAGGAACAACACACCAAGAGTGGTGAATTTCCCTTCATGAGACGTCTTTAAGCCATGACTGGATACCTCACTTCAAAGCATACACACCTAATTTATCCACATCATTAAGTTCAGCTTCACTTCACTGCAAGATTTCTGATTGGTTAAATCAGCTCCTAAAATGTAGGAATCTATCAAATAACTTGAGTACATGAAAACACACCATCCCAGGAAAAAAATTTTCAAGACCTAGATCTGAACTTATTGTACCCTCACAGGGTACAACATTATGTAACAGAAGGCATACTTTGGAATGGCCTAGCAAATAAAATGTCACAGGCACCTGTTTACCACTCCACCGTTACTTTTTTCCACACAAAGTTGGCCTCATGTACTAGTATACATTAGAGTAAGAGCCAAATGGATAAAGATCTTCTTTATCCCTTTTTATATGTCTTTGAGGAGAGAATATTTACTCTGAATTATCTCTGACTGGGTGGCATTAAGGTGTCCCGGGAGTTGTTGTAGGAGTGACACCAGATAAGTGGACTACAGTTTAAGAGTGAGGTGAGTCTCCATTGAGATCCACATGCTGAGTCTGCTGCTGGTGGGGTGACAGCAGGTCTCACAACTAACAACAAGAATGAATGATGAGTTCTCTGAATGTAATTTCATTTAAAACAGCTAATTGTTTGCCAATCTTAGGATAAACTATCAAGCTTTTTTATAATAACATGGATTAAAACTTTTCTCTTTCCTTAAGAAAGATGAGACACTGCCCTTCTCTGAGCAGCTTCTAATCAGCAGGTTTTGATGCCTAATACAACAGGCATCTAAGTAATACTTGTTCTTATCCTAACACCACCTGCTCTCTTTCTGTTAGAGGAGAATAAGGTGCCTGACAGTTTGCAATAGAAGTCTTCCTGAGCCTTTGTGCTCTGAGGAACTCTGAATGCCAGCTTTGAACAACTTGAGTGAGGAGAACAAACACTCACTAATACAGATCATGTTTAGAAGAAGGCTGCTCAGACCTGTCATTTGACTCGGGTGCTGCTAACACCTGTTAGTATTTAATGCTTATTCTAGTTTTTGTCACAGTCCATGATGAAAAGAATAGAAAGTTGATACTTAATGCTTCATCATCTTCCTGAAAGATATTTGCAATGCCTTGTATCAGCAAGAAATAACAGGTTATTTCCTTATTTTTTAAACTCTTGTAGTGCTACAGCAAAGAGAAACAAGTAGTGATGAATAACCCCCGACTGTAGTAGTACCCCTACCTTTTGCATACACATATTGTCTCCCCTGGGCTCAGATTGGCAACCCTGCTTTTCAGATATAAATGCTACTGTCACCTCACTGTCATAGTCAGAGGAGCCAGGCATTTGAGTCAAGTCCGGTCAGAGCCTGGAGAGAAGACTGGGTGAGCAAGAGGTAAAATGCTCAATCTGGCAGCTTGCTTGCGTGCAACAAAACCAGAAGGCTGAGCATCACCATTTAGCAGGTCAAATTACAAGCAGACCTGCTTGGTTACGGACCAGACAAAGAAGCCTTGTTTAAATCATTTAGGGGCAGTGAGGTAGGTGACACAGCACTCATGGAGCTACTTAGCCGCAAGAAAGCCTCTTAGTGTTAACATTAAATCACTTGCCTTGTGTTTCACAGGGGAGGCTGAGAATTGCCCTGCTGCTCAGTGACTTGGAATGCTAATGAGTCCTCCGGAACAGATTTCCCGTGCAGACCTGCTACCAGCCTGCTGAAAAGTTGCTCTAAAATTTGTTGTGAAATATTTATCACATAACAAGCAGATGTGCTGAGTCACAGAATCCTGTTACAAATCACATTTATCAGGCACCTCTGTCCTATATACCTTTGCTCTGCAATGCCTGTCCATCGAATCTGTTCTAACATTCTAAATCTCAAAGCAAAGGAGACAAAAGGTACAAGGGACTTTCGTCATTTCAGTGAAACGGGAGTATACAGAAAACTCTTCCATATTCAGCAAATTCCTTGAAACATGAAAAACCATCTCAATCCTGTCTACTGGTATTTCAAATATATCCACCTAAAACTTTCAGCTATGATTTCCATAAAGAGAACTCTCAGAATAACTTTTTCGAAGGTGCCTAAATCACACAAATCCATCTCTAGATTTTTGTGAATTTTAACTATTGGTATCTGAATATTGACTGATGCACCTAATGCTTGTAATTTAACTAAACATTCATGACAGTAGGCAACAGAATTCTACTGACACATTGACACAGTGAATGATCTAAAATGTGAAGAGCAGAACTCTGAGTGTGGTTGTGAGGTAGGATTTTTTAATGCAGTATGAATATCTGTCAGTTATGAACAAAGGTATGTCTCTGTTCAACACTATTCCCTGCCTTGTAGAAGTGCCAGAACTCCCCAGAGTATCTCTGTTGCTGACTTACCTTGTGCTATACAAATGGGTTTAAGTTACTTAAACTCTTTCTTAAATATCAAGCATTAATTCTTAGGCATAAAGGGGTTACAAAGAAACTAAATTATTTTCTGCAAATGTTGTGGGATGTAGTGAACTACAGATGTTTTGATGCACATTTAAATGACTTGAATAAAATTATTTATGGCTTGGAAATTATCCAACCATCCTTATTTATGCTAAAAAAATGGTGAGGGCTAGTTTTGTTAACACCTTTACTCAAAATCACCACGTTGTCAATTGTGTTGCTGCCTTACATTTCAAGCTAAGTAACAGCCTCAGAGCCCTGTTGGTCCCAGCCGCTGTCTGTGAGAGGAGGACACAGGTCATGGCTTTCCCAGCACAAGGACAGGAACACACAGTGATCAACCATGTATGCAGGCTAGGAATAAAACCAGAACCTTCCTGCCTTGCCAAGTGCCCCTGGCTTCCACCCCAGAGCAATGAGGAGATCAAGGGGGTCAAGCTTTTTCAGAGGTCTAAACTGAGTTGTGGGAGAGGTAGAAACCTTTGTTGCTTTGATTGCTGGCCAAAACCTGATATCAATCCCCTTTTTACATCCAGCTGCCAACTAACACTCAGTCTCATTGCTGCTGCAACTTCCAGTGTTCCTCTTTCAAAGCACTATGCTCCTTTCTTTAGGCCAATACGTGCTTCCCCCACCCACCCCAGCCCCACCCCTCTATTTTAGGCTTATTTCTTTTAGTCCTGTCCCCTCAGTCCCTGGCCTTACCTCAACCTTGACTGGTGGCAGAACCATAGTACTCTGCTAACTCAGTTCCTCTCTCCTTCTATCTCTTTGAGAAGCAGCATCTCTTCTGTAGTCCCATCTCAGAAGCCTGAGGTAAGGATGTTTTTATCTGTAAGACTCCAAAAGGTATTTTTGTAGGTATGTGTCATCTACTTTCTTCAACCTAAAAATTCTCCATCTCACTACTGTACGAACAACTTTGTTGCTGTAACAGGCAAAATTATAAGAATTTAGAAGAATACTTTATAATAAAGATAATTGCCTTCTGTAAAAAGCAAAAAAAGCATACAAAGATTTATTTATTTTCTATTCTGGATCAGTTTATTAAGTTTTTATTAAAGACTAATCAAATATTAGAAGGCTATAGAACCTAGACAGCAATTCTGTTGTGCTAGGTATTTTATTAACACTAGTGATAAACAATTCACATCATAAAGTTTTTAATTAAGAAAAAGAAAACAGACACTATGAAATAAAAACTTCTCAGTGAGAAACAACTCATACAAGACAACTCAGTCTGTTTGCAGTTACACCAAATTGTAAACACAGTAATATAGGAAAATCACTAGGAGCAAAAAGAACCTGCCTCCACTTCTGGCCAATGTACTAGGTAAGATTTCTCTCAGTATCAAATTTTCTTATAATGAGCAAGACACTGTTTCTGCAGTAAAATTTTATCTTGTTTCTTTTAAGTCAACAGCAAAGTTTTCATTCACTTAAGCAATGCAAATATCAGGCTTGATTGTCCTAATTAAATTTGTTATAAGCACCAGAGTAGCACAATCTGACCTTCATGTGTAAAGTGAATGTATATGGACTTTCCACAGATAAATTAATTGGAAAAATGATTAAGAGGAAAAATGGACTTACTGTACTTACATCACCCCTGCATTATGCTAATACTTAATATTACAGCAGCAGTAGAAAGCTTACCTATTGTACTTACATCACCCCTGCATTATGCTAATACTTCTTGTTACAGCAACATCAATCTCATGATGCATTAACATACTCTGTCTCTGAAGTGATGTACAGTAGCCCTGATGATATGTTAGTTTAAATCATTGTGAAAGTGATACTGCTGTAATGCTACTATGCTGATGATTTGATATAATACATTGCTGGAGGAACACCATGCTCATTACATGCTAGTGTAATATATCATTATTTTCCTGTCACCATGAGGATATTATTGAATAATCTATAGAAAAGGAAGGAAGAAAATCTGACAGAAAAAATCTGACTCTATTCGGAGTGGGGGATTTGGAAACACTTTGAATTCCCCCAGAGAATTCTGACACAAGAAAACCCTAAAGTTTTGGGCTTCCCGTTTCCTGCCAGCAATCCAAGGGCTTCATGTTCTTTGACAAGGAATGTCTAGAGACCTTGAATAGCCTTTCTTGAGATGATATCTATGGAAGTTTCCAATACAGGAAAGTAAAACTCCCTGAAGCATCAAACCTTGGAAGTTCTGAAATTCCTGACTTCCTAAATCTGTATTTTTGCAAGCAATTGTCTGTTATGAACCAGTTCTGTAACACCTTTTTGTAACACTTTTACCACCACTGTCTGTCAAAAAGTAAGAAAAACTAAAATCCTGTTTTCAGATGTTCCTTCCCCAGCTGAGCTCTCTGTTTTCATGTTCACGTTCTGTGTATGTTCAATGTGCAAAAATCATTAAAAAGTGTATGATATATTGCTGACATAGTAATCTTTAGTGGGCTGGCCCTTAAAATTCAGTGTGTTTGCTTCTATCCTGTTATAAGGGACAGTATCAAAATAAGAAGGAGAAAATAAAGAAACAGAGCTCTGATTGCATTTGCTGGCTACAGCTCATCAGGAACTAGTCATAATCTTAGGAGCTGCTCAAGCTATGGAAGACCACTAGGTCAGACTTCATGATAAGTTGAACTATTCAAAGAAAGGAACTTATATTCCCTATTTTTTTTTGCTTCTTTTTAAAATTAAAACTGAATATGAGTCACTCTGTAGAACAAAGTGTTTGAAAGAGAGCCTTTTTTTCTATTTCCAGACCTTTTCCTGGTTTGGTGTGTTTGGATTTCTGCTCCCTGCAACAGTTTTTAATATAGTGCTACACCTTTACTAAAACCTTTCTTTTATAGCAATATGTCACTATAAAGAATTTTGTTTTAAAGTGTCAGGAGAGTCTTTCTAAAGCTTCCATTTCTATTGCTACAGTCACTGCTACTGTAACCTGTGACCTCAGTTAAAGCTATTTTAAACTTTCTTGTTCCCTTGATAGCCAGAACTGAAGTTAGGAGAGAAGAGCATTGTTTGTGACACCTTTTAACTTCTTTCTTAAATATCTGATTTTTAGACAGCCCAAGAAGTATCTTTCTCTTCCATAGGAAAGTTTAGGTGATTGTCTTTTAGAGTAATTGTGGAACCTATGGGAAGTGACACTGGATATTCAGCATGTGGGGACATTTCTATTTAGCAAGTACTCATCAATCACCTTTTGCTGTGCTGCTGGAAGTGACACATTCTGTATCAGATCGGAAATTAATGTCTTCATCATTTTGGTATTAAATAT
Organism: Gallinago jamesoni; assembly: GCA_025769975.1. Lineage (NCBI taxonomy): Eukaryota > Metazoa > Chordata > Aves > Charadriiformes > Scolopacidae > Gallinago > Gallinago jamesoni. The sequence continues at coordinate 97,356,594 of JAOQGH010000012.1, read as the reverse complement.
CTCCAGACACTTGTACAAAATTACCAATGTTAGTACCTAGTTACTGGCCAGATTTGGGTAGAAAATTATGCCTTTCCAATATAAAATTCATTCTTATCTATATACTTTTACTTCCCGATCTGCTTAGTACTGCTGTAGTTGACTGAGCAGTTATTGTGTTCCCCTGCAGGAATGATCACCTAACATCAGGAGCAAATTGATAATGTAATTCCTTGGTGTTTTTACTTAAAATCTTTCTAATTCTGAGACTTACCTAAGATAATCTCAAATATAGAGTTCAACCTGAACATCATTTTAAACCCTGAGAGTATTTTGCTTCAAAGATTTTTAGCTCTTACATTTCTCTGGTACAGATCCAGTACATTTCCTATTTTACCTAATAAAACATTAAAATCAGTCAGAAATATCCATTAGAAGAAATATAAATAGTAGGCACAAGCAATAAGAAAAATGGCCATGTACTATGTCCTTCAGGAATGGCAAGGGAAAATTGTCTGACATACATTATTGTAAAAATCTCAATATATTCTTGAAATATGGATTCTGCTGTTTGAGAAAAAAGAATAAGGAAGAAGCAGGTGTTTTTTACTCATAGCTGCTCCTGCCTAATATGCTGCTGCTGTCACGTATTTGACTGCTTGAGTTAGTGGTACACACGACAGTGGGGATCCTAACCCAAAGTCATGGGTTTATTTGATCTTTCCACAATTCCTGCTGCTCACACAGGATGCAGTGACTTGAATAAAGCCTCACAACAGTTCTATGTGGATTAGTTATAAATATAACACTGTTGATACTTGTGTATAACTTTCTTTAGAACAAAACTGAGCAGGCAGCTTGGCAGTGTAGCAACAGTGCACTAGGTTGCTATACAGAAGATCCACGTGTCATGTGTTCCTTACTAGAATAAAAACCATTAATTTCTTCTTAAACTGAACAAGGCATTTTATGTCTTACACATTCACTACAGTTTTTCCTTGGAGCAATCATTACCTTGGTCTGCTTTTCCACTTCAGTTCTAAGGAAATAGTAGATGTATTTTCATACTTACTTCAAATCTGAGCCTAATACTAAGGCTCTGCCTGGACTGCCTGTAAAGGTTCAGTGTACAACACGAAGTCAAACGAGAAAATCATGATTCTTACTTTTAACCACAAGTCTTTCAGATAGATAAGATCTGTGGAAAAAACATGCTCTGGATTTAAAAAAATAAAATGTCTTGCATCATATAGGAAGAATTGTCCAATGTCTGTCTAGCCATGTACTGACTCTTCACCAATTGCTGATAATGATTCTTTAGGGAAGAATTGAAGGGGACAGGCATATAGTGATGCTTCACCAGTGTGTTCTCCATAATTTGAGAGTCTGTGGGTTAGTTTTATATTTTCATGATTAAACTCAAAAAGGCTTTGATGAAATCTTCCTAGTGACTTCCTAGCCCTGAAGGGAAAATGGGGAGTGTTTACAATGCATATTTATCAGAGAGAAAAAAAAAGAAGAAAAACCCCCAAAACATTGCCAAATAGTCCCCCCAGAAAACCTAACACCCAACAATCAAACACCCCAAAGTACAAAACAGAAAGGAAAGATAGCAGGGTCAGACTAAATCTAAATACCATAAATCCTATTTAAAATAAAAAAGGGCTGGGGGAAGGATTACCCTGCATCCAGATGCTCTGAATCCTTCACAAATTCCATTTTCAGGGAAGAGTGTTTGCGATCTACAGCACTATTTTTCACAGTAGTGTTTGATCATTTGCTGCTTCCCTAATCAAACAGGCTGAAATAAGGAGCTGCAACAACTGACTGAACTGAAAGAGTGTACCACATGAAAATCAAGAAGCAGTACTGATTTATTCCTGTAAAAGAGACATTTCTTTCATTTGATATGAACTTAATGATAGTTATTTTACTCTTCAGTTATTTCCTTCATGAATGGAATATGATTCAAACTTTTCAGTCTTAACAGCCAATTTTAACCAGAGCTGATGAGAATAATTTATTACTTTTTTTCTTTAATATAGGATTAATACACAAATGACTCCCAGGGCATTTCCAGACAAACAAAACTGTTGGGTAAAGAAATACAAACTTTTTGCAGCATTTTACTCCACTGTTTCAGTATAAAACATTGCAAGATATTTAAAATGCTGACATGCACCTTAATTCATAGACAAGACTATAGAAAAATGGCAACAGTTTGATTAGACATCTTCACAGCTTTAAGTAAACACATGCAGCTCATGTGATGAGCTTCCTGGCCCTACCACACTCCTAAGAAATCTCTTGATTGTTCTGAACTAAGTTTGTCCATAAGATTTGACTATGTCTCAGTAAATCAAACACGTCTGTGCTGCTTCCCTGGCACAAAGGGAACAGAATGATCTACCACATCCCAAAACTGCCTATGAGCAGTGGTCCCTTTCATAAGCATCCACAGAGCTAGAAACTGTTGCTAAAACACTGTTTTGGTAGTGGTAATTGTCTTTCACCAAATTCACACCCAGAACATACAAATAGAAGAAAAGGAGGAAGAAAAAGAAAAGAAAAGAAAAGAAAAGAAAAGAAAAGAAAAGAAAAGAAAAGAAAAGAAAAGAAAAGAAAAGAAA
>JAOQGH010000012.1:97338838-97353651 GCA_025769975.1 Gallinago jamesoni | reverse complement strand
AAAGAAAAGAAAAGAAAAGAAAAGAAAAGAAAAGAAAAGAAAAAAGAAAAGAAAAGAAAAGAAAAGAAAAGAAAAGAACCAATGAAATAGCAAACAAGAACAGTCAGATCTAAAGAAAACTTACATCAAAATCTTGATTTAATATATGTTGTCTTCCAAATAAAATTAACTCTGATTTTTAGTGAAATAAGCATTATTTTTAAATTGCCTATGGATGTGACCTGGCTTTTTTTTTTTTTTCCTGAAGCTGTATTTCTGAGCAGGAATCCAAAGGAAACATTGTTCAAAGAAATATTCTAGTGTTTATAAAAGGAAAGAGCCAAACCTAAATGCTTTCTTCAAGAAAACAAACAAAATTCTACCCACAACAAGCAGAGATCTAATAGGTTTAGTTTTATGTAATGATTTTCTTGCCAAGTTTAGTTCCTCCAGGAGACAACAAAATAATTGCTGCACATCAGCTTTCTAGTGCTGCTCAAACACAAGTATCCCTGCAGCACACTACTGTCCAAATTATTTTGCAAACATTTGACATTTCTAATCCTTAAAATATCCTAATTTAACAAAGGAGAAGGTTTTTTGGCTCTCATTGAGTATAATTTAGAAATGGTGCTTTTCAATATAAATGTACTGTTCCAGTTCTTTAAAAATAATTTTTTTTTTGTATTCAAATCAGTATATGCAAATGTTTTCTTTAATTAAAGTAGTACTGTGGTAATTTTCTTAAATTGCTGCAACTGTTGTTGCTTTAAATCTGGCTTTCCATACAGAGCACCAAGGGCATTTCAAGTTTATTGGATGAACAAGTAGGATAGACAGGCATTTTAGACTGATTTCAATGCATCATTTCTACCCTTGTGGGAGGAGACATTACACAGACAATTAAATGATGCTGACTGTCAATAACATGCCACAAACCTTACGTTTGTGTCAATGAATCATAATGTTTGGTGCAGGGCTGATAATATTCAGTGTTGTTTCTAGTTACTACAATTATTACTTAAAAAAAAAAAAAAGCCAAGTTCCACTCAATCTACTCAATCTAATTTTCTTACTGTCTTCGCTTGCCCTGGCACTGCTGCTCTGCCTCTCAAAATTTCGTAGTTATCCACGGCAAACCTTCAAAAATTTGTTATACAGGGACATCTAGCGGCAGAAGGATTATAAAACTAATGGCAGCCGATTTTTTCAGCGCCTGTGATTCCTTCAGGAGACTCAGAGGGGGGGTGACCCAGCAAAGGGGTGTGATACATTAGAGATTATTTCCAAAATTTAAATCTGAAAAGCAGTCAATGATAAATACATAAAAATCTATAGCCAGATTCAACTTCCAATATTTTCAACTTCCAATATTTCACTGTTGCTCTAACAGTCCTATTATATCTATCTGGACTCTGGTTGTGAAAAAAAAAAAAATCCTCTAATTTTATCACAATATTGTATATCCCAGAGCTCCATCTTTTGTATTAAATAGCCATCTTTCTCTTTGGCAATTTATGATATATCTGGCATCAACAAGCAAATGATTTATTCAGACAGAGAAGAAATATCTGACAGCTGATTATGCTGTCATATTTTCCCCAGTAACTCAACTTATCAAAACATTAGCCAGCACCCTGGTGAATCACCAAGGCAATATCTACCAGATGCAGTATCTGCAATGAGCTAATTTTGGATAATAAACTAGGAAACACTTCTGGGAAAATGGGGAGGATTGTGAAGGACTGCCTTTTCACACATATGGTGAGTAGTCTTTATTACCCACAGTCCTGTGTGAAATGTCTGAAAAAAATGGATACTGACCAAAAAGTGTAAATTAATATAATCAAGAACTGTACCTCAGGTAGTTTAGCAAATTATCTATCTACATCCATTAAGTCATCTACACATATGCAAACAAGCAGAGAGCTCAAATCAGTAATGTTTGAAAAAGATTCTCTTCTGATGCTTGGAGCTGGGAATTGCAATTAAAAAACATTACTGGCAAGTCAGGAGAATACAAAACACCTAAAACTTGTTTTCCTTAATATTTGTACTTGTGTGGTGATGCAATACATTAACAATCATTTGTAAAACTATGTGATTGTGTAACTGAGTTAATATGTAATACATTACAATATGTAATAGACAAGTGTTGAGTGAAACTTCGCAGTGTTGCAGGAAACCTAACAAGTTGTAAGAAAGACTTCCTCCATATTTGAGAGAGGAAAAGCAGTGGAAAGCATCCGCATGCACTGCTGCGTAAATGTACATGTCCCTGTAAGAGCAGGAAGGAATGTGACAGGGATTCTGCTTATAGCACTGTTCTCCTAATGCCTCCTCTGAGCTGCACTGAGCAGATCTGAGCTGCTGGGAGGAATTCTGGCAATTTCAATCAGCAGCTGCTGGGGAAAGTGAGAAATCACCTGTTTCTCCTGTCTTTGTAGAAGCCTGCAGTCAAATGGCTAAAAAGCCATAAATGAAAACACTGAGAATGGAAATTTTCAATACTTCCAAAATTCATGTTTTGAGTTTTGTCACAAGCTTTTTGCCCTATTAAGGAACAGTAGTTTATATTATTTCCCTTCCCATGGAGCCAATGTCTGCACAGCTTTAGTCTTTACCTAATCTTTCCTGAAAAAAATAAACCAAACAAAACCCCAACCAACTGGTAAGAAATTAAGAGTCCCTTCCCAATTTCTGTCAATGAGAGTTATCTAACTTTTATCTGAGGGTCATGAAAATCAACCTTTATAAGTATTCTCACTGCTTATTGAAGTCCATACAACTGTTGGATGAGTCATGCAATAGATACTATATTTATGATACTACTCTGAAATTCAAGTCCAGACCTCTAAGAAGGTCACCATAGCTCTTTCTGTGCTGCTTGAAGAAACGTGTGATGGCCCCGTGCTTCAGCGTGAAGTAGGAAAAATGAGTATTTACTTCCTAAAACCATCAGTTACACAAAATAACTTAAGGGTATGGAGGGTGTGGGGGAAACATGTCCCAAGACATTCAGCATTGGCCTGGTTTCACTCTGACTGAAGTTAGTGAGAATTTTCCAGTTTACCAAGAGCATCAGGAAGTTAATATTAGTTCCTTTTAAAATCTCAACCCTAATGCTTCTAAGTAGCTTTGAAAGCCTGAAGTGAAAAGCCCCTTTAGAAGTGCAAAATTACTGTATTATCATATATTGAAGCTGGTTTATTTTTCTTAAAAACTGTTTAAAGGAAAACTTGTATACAATTAATTGAAAGAGATAGGGCTTCCTGAGAAGAACAGCATAGGTAATGTTTAGCTTAAAAGTCATAGGCTAATATTTCTGGGTTTAGAGAAAACAAGCTTATACACATCATTCTTTATTTTGCATAAAGAAAAGAAACCTGTAATCTGGTATAATCTTCAGAATGTAAATAGATGTCTATTTTTCTTAAACAAGTAATTCATTTACCTAAGTAATAGTAATTTTTTTCTATGAAAATCTCACAAATGGCACAAAAAAGAATTAGAATAAATGTCATGCTGTGATTTCAGAGGCGATCAAAATGTTAATATTAATACATAACGTTGAAAACACCATTTGGATTTTTGAATATTGTCTGAAGAAAGCTCAAGAAAATATTTCTTTCATCTGTAATGAGCCTTAGAGAAAGAATTTAAAGACATCTAGGAAGATGTTTGAAGTTCAAAAGAAATTAAATCCAGAGCTTTGAGACACTGCAGGTTAATATGATTGAACAATAAAACTCTTTTAAATATAAGAAAAATGTTAATCTGAGGTGTATTTTCTTTCCTTTTTTCTAAAGTCCTGGCTGATGTCCATTTCCCAGCTAAATTAGAATTCACTGTTAAATTTGTGTTTGTTAATATGATAGCCCATAACCTTAAAGCTGGATGGGAAGGAAGGAAATTGCATCATTGCAGGGCTTCTTCCTTTCATGTGAATGGGAACAATTTTACAGTAAGTGTTGTTACAGTTCTGGGGAGTGTAATCCTCTCTTAAACCACTTTTATTTGGGCATCTTTAGCTGCATTCAAAGACTGTAAGCAGAATTGTAGACAATTTATATGAAGACATAATTTAATAATAACCTAACAGACCTAATAGATAGCTTAGACTAGCATGCCATGAAGTTAATCATGAGTATGCTCACCACTTTTAGTGCAGGTACCCAGTGAGAATCTCTGCAAGCCAAACAGGTCATGAAGATACATGTCCAAACAGGACATGAAGGTGCCTGTAATTTTATGGTATAGACAGATCCTTAGCCTTGCTTACTTGCTGTGTTACATCTCTGCTTTTTACTCAGTATTTTATGTGTTAAAATCAGCAATTTTACTCTCAAAAATTGTTGAGTTACTATTACAACTTAGCAATTCCACTTGTGTTTTTTTTTCTCTTACCTTGAATGTCTTTAACTTATGTATGTCAATGTAAAATCACATTATTTATTCTAGAATTCAGATCATCTACATTTAAGGCCCCTACATCTATACAGATTCCCAAAGAAGTAGGAGAGAGTGGCAGGAGATTGACACAAAGGTTTTGAAAACCAAAATCAGTTATTTAGTAGGATAACTTTAATGAGAATCCTAACAAGGCTGACCATATGGAAGAGAGACAGCAATAGGAAGAAGCAGAATAAGTAGCCATCCATACTTCCTCAGGAAATCTAAGAGTTTCTTCTCAAGCTATTATAACCATCACTATCTACAGAAGATGGGAAGATGCAAAAGCATATAATGGGGAAGTGTTATACCCTTGTTACAGGGTAACAGCCACTGTTACTGCCCTTAAATTTTTGATTAGCAACAGCAACCTCTCTGAGGTTTTCTGTCAGCTCCTACCTCTTCCTTTCTGCCTTAGAAGCAGGACCCACAGTTGCCTTCTTGCCTCCATCACAGTCTCATAAGACACTACAGCTTATTTAAAATGTGGCTGTCTCCTCCCAGACCTCTTCTGTTATGTCTTTCCCACCTTGTACTTCCCATTGACACCTCTTACATACTCTTACTCCACCCACAGATATTTCTTGTGAACTGCCATTTTGGCTATGTGGCTGATCAGCTTCTGTGTGTCTGAAACACAGAACATAAAAAGGAGCAATAAGGCTTTGTGGATATATTTGCAAATTACAATAACTGATCATAGATAGGTAAATAACAAAATGTCATTGTCTTGCAAAGTTAGAAGCTTCCTTTTTGTTCATTTTTTGTTAGTTCTCAATTGCAGGGAAAGTTAAGTATGATGGAACCAATCCACTCAGTGACATAAAATCTAAGTGGGATGGGTATATCAGGTGTTTCTGGCAATTTCTGTTCTCTCACATATATATACACATACTGCATAGGATACCCACATCAGACAATGTTCCTGTGTCCATTTGTGATCAGCCCCGTGGTCTCAACGGAACAGGGTGATGAAGACATCCATATATGCTTCCCCCAAGAGAAGCTGCTGTCTTCACTATTTATTGCTTTCTAACCTAAAAACTCTGCTTAAGCCACCAGAGGCCTTGGCTACATCACCCAGCCAACCTCTTGACTTTCTCCATATCCTATATCAATTATTCATTGCTAAGTAAACCACTATCATCTTCTGGGCTCCTGCCCTAGATGTTTCACATGGATGTTAACAGTTCATCTGTGCATATTTTTGTCTTTCCCATGCATACCTAAACCATTAGAGAAGGGCAGATATAGTACAGAGCTTTAGGGTAAGCCTTTTCCATTATAATTAGCTGTACTTTGTTAGTGTTCCCAGACCAATAATTTAATGAGATAAAACTGGGCAGATGTAGTAAAAGTCTTATTTAAAGGGTGTTTTCTTATAGGCTTCACACCATGGCATTCCCTTCTAATTAATGTCATTTCCATTTAATATACCTGTAATTTACCTTCTTCCTCTTACACAACAACTTACAGCTGGCAGAGTGTAATAAGTACACATGACTGAAAATAGATGTCAGTTCTTAAACAAGTAGTAGCACTGAATATTCCCAGGGTGAATGCAACCACAGTGTTCACTCTGCAAAGAGAGGAGTTAAAAGGTTTTTCCTCAGTTTGTCATAGAAGGTGCAATTATTTGTTCTTCTTTGAGCTCAGGGGCATAAAGAAATTGTCAAAAAGTGATAGATGTCCAGCTACCCCAGTCTATTCAATATATAAAATGATAGTCTTTATCAAAAACAGAAAAAGAAATGATTGAAATATCACACCATAAAAGCAAAGAAAGAGCCACATGCTTGTAATCGATGCAATGTCTTCATATAGCAATACCCTCCATACAAATGAGGGAAAGAACCAGGCCTCTATTATCTCATAAGTAGCAGAAGGGAGTATGAAGGACATAATGGGTGCCAGCTAGTCCTTATGTCTTTTAATTTAGAAATATTTTTTTCTGTGACTAGCAGTCTCCTTACTTTCTTACCACCACTTCTTAGTCCTTGCCCCTATTCAATCACTCAATGTTGTTATCTGCCTCATCTTTAATGTTTGTCATCTGTCTGGCACTCATGTCTATCAACTAAATTTTTTGTTTCTTTTCCCTCATTCCTCTTGTTTTTTATCAGTAGATCTGTTTAGTATAAAGAAGAGAAAGTGAAAAAAATTACTCTATTGAATTAGGAAAGAGCATAGCAGGTCAAGATGAAATTCAGTGTTCTGTTTGTGAAATTGTCTACAAGCAGACTTTAAAGAGAATATGAACAGGATAATAATGCTATTCCCCAGTATTCTTTCATTATTCAAATACTTTCAGCTCTAGGAATTATTTTATTCACATAGAGTTCCTATATGTGTTCAATACACCTCAGTAGATTTTCCTTTTATGTACTGTAGAAGTACCATGTATTCCTTAACCAGTGTTAAGTATTTACTACCTGCAGTAAGTTCTAAGGTTGTGTGTGAACAAATGTCTTTTGGTTGGTTGGTTGGTTGGTTTAGTTTGAGCCTGACATGATAAATTATTGATATACAGAAAGAGCAATTTCTGTGCTCCATGGAAGCTAAAACAAATAACGTGTCAGGGTTGCAGCAGGTAAGAGTTAGGGTTTGGGAAAGAATTTAGGAAAAAGCATGTATCTGTAACCCCAAGACTGTTTGATAATATTGGAAAGTTACAAACATCAGTGAGGAAACTGATACAGTTTATCCAATATTTGAATGGGTACCAGTAAAAATTCAGCCTCCCAAAACACAACTGGAATGAATAAATAAGTTTCACACCATTACCAGAATGCATCATTGCAGTAATCTTTACATTGTATTATTCATACCTGCCATTAGTCTCTCGTGTTTCACTGCAGAAATGCAGATATTTGCATGCCATATGTGTAATCTCTTCTGAGATTAACTCTTGAAATTCACCATAGCATGAAATTACCATGTGCAACAGTTAACTCAATGGTTAGAATTTTATAAACAAATGAGTCCATATTTCTCTGCATTATGTGACTCCTGGCAGGGATATCTTGAAATTCAACCAGTCTTTCTCTGACTTACCTAAAATGTTTGAGATCTATTGTGTTTTAAAAGCATGAGTTTTAAAAATATATCTGGTGAGTATTAGTCACTTCTATCAATTTTGTGAACATCTTTACTCAAATGTCAGAATGAATCTTTTGTGTTTGTGATATCAGACTTCATGCAAGTGGAAACATTTTCTGAAAATTTATATTTTTCTGTGAAACACTCTCACAAAATCAACAGTGATCCTGTAAGTCATCACAAATCTAAGTGAAAGAATTTTAAGTGTTACTATTTAGATAGTGACTATTATAGCAAAAATATAGGAATAAAAACAGAAGAAAAAAATTAAAAAAAGCAAAAATAAACACTACTTGCTCTTTTTGTTCGGTTGGCATTTTTTCTGTTTTTTTTCAGTAGTTTACTTCAAAAAGGAAGAAACTGAAAAATGCCACATGGGAACAACATCAGACAGCAACAGTAATGAAATAAAAAGATGTTCAGAATTAGTTGTTTGGTTTAGTGTTTGGTTTTTTTCCCTCAGTATAATTTAACTCCTTTTAGGTAGGAAATTTTAACTCCTTTGGTAAGCATCAGACCTTTTCATTTGTATTCTTCATTTTGAAATCTTTTCTAACAGAGTGATCTCACAGTCCTAAAATATCCTAAGGTCCTATCATGCATTAATTTTTCATTTTAAGATTTAAGAGATGTAACTATTGTACTCAAATTCTGTGATTCTTTTCATGTAGCTAATACTAACAAATGGAATTCAATAGTTCGAATTATAAAATCCCAGGGAAGGCAGGTTGAATTTCAAGGTTTTGACTGTAGTTTTGTTGAGATCCAAATGAATCTCTTAAAAACTTCTAAGTACCATTTTCTAATAGCTATAAATATTATAAGCAATACAGTCATATTTAATAGTTTTTTCAAATTCACAAGTATTCATGTGTTAAAAAATATTGAAGTCATGCTGGGTTCATACTCCCACAGTGATTATAAGACTGTATTTATTTAAGTTGAGTTCATTCATCTACCTCCATTCAGTTAAGATCACCTGAGAACTCTGTCTCTGTATGCTTTGCAGAGTCTATACAGATAATATGCTTAAAAATCTAAGAAGTGACTATAGACAGTTTATAAGACTTTGAAATTAATGATCTGAAGCTACAATTCTTAGATCCAAGTATTTCAATATTTATTCATACCTTTCATGCCATCATTAATGCAATGAAGCACACAATCAAATAAATGCCAAGCTTCTAAGATTCAACTTGTGAAGAAATTCTAAGCAAATTGGACTTATTCTCATTGGAAATGAAAAAAATCTCATGATGTCCTAATTAAGGCACTGCTGTTTCAAAGATGGTGAATAACACTGATCCAAGAAATGACATACAGTTGCAAAGAACACTATGATCTAAAAATGAAGTTTAAAAAGCCTAAATAACTTTTAGTAAAGCATTTCTCTTTCTCATATATAATATCGTAGACAGGAAACAAACAGAACATATATTTTTTACATTTATATTCAAGAAAATGTTCAAGGAATAAAATGTTCAAAAATGTAGAGAGAGTTTTGTTTGTTTTTTTCACATAACGGTTCATTTCCAAAGAAATAATGAAAAAAAAGTTGGTAAGCTTAGTTATGTTACCAAAAATTACATAAGCTGATTCCAGTGCTCCTTTAGGGCTCTGCTGAACGGAGCACTTCAGGACAGGTACATACCAACAAGACTGGCCAGATGACTGTGAAAAGAGTCACCTTTCAGAAAGTCATCACAAGATTTACTATCTAGTAAAGGAGTTTCTGTAGTAATGGATTTCAGGTATATAAAATATGATTAAAATGGTTTTTTCTCCCCACAACTGTGAGAAGCAAGTCTTGGGATATCTCTTGGTCTTGGAAGGCTTGGTATAGAGGAATAAAGAATTAGAAGATTTCTTCTCTTTTTGCTAATGAGATGTTTTCCAGGACATTTTCTAGACATTTTTATGAAATGTTTAGATTAAGAAGATAGTTCTTCTTTCAAGAGTTTCATGAGATTGCAAGGTAGTGCTCTTAACCTATTATCAAACATACTTATTCATATTCACTAATTAACTATCAGTATAAATGCCTCTAAATTGTCCCTAATTTGTAGGGACGCAGATAGTCCCAGTCATTTCACAGAGCTGAAAGTAAAAAATACCAACTAAGATGTACAAGTTCAACATGGTGTTGATCTAGGAAATTATTTCAGCATCACACAAACCAACCTAATAGCTATTCATTTTCTAGGTGAGAAAGTTCAACATTAATTTTAAATTGAAATAGCTTTTTCAGCAATAAGAATACTGCGGATTACTTTACCTGTGCAACCTTGGCAAGTACTTCAATAGCGAACCTAGCGGATCAATTAAATGTAAGTGCTACACTGAACCTGTCCTTTGAGGGAGCAAAATTGTACTGAAGAGCAATTTCTCCAATACAATGAAAATGGAAAATTGATTTACAGTCTAAATGTGTCAGTTTGTATAAATAGAGTTATAACGACAATCTATAGAATGTCAGATAAAGGAGCAGAGACTGAATGGAGGAATAGATAACACTTTAGTATAAATGAAGGATAATTGTTCAATCAATGGTTTGCTTTAAAGATTTAGGTAAGATTTCATTAGACATTGATCAAACAGGTATCACTTTCTACAGAGAGCAATGAACTGCAAGTTTATGGTAGGAAAACACTCGTTCAGAAAAGAATTAAAAGGATTAAAAGCCACTAAAATGCACTGAAGCAGATCATGCTAATGAATAGTTTTTAACACTAGCTAAATAGTACCCTTAATCATTCTTTCCCTCTCCCTCCTCACCTTACTTCTTTTTCAGAAAAGACAGCCACAGAGGTAGTCTGGTTGTTGCAAGAAGTTTTTCAATTCCAGGTGTTGTTGCAATATGGCAGGTGCGATTCTTTAAGTATGAAGTAGCTGCTGCTAAGAGTAAAATCCAAAAAATAAGTAGCATAGCATTTAGTTTCAAAACACTTCATACAAATTGACATCTGCCTAGAGGATCATTCCCCAAATATTGATAAAACCATTTTTAAACTGGTTTAAGCAGCTCTCCTCCTGCTTTTAAGAAATTCAGCAACCTAATCAGGGAGCAGCAGCAACATCATGTGATTTAAAGCACATTAAAAAATGTAAATATTCAAAAAATTAATGGGAACAGACATCATTGTTGTCTATAAATACCTCAGGATTGAGCAGGATAGCAAAATGCCCAGGAGGAGAAAGAGCTATTTAAGATGAAGGACAATATTGGCAATAAAAAATTAGCAAATTTAGAATGGAAATTAGAAGATTTCTATTAGAAAAGTCAGAGTATGGAACAAACTTTCAAAGGGAGCAGTGAAGAAAAAATATCCACTAGCTTTCAAGACACATCCAAACAAGTTTGTGAAAGGGATTACAGAATAGCAGGAGTTCGGGCTACTTTACCTAGATCATTTCCAGTTGTATGTCATACCTTAATGAGCATGACAAAGAGATGAACAACAATTCATAGGGTGATACCAATCTCTGTCTGTTTCAGTGGGCTGGAAACGGTATGTTAACTAGGAAAAATTACAGTATTCACTGAATAAAATTTGTTACACGTAGCTGGAAAATCTGAAGTGAAGGTCTGGTGGGTCTATTTCCCAGGCACACCAATCAAGTATTTCAGAAAAGGATACATAAACAAAATGGAGTTTATAAAGTTCCCCTGTGGCTAGGTATAATGATTTAGTGAGGACATGGAATCACATAGTCCCTTAAGACCATCTCTAAAGAAAATATGACATTGTTTAACCTTACTGTCCCTGTTTTGCCAAAGTAAGTTCTCTAAAAATATCAGTTGCAAAGCATGTACTAGAAATTCTGACACCAGCTTAAAGTACTACTGGAATGTCCACAAACAGTCTTCCATTTTAGTTATCTATGTTACAAAACACATGTGGTAAATAAGAACTACTAATGTGAAGCTACCTACAGTAACATGCACCAAAACCAAAAGGAAAATCAGAAATGGTTATCATTTCTAATGTTTGATCAAAATGTAGAAAATGCAGTTTGGCTGATGGTGTTAGTCCATCAATAAATGGTCATCAACTTAAATAGAAAAGGTACATCCAAAGTGGTAGATTAAAGGCCAACACTAATAAAATGTTTATTATGGTCTTTGCAGAAAAATGCCAGTAACTGATCTCAAAGTAATTTCACTGACAGACAGTGCAATGAAAAGCATGGATATTTTAATTGTCCATTAACATTTAATTTAAAAAGTTTTAAGACATACTGATAAGCCTTATTAGAAGGACAGTTTATCTGAATCTTTGGCATTACTCCTCAGTGGTGGTAAAACTTAATTACCATTTTCCCTGAAATAGGTAATGTTGCTATTAATTTTTATTAGTGAAATCTATACAAGGCTGAGAAACGTCTGGATCCTATTGTGCTATATGCAGTACAAACATCTAATTCTGCCCAAACAGTTTTGGACATGGGGGAAAAAACTATAGAGAGCACCTAAACCCCAGGAAAGGGCCAGGCACTTATCTCCCACACCCTTGATGAGAAATTAATTTCAAAATTGCTGGGATGTTGTCTGTTCTATCTTTACCATTTTATGGTATTTTGACTAATAAATGTCACTGAAAGCATCTATCATGCCAAAATAAAATGCCAAGTAGCTGGAGAAATCTGTTGATGAGACAATATAAATATCCAAGTATTGCTTCTGCACAGGAGCTGGAATGTCCAATTTAAAACATCTGAGAATTGCCATAGCTAGCTAAGCTATGAGAAGTAGGTATCAGAAATTTTCTTTTGCTGAACAATTGCAGTTTTATCCTTACCTTTATTAAAAAGGTGTCTTAGAATTAATTAAATGGTATCATGTAAGACATTTATTAGTCAGTCTGCCAGGTGTTTCTTCCAAACACGTGGATGAATTCCCGACCTGTGAAGAATTTCTGAGAACTTGTTAACAAAAATAATGACCAGTTGTTTTTCAAATTAGGCTATATTGTGGGTATGTAAAAAAAAAACTACAACATCTTAGCAACTGAAGAAAAGAATGACTTCAGTTTTGACATTGCACGTTACTAGGATAAACATCTGTGTGTCTAACTTGCTGTAATGAGCAATTAATGGCTAAAACAAAACATCCAATATTAAAAAAATAATATGAAGATGAGCAGTATTTGGTTTCAAAGTTACATTAGTCATTCTTTAATGTTTTTTCTCCTTCAGTTCTGATTATAAAGCTGCACTATATTGCTGTTGAGCTATAATCACTTTAACATTTTTATTTTTAATAACAGTTTGTGTATTCATTTCAGTTTGTGATGATGATCTCAGCACATTATAATAATTTGCATCTCACTTCCAAATGAGAAATTATCTTATTTTCATGGTTAATTTCTCAGCAATTCCCCTTAATTTCAGGATGAATATGTTTTTCAAATTTCCCAATTATGTAAGAAACAAACAAACAAACAACTCCCTGCTGCATCCCTTAGTGCTCCTAAGTCCTTTATAACAATCTGTTTTCAATTAATTATCTTAAACTGTAACTCTGTGGGAGAGTTGTTAAGCACTAGCAGGTTGCACACAGGCTGTGGAGTATCTGTCCTTGGGGATTTTCAAAAGTTAGAATTATAGAATCATTTGAGTTGCAAGGGACCTTAGAGATCATTTATTTACAACACCCATGCCATGGGCAGGGACACCTCGCACTAGAGCAGGTTGCTCAAAGCCCCATCCAGCCTGGCCTTGAACACCTCTAGGGATGGGGCATGCATGACTTCCCTGGGCAACCTGTTCCAGTGCCTCACCACCCTCATTGTAAAGAATTTCTTTCTAGTATCTAATCTAAATCTCCCCTCTAATAATTTAAAATCATTGCCCCTTGTCCTGTCACTACACTTCCTGACAAAGAGTCCCTCTTCTGTAGGCTCCCGTCAGATATTGAAAGGCTGTTATAAGGTCTCTCTGGAGCCTTCTCTCCTCCAGGCTGAACAACCCCAGCTCTCTCAGCCTGTCCTCTTAGGGAAGGTGCTCCATCCCTCTGATCATCTTTGTGGCCCTCTATTGGACCCGTTCTAACAGATCCATGTCCTTCCTGTGTTGAGGACTCCAAAGCTGGACACAGTACTCCAGTTGGGGTCTCACAAGTGCAGAGTAGAGGGGTAGAATCACCTCCCGAGACCTGCTGGCCACATTTCTTTTGATGCAGCCCAGGTCACTTTCTGGGTTGCCAGTGCTCACTGCCAGCTCACGTTGAGCTTCTCGTCCAGAGGCACTCCCAAGTCCTTCTCCTCAGGGCTGCTTTCCAGCCATTCTCCACCCAAATTGTATTTGTGCCTGGGATTGCCATGTCCCAGGTGCAGGACCCTGCACTTGGCTTGGTTGAACTTCATGCGATTTGCATGAGCCCACCTCTCAAGCCTGTCCAGGTCCCTCTGGATGGCATCCCTTCCCTCTAGCGTGTCAACTGCGCCACTGAGCTTGGTGTCGTCGGCAAACTTGCTGAGGGTGCACTCTATCCCACTGTCCATGTCACTGACAAAGATGTTAAATAGTATTGGTCCCAGTACAGACCCCTGAGGAACACCACTCACCACTGGCCGCCAATTGGACATTGAGCTGTTGACTTTATGTGCAGACATCCAGCCAGTTTCTTATACAGCGAGTGGTCCATCCATCAATTCCATGATTTTCCAATTTTGAGACAAGGATGGTGTGTGGGACAGTGTCAAATGCTTTGCATAAGTACAGGTAGATGATATCAGCTGCTCTGCCCTTGTCTACCAAGTCTGTAGCAGTATCGTAAAAGGCCACCAAGTTTGTCAGGCACGATTTGCCCTTTGTGAAGCCGTATTGGCCGTGTCCAATCACCTCCCTATTTTCTGCGTGTCTTAGCAAAGATTTCTGTGACTTGGTTTGAGCCCTTGCCAGTGAAGACTGAGGCAAAGAAGCTGTTCAGTAGCTCAGCCTTATCTATATCCTGGGTGACCAGGTCTCCCATTTCCTTCCAGAGGGGACCCACAGCTTCCCTTGTCTTGCCTTTATCCCTGATGTATCTATAGAAGTTCTTATTATTGTCTTTCACATCCCTCGCTAGATTTAGTTCTGCCTGGCCTTTCGCTTGTCTGATCTCATTTCTGGCCACTCAGACAGTTTCTCTGTATTCTGTCCAGTCTACCCTTCCCTGCTTCCACCCTCTATAGGCCTCACTTTTGGTCCTGATTTTGTCCAGCCGTTCCTTGCTCGTCCATTCAGGCCTGCTGGCTATTTTGCATGATTTCTTCTTTTTTGGGATGCACCTCTCCTGAGCT
>JAOQGH010000012.1:97253387-97338738 GCA_025769975.1 Gallinago jamesoni | reverse complement strand
CTCCAGTTCTTTTTCCCATGCTACCTGGCGAATCAGATCTCTCAGGAGATCAAAATCTGCTCTTCTGAAGTCCAGGGAAGCCAGCTTGCTGCACACACTCCTTGCTGCCTTAACGAATCTTGAATTATATCATCTCATGATCACTGCAGCTGAGGCTACCCTTGAACTTTACAATCCCGACGAGCCCCTTCTTGTTGGTAAGGACAAGGTCCAGCACAGCTCCTTTCCTTGTTGGTTCCTCAATCATTTGAAGGAGAAGGTTGACATCAACACATTCCAAGAACTTCCTGTATTTCTTGTGCTCTGCTATGTTGTCCTTCCAACAGATATCAGGGTGGTTGAAGTCCCCCATGAGAACCAGGGTGCATGAGCGCAATGTTGCCCCTATCTGTTTATAGAGGGCTGCATCCTCACTGTCACGCTGATCTGGTGGTCTGTAGCAGACCCCAACTGTAACACCACTTGCCCCTGTGGTCCCTTTAATCCTGACCCATAAACTCTCCATCAGGTGTTTATCCATCCTCACGTAGAGCTCCACACACTCCAGCTGGCTGTTGACATAGAGGGCAACACACTTTCCCTGACTTCCCATCCTGTCCCTCCTGAAGAGTATGTAACCCTCTGTTCCAACACTCCAGTCACATAATTCCAATAAGGTTGTAGCCCTGGAAGAATTGGTTGGACGCAGCCCTGGGCAACCTGCATCAACTTTGGAGTCAGCCCTGCTTTGAACCAGAGCTTCCATAGGAAGACCTCAAGACGTCTCACCCAAACTGATTTTTTCCATGAGTCTGTGAAAACGGCCATTCAGGAGATTATACAATTCTACATTGGATTATACAGGGAAGCAATTTTCATATTTTGGTCAGGAAGCTTTATTGTATATGTCATGTTTGTGGATGTGTGGTTTTGTGTATATATTTATATGTATGCACATTTAGATCACGGTTTAGTGATGTTTTTTGCCAGTGTTAGGTTGATGGTTGGACTAGATGATCTGAAAGGACCCTTCCAACCTAGACAATTCTATGATTCTATTCTGTGTTTGTGTACACGTTCTATAAATGCTAAAACATGTCTTTTTATATGTCTATATATATGTTCTGGTACTTAATGTGCTGAGATTTTTTTAAGAATTCTTGCTATTTATATTGTATTGCCAGTTTGTTCTAATTGTATTTCAATATGATTTAACTAATGTGGTGAATAATAATAAAATTAAATGTAGAAGTTGCCACAGTGAGTATTGAAACTGGACTTAGTCCACAAATTATTAACTTTGAATAAGAACAATAAATAGCCTATATAAAAGAGTAACATATTATTTTCTTTAGAAAAACAGTTAGTGGACTGAATTTCCTTTTTCATGCTTTTAACTTCTTCATTATTCTAGATAAAATTATCAGGAAATTTCTGCTTCTATTAATTGAAAGGATGACATATACTGAGTTACAGTTGCCAGAGTACTTATTTCAGAACTTAATATGACTCATTTATACAGACAATTACACAGAAAATAATGATGTTTTTAAAGTAGATTTCATTCTATCACCATCTGTTACATATTTCAGAGCAGGTTAATCCAGAAGGTGATTTTACTGGGAGCGATGATAAATCAACTTATATATTTATTACTGGATGTATTAATTGCATTATAGTCTTATTTCATTAGAATACCATATAAAGTTCAGTTCTTCATTCTTGTTTACATAAAATTCATACTGACTTCAAGTTCTTTGCAACCAAAATGGCTCTGGAAGCCACACCCAGCACATATCATATGACATACCAGAGCCTTGAAAGCACAGTCTGTTCCTAAGAAATCTTATCTGAAATACCTCCTAAAAGATTATTTTGAACTCTGAAAATAGGTGTTATATGAAGTAAGACACTTAATGAATGTATCAATTCTCAGCTGTTTTAAAACCCCAAAAGGTTTTGTTTCTTAAAAAAAAAATGTATTTGCCTTCACCTGGAGCCTGTGGTGTTGTTTCAGCTGATTGTTGTGTTTATGGATGTAATGATACTTGCTTCTGCTGATACATCAAGTTGCTTATTGCAACATTGCTGTTAACCATAGGTAGCACTGTAATTCTTTTCTCTCTTCTTTCTGCATGTTTCAGAACCTAATATTCATTAAACCTCAGGGCACAGATATGCTTTTAATCTTAGCATGACACATTTTTCTGTTTGTTGTTAGTGCTGAAAAGTTTCAGAATTTAACAAAAAATGGTTATGTTCATAATATCTTGTGAAACTACCATAATAATCTGCAACTTTTTAGAATTTGAACACCAATCTTGTAAAAATGTGAAAATTTTGAAGAACTATATGTAGAAATTTGATGAAAAGCATAAAATGTAACTTTTTTTTTCTGTGCATATAGAACACTGTCCTGGTTTGAGGTAAAACAGAATTAATTTTCTGTTCAGTAATTTTACTTTTTCAGCTGGGCCTCTTCTAACTAACGAAACTCTGAAATTAACAGCATATTGTTCAGAAACTGCTCACTCTTACAGTGATAAGACCTGATTATACCAAGGAATGGTATGCAGAGAGGCCCTTGCTTACACTTATCGCTATAACTACCAAGGTCAGGGAAATTTGTTACTTGCCCCATCGGAGGGTCGGAAGTGGAAAAACATAGAGGAGTCCCACCTGTAGGGAGAAGTGGACAGGACAGGTGACCCAAAACTGACCAACAGGGTATTCCATCCCATCCACATCATGCTCAGTATAAAAGCTGAGGGACCAAAGGGCCAACCCTCTTTCTTCAATGGCCAACGTCCGAGGAGGACCCTGTCTGTTCATCTGCCTTTGATCCCAATCCGAGCGTTCCTGACTCCAGATCTGGAATCTGGCTCCTGTCCAAAACCAAGTCCAGCCTGGGACTTTCCCCTGTGCCTTCTGGTGACGTGATGATCACCCTGAGAGCTTGATACCATTTTGTATATACTGTATATGTTCTTTTATTTTTATTTTCCTTTTTTGTTCTTTTCCTTATTATTATTATTATTATTTCATTATTTATTTATATTTTTTTCATTAAAGTAGTTTAGTTTTTTTAAAAAACTCAGAAGTTTTTTTTTTCTCTTTTCCTTAGGGGAGGGAGGGGGGAGAGAGGCCATCTGTCGTTCTGGTTGGTCAATTCGGTCAAAATCAGGTTTTTTTTGGAATTGTTGTGTCCTTATTTTTAAAAATTAATGTTAATATCTTCAAGTAATGATTAAAAAGATTTAAAACAATTAAAAATAATTAAAAGTCATTAAGAAAGAATGGATCACTTGAAGTTATCTAACTGGGAAAAGAAGACTCTATGTTGAAGAGAAGTGAAACTTTTGAGCTCCCTTACAGCAAAGGCAAAAAAGAGCCTTACAAAAACTGTGCTTGCTATTTGGGATAGCTACAGCCTGTGCTGTAGCACAGAAGACAGACTGTGTATGCTTTGCTCTCGTGTGTAAAGCTTTTCCAGAATTCTGGGACCAGCTCTGAGGGCTCTCTTGGACAGGAATTTTCCCTGCTTCAAGCTGAGGATGATACTGCCCTTCCCAGAAAGGGAATGTGCTGTGACATGTCTTGTACTAAAGGGGATTTCCAGCTTAAGGTCTTTTGAGGGGGAATCTAGCAGGAATGCAGAATATTTCAGACATTAGAGATAATTATATTCTGGTTGACTTGTGAAACCATTTGCTTAAAAAGGTGCATAGACACTCTTAATTTAAAAGTAGAAGACATAATCCTATTTGAGACTGATAAACCCCAAAGTCTTTATCAGCTACTTTTCTTTAGGATGGAAAGGATTAACTCACCTGCTTTATTTCAAGTAGGCTAAGCCTGCAAAAGATCTCTCTAGAGAATCTGCTCACATAATTGAGAGTCTAGTGTCATTTAAGTGCTGGACTTATGTCATATGTGTCACATCTGTTAGATTTCTGCAGTTTAAGTCCAGGCTGGACAGCGAGCATCAAATGAATACTTGTATAGATTATATTTAATCATGTTATGCTCAAAGCTTCCGCCTAGCATTTCAGGTACCTAGCATCCTTCACGCTACAGACATAATTTTCCTTCTCATTCAAGATAAATTTAAGGAAACTCTTGGAAAATGGACTCTAAATATGTATTTATCTTTTACACTAAGTACCAAGGTTTCACAAATGTTGAGCCTGAGTGAAACCGACTGAACTGCAAGTGAAACATTTATTTTAGAAATGTAACATGAGCAGTGACATAGCTGGAGTACAGGTAAGAGTTTTAGGAACATATGTATCACTGAAACTCCCAGATGTTCTCAAAAGAACCACTAAAAATTTAAGTTATAATTGTAGGAAGAGGGTTTTTCAAAAGTTCAATTGGCACATAGCTTTTGAAGTCAGATTTGAAAAGGTATCTAGGTGGAAAGAGACACAGACAGCTTTCAAGAGAATTTTCCAAAAGTGCTAGGACTCATACAAGAATTGTATACCGGACACTTTTCAAACCCTCTCAAAGAGCTTGTCTGCAGTTTTCATGCCTAGATAGTAGTGGACTACTTTAAAAAATATTAAAAAAAATTAAATCTCTATTTTCGTCTTGAAATATCTCAATTTAAAATGCACAATGTCAGATGATCTCATCTTTATAGCTGCAGAAAACATACAGTTTATCTTTCCCTGTCTAATATATGCATCCATGAGTGATTATATGTATGTGTCAACCTTCGGAAAGTTCATTCAGTTTTTCAAAATCTGCACTTAGCATATTGTATTGAATTCCTTTCAGTGGCATACTTCATTTAAAGTCAGAAGAACTTTCAGTGTTGACAGTATTTTAAATATTTAGCAATACGTACTATAAACACATAATGACTTTCTTTTCCCTTAAGATATCTTTAATGCTATAGTCTTCATCAGAAATGTTTGTCTGAGCAGATTACTACAGCTCATGATTGAACTGTCTGTATGTGCACCTGAGAATGCATTCACTTATTTTCATAAAGATCGTGCAACGCATCTTGTACAGTATAACTGGGAAATGAAAATAAGAGTAGACATGTCTGAGTATTTTTTTCACAGATTGAGTAAAGACAATTATTAACAAACTTAGAGGTCTGTGTGCTAAAAGCCAATATTTATGTGAATATTCAAAAATATGAATAGTCCAGTGTCTAGCAATGCTTTTGTCATTGCCTGTATTAAGAAAAAGTGTTCACCAAACCATTATCTACTGTGGCTCTATCTCCTGATAGTTTTAATTCTTTGTTACATGATGATGTATCTTATTAATGTGAGGCATATTGTAACAATTGTTTTCTTAGCTGTTTAAAACTTCAACAAGGAAAACTTTCAATAGAAAATTAATGAAATTTCAAGATCACTTTTTTGAGGGAAAAAAAAATCTGCTTCTGTAAGCTTCTCTTTATTCCACAAGATGGAGCTCCATCACTATATTACAATTCTGTAGCACATTGCAAGATGGCTGTTGTTCTTTTGACATTCTCTTGAATGAATAAGCAACAGTAAATGCTAAGAAGTAATAGTCCTGTGTTTATGGATGACAGAAATACCTAAATAAACACTGACTGGATCTTGCCATAGTGAACCCACAGCCAGCATGCAAGTTCCTAACTGAATATTTGAGGATCAAGTGCTATTTTATAGCATAAAAAAGATTCTATATCTATATGACATTTAGCTCCAGAATCCAGCACAATGATTTGCTGCCCAGGGTGAGTTCTATGCTGGGTAGACATAATTATTACATCTTTCAACTGAAAAGGAACTTGACTGCTTGTGTAAAACTGAAATCTAGAATCTGAATCAAAACATGATTCAGCTACAGTTTTTCCCTGGCTATCATGTTTCATCAAGAGTAAAAGCAAGAGTTACAAGATGAACCTATAATAATTCTGTGACTGAAAAGGTGTAGGTGCCTGCAAAGTCTCAACTGTCTCTGTGTGGGTAGCACACAGTCAGTGTAAACTTTCACAGGAATACCTGAGAATCACAAAATTGCAGCTTGGCTGGAAAGGACCTATGGAGCTCATCTAGTCCACCCTCTTCACAGAGTCAGAGCAAATTCGTGTAGGTCTGATTGTTGTTAATAGCATGTCCAGCTTTCTAAAAGCTGACAATAGTCTGTAACCCTGACTATTTAGTTTAAAAGATGAGCTATGTACTTCCAGTATTTGAATATAACTTTTAGTAGAAACATCAGTCTTTCAGCTACAGAGTAGACTGTTGGCACATATATTCTGTGAAATACTGAGCATGAGTAAAATCTGTGGAACCATTTCAAAGTGAGATGGAAAGCTATTAAGTTTCATTAAAGGACACACCCAAAAATCTACTCAGTGATGTATGATGCTTTCATACGTCTTCCATGGAAGGAATACCCTAGGCAAGAAGATTTTTAACCTTGACAGTTATGTCAGTTACAACAACTTTAGGATCCAGAAACCTCATTCAGCTAAGGCATAGTTAAGGCAACCTCATCCAACATTGCAACTAATTTTGAAATGGTTTGATATACCTTAAGAGAAGTTTCATGCATTTTCAGTTGTTGGATTGCCATTTCCTTTTGTTTCTGTGAGCACAGTGGGTGAGAATCTAGGATTGTCTGGTTTCAGAAGCACAGCAAAATACAATCATTCCCTTTTTGGTTTCCATGAAAGCTTTTGTGGGCTCACAGACTTTGCAGTAATGTCTATCGCTTTCACCCAAATCAATTTAAAAAAAAAAAGAAAAAAATGTCACGTTTTCATAGCATTTTCAATCCTATTTTTTCACCAGTCCTATTTCATACAAATTTTGTACATCTCTCATCTAGTTCTTATCCGCATCCCTTTTCTAAACAGATATATTACATAAGCTTTTCTGTACTACTATACCCATTACCTTTATGTCTCTACAAACTCAAGATTCTTCCTTTTTCTCTTTTCCTTTGTTGTTTTCCTTTCTTTCAAGCAAGTGAAAATCCAGGTCCCACACCCATAGTTTTGCAGCCAACCCTCTAACATAGTATTCTTTTACTGTTGCTATCCTTCATTCGTATTATTCCCATCCCACTTACCTATCCTCCTCTGAACCTCCACTGCTTGTGTTCTGTCTTTGTCATTTTTATGGCCATTTCTATTGTTATCTTTTTCCTTTCTCTGGAACACTTCCTCCACCCATAAAGTAAAAAATAAAATAAAATAAAATAGATGTAATATAATAAAAAATAATTAAAACATTTAATATAATTAAATTTAAAAAAGTAAAAGACAGTCACAGCACTTGTACTGCCATCCAAACTTGTGATTTAAGGAGACCTGTATGATTTCATCTGATCCTCTCATCTTTGCACCTACCCATTACAGACCAGATTAGGATGTTGGGACACTCCCTCATCATTTCTTCTAAACCCTCTCAGTTCTCCTTTCAGGATGTGCAGGAAGTCTCTTCTTTTCTTTACGACAGCTCTCTGACTTGCCGAAATGTTTGTCTTTTACAGTTCATGCTTTCATTAAGCTTCACTCTTTTTCTGTATGATTTGTCTCTTGCTGAGTTTTCCTCATTCCAGCTATCAGCTAGTCTCTCTTATCACCGACTTATTACAGATCACTGGGCTTCACCATCTTCCCTTGTGACATTGTAGAGCAATTCCTTTTGACAGCACTGATAAATACCTTATTCCTTTTGACAGCACTGATAAATACCTTATGATTACACCCTTTTACATATTTTTTTTCTGGAAAGGAAATTGATGGGCATTTTTCAAATACGCCTAATAGGTTAGGCTTTACAAAATAGTCCTCCTCTCTTAGCCACTAATTTCAGTTCAGAAATGAGTGTGTTCACTTGTGATACATGAAGCATTTTTTTTTCAGTTTCTCCTTTTCATGTGGATTTTTATGTAGATCATTCTTTTTCTATTGCTCAGCTATCAGATTCTTGAAAGCGTGATATTTTCCATCTGAATGAGAAGGATTTTACAGATGAGTGTCTGCACTCATGTATGCACTATATGATGGTGAAAAGATTATTAGACGAAAGCAATACAGTTTTTTTTTACACTCAGATGACTATCCAATTTGCTGGATTACACAGGATTTTTTTCCTCCTTCCCTGGCTTTTTTCACATCCACAGTGGGGTATTTAATTAATTCGAAGTGGAACAGCTTTAAAGGTAGGTGTAGATGTAGATGTCTTCTATAAACAAAACTTAGCACATCACAAAGTGCCTTACTATGTGTTACATCATAGAATGTCTAAGGACATAATTAGACCTTTCCTGTAGAGATTGGGAACCCTAGGTATGCATTATCTCAAGAGAGAAAGGAAATAAATGAAGGAAGACTCAGTTAGAATCAAAGAACCAGAGAATGTTTCATGTTCAAAGGGACCTTTAAAGATCATCTAGCCCAACCCCATTGCAATAAGAAGGGAAAACTTTACAGCATATCTTAGCTTTGTTTAACAGCTGGACAGAACAGTGTAAAGTTCCTCTAGTGTTAGACATAGCACTGAATATATGCAATCTCCAGTCTTCTCTCTCTCTCACAAACTTAGATTTTGTTGCCAAAAGTATTGATCATATCTGTTACTCCAACATGCAAAACTCTAACTTTGGTAGAAAGAGGCTTGAAGGAGTGGGGAAATGCACAGGAGAGGAGGGGGTGAGGAAGAGGGCATAGTCCTAACTGCAGGCCTGAGCTTTGCTCTGACAAATAAAAGGATGTTCCGTTATTCACAGTTCCTGACAGCCTGACAGTTACACAAAATTTTGCACTCAATCAGGTATTGTCTCAGAATTAATTTGATTAACAAATACCTACTAAAACATTGCTAGACCTGAAACTCTCCAAAAGGGTGGTGATTGCTTGTTTTGTTCTTTCGATTTATAACACTCGTTAGATTCAAGATGTGCCCCTTGATACAGTTGTATACTTCTCAGCAGGTCTGCAATTGGTTTTGTTACAACTGTATGAATAAAAATCATCAGAATCCACAATGAATGACCTTTTTTTTTTTGGTCACTGTTTATAATTACTTTATATGCTTGAAAAATTTCAATATAATTTACTGCTGAACTTGAATCACACACAGCAAAGGGCAGGGGGAGGAAAAAAGAAAACACCAGCTTTTCTTCCCTCTTGATGTGAATTGGACTCTTTGTTCTGAAGAATCTAAAGTCATTTCACTCAAGATGATAATTAGAAATTTTAATTGAGTGTTCTGAAATTAAGGTGAAGGATGCCCAGTAAAATGTGCCACTATCTTCAAGAACACATTAGGGAATTCAAAAGATACAGAAGCCTTTGGATAGTTTATATATTCATATTCTCAATATGGTAATAACAGACACTACTGGCTATGATGATAATACTGTATTTTTAAACATATTTTGATCTGATTCTTCCCTGTATGTCTCAGCAGCCTGTGTGGTGGCTGAAAAGAATTAAGCACACAACAATTTTTTTTTATTATTATTATTTTAATTTCTGTTAGGCAGAACCCAGAAAGTAAGTCATCAAAATTTCATGCCAGTCCTATTAAATAATACAATAATGATGATTGCTGTGCTTCCTAATAAATGATGATGGTGCTAGGAATGGAGGACTGGCATTTTCTAGTATTTCAATATTTTCTGGTACTTCAAATTTTCTATTTCAGAGTTTTTTTAAAACTTTCAACAATTTACCTAAAAATTTTTAAAAAAAAAAAAAGAAGAAATCTTCATACTGTCAAGTCAAAGCTGAGCTGTTCGGGAACCCTGGCATCAGACTGTCCACAGCTGGAGTGAAACCACAGAGCTAAAAACAAATTCTTGTCCCTCCAAGGAAACATTAGGAGATTTTTCTCCCTAGCTCTTCTTTCAGCTCTGCAACCACCAACCAGCTGAAAACACAAAGCCTCCTCTAATCTATGTTTTGTATCAGCAAGGTAAATTTCTCCAGTGTTAATTCACTCTTCTTGGATTGGATGTGTTCACACCTATGTGAGGCACAGACATGGCAGTCTTCACTTCAAGAATAAGTCCTAGAAGGTAATTCAGTAGGCCTGACTACTATTTACTATTTTCTCTCCTTGCAACTGCTACATTTCTAAGGTTTTGCAAAAAATTTTGCCAGATGAAACATTTTGAAGAGACGGACCCATTTCAGCGAGATAGAGAAAGATAAATAGAAACACACATACATGAATGAATAAAGAAAAATGTAATAAGATATTTAAGAGTTTCCATAAAAATACACAGAATTTTGATGTTCTTGTGTGTGTGAAATAGTAAATTCCTTCTTGTTTTTTATGATCAGCTTGTAAGAACTAGATTTCTTGCCCCTCAAGAGCTCAATACATGGAGTGTCCACAAAATAAAGTATATGGCATTTGGCAGTGGTGAATCCAAAGATATGTGTTGAGAGAAATCTACTGCCCCTGTCTGGTGACTCGGACAGAATACGAGGCATCATATTCAATAATAAGAAGCTCCTAAGTTAGGTGTTGTAAATTTCCCTTGATGAAGCACATGATTTTTTTTATTGGCACAGAGGCACCAGTTTAATTCCTGACTTTGTTTGCTGACATTGTGGTTTCATTTTCAGCTGGAAAAAAAAGTTACAGTTGGAGTATTATGAAGAAACAGGAGGCTGAAAATACAATTTAAAAACTTGATAATCTGATCCAAATGAATAGGCTTTACTACAACTTTGCTAACAAATTTTCTTCTAAAATATGGAGGAGAAAAATTTGTTTATCTATATCATTTTACCAATATATTTTTTCTTCTGTTTTTCTTCATTATTGAAAAGTTGGATAGGGTTTTTTTTGTTGGTTTGTTTTTTTAATGTATATTTTCTGTAGCATTTTTAGATTTGTGTGGGGCACAGACAACAGGTTGGATGCAATACAGAAGGTAAATTTGTATCTTATAAATAATGAACAAAGAATATTTTTTGTAAAATGTTTTGGTATTTAAATTTTTATGGATTTCGTTATTTTAATGGAAATCAAATACACAAATACCTTTGGAAATCTGTCCCGGAAATATTATACTGTATAATCCGGTACAGCTGAGAGCAATGAATTAAAATATTTGCTTGATTAAATTCCTAGTTAATGTTGTAGGGAGTATTTGTGCCAGCAGATGCTTTTAATGAACCTGGGATTTATAATACAAAGTGAAACATAATGAAAGAAAAGGTTATATGTTGCAGAAAAAGAAAGAAAAAAGGAACTGGAAAGGAAAAAGAAAAACAAAAAGAATTAAAAAAAAAGAAAAAGGAAAAAAAATAAAGTAATAATACAAAAACTCACTACAGAGCTTGATTTAAAATAGGACCTGTCTCCCAAGATTCCTTTCTACCTGCTGGCTCCACAGGCAGCACACAAGCATCAGGCAGTCAGGGTGGACAACTCCAGCAGAACAGTCAGCCTGTACAACCAGAGTGGTAACATACTGGATAAGGTCCAGCCAGTGAGGGATTTATTTAGAGGTTTGTTTTTTTTAATTTTAACTTAAAGGACACTGTTCATTCTGATTAGATGACACTGACTTTATCTTGGTGCATTAAAAGAAGAGTTTTAATTGTAGCAGGAGGTATAATTGTTTAAGAGAAACACTGAGCTGCATCATGCCTTTTTTATTAAATGCCAGTCTCTTCAAATCATCTTGGCGAAGAATACGTTTTGTCCATAACCGCATCCTGCTGTCTCAACTAATCAATTTTTCACTGGCACTGAATTCTTTGGTGTCTCATTGTTATGAAACTTACAAAATGCATATTTTATTCTCACTAGAACTTTTTTTTGTGTTATATTTTTTCCTCTTTTGCATGACTTTCTTTACAACTTTTTTGCCTTTCTGTAAGCTACTACATAAGGGTCTTTTTTTCATCCTTTGCCTTCTCTGCCTCTCAAACTGTTTTCACCTTTTTTCTCATTGCATTTTCATGCGTATTCACTGGCATGCACTTTTTTTTTTTTATCCAGTTCATTTGTGGGTTTTTCCCTCAGAGCCAAGGGTCTGCCAAATACCTATTTTCATAACTTATGTACATTGTCCTATACTGTCTCTACTTCTACATAATTTGAAGTCTCTATTCCCCATCTCCTTTTTCTGCAAGTTAACTGATTCATATTGGTATTTTAGACACTGATATATAATTGATAAATAAATGAATAAATATTACTATTTCAGTTTATTGATATTTTAGACTCTGAGATAATTCTGAGACCCCCTTCCACAATTTAGGGAGAAAATAAGCATGAGATTGGGAAACTAAGGATGAAGAAGATATGTATAGCTAACATTACTTTCACTCAAAGTATTACTATAAGATAAATGATACAGACTATTCAGGATGCAATATAAGGAAATCAGATGGAATCCTGAAAACACTCATTTGAGTTTGAAGGAATTCTAAGTGGAATTTGTCCTCTTTCAGAGACAGATAAACAATCTTTGATCTGACAGCTTTGCTAACTCTTGCATCACTTCTTATATTCCTATTATAGAACGTTATTTACAGCTTGCTTGCATGTAGTACTTACTCACTGAAGAAATACCAACAGAAGGTTTAATTTCTTTTTGATTTTAAAATGAGGAGATGAACATCTCCATGCTCTTCCTTCTCACAGTTATTTATGTATGTGTATACAGAGTTTGTTTTTTTTTATTTGCAATGTAAATAGTTTGCTATTGCAAAAGTGCAGACATTTACCTATGCATCACTTAATTAAGAATTCACAGTATTGCAAATTAATGCATTAATCAACTTTCTTGTCAATTTATCTCAAGTAATTTAACATTTATGATGCAAGCCATACTACCTCAATCCTGGGAATCTGCCAATTTAACCACTGTCAGCACCAGCTCATTTCAATACCTATTAAAAAGAAAAGAATAAGGATAATTTTTCATACATTTGATGATTCATAATAGGATTTAGTGCCATCCTTTTAAAAAAAATCAAATATGTAATTATTTAAATACAGTAATATATTTAAATGTATTCCTAACACCAAGCTATTGTAGGTTAGACAGGAGAGTCCATAAAGACAACACTATTAGTGTCAGGAAACAAAAGCTGCTAACACAATTCATAATAATTGCCATTTCAGAATGGTTTAAATTAGATTCCAGAATAATGAAAATCACTATTTCAAAAAATAGGCTTATGCACAGAATGTAACAGTAGCCACCTCACAGAAACAACTTTTCTGCATTCCATTATTTGCTGCAGAAGAGTAGATTCTGGGAAGCTGTTTGAAAACCATTTAATGCCAAAGGGGTATTTAAAAAAGAAATCTCTTTTGCTTCATAATTAGATGAAAAGGTAAAAATTGAAATACTTAATATTGTAATGTTTTGCTAGCATTTTTAGTTCAAAAGAACAAAATGTTGCAAAGCAAAGATGTAATAATCACGTTATACAGTGCTGTACTTTCAATATTTTTTCTCGGATTTCTTAAAAAAAAACACCAAACACTCACTCTTTCACCTGCTAAATCTCTTTGAACATATGTACTTTGGAATTGGAAAAAGAAAAGCTTATGAGAACTCTTTTCAAGCAAAAAAAGTCTTTTGAAGTCACAACTAGATGCATATACTTTTAATTGGGATGATCATTATTAGAAAAATTTGCATTGAGAAAAGTGTTTATGAAAAGGTACTGAATCTTTGACTTATGCTTTATCTTCTGTCATGGTGATGACTATTAGATAGGTTTTAAAGTCTAAACATGTATGATCAGTACATAGTCTTTGATCTTATTACAGAAGTGGCTTTTAAGAAGGATCAAAGAGATGGAAAGCATCGTAAGAGGTAACCAAGGCTACACATTTGCCTCAAGCCAACGCCAAATGTATCTAAACTATATCAGAAGTGGATGGATAAAAAGGATTCAAAACTAGATCAGTATTATTTGTTTGATTTTCAAAATTTTACTAGTGGATCAATTGCTAGAGGAGGCTCTCAGAAGGCTGAACATCCAGATCACTTGGTGACCTCTCCAAGATTTACGGCAAAACTCTAGGTAAACCAGTGCACAAGTTTAGAAATCAGCCATGGTTGGACTCAATCCAACCAGTCGGCCGCAGGAATCTGCACTTTTAAACTAAGTAATCACCAATGTATCATGACAGCTTCAGTAACGGAAAGAATCGGAATGTGCCACTCACTGGTGTAAGCAAAACCATAACATTTATAGGATGCCAAGATGAGGACAATTCCTCACCTCAGAAAGGCAAGAAATTTTTTATTTTTTTTTGTCTTCCACTGTCTTCTTTAGGTTTCTGTAATGCTCTTATTTAACTTTAAGCCTTTTGTGTGCTTGCTTGTTCCAGCTTCACTGACCTTACATCCGTTTTCCTTCCTACAGTTATAACTTAATATCTTTCTTTCTTCTGATGAGTACCTATCATTCAGAGAGGAAATTTGATTTTTCTCACCAAGCTCAGTTAAGAAATGGATAAATATGTTAGCATAAAACAGGTAATATGATGCACTTAAATTTTATTTTTAGCTTTACATATGCCAGTAATAATTTGCTAAGAAATTAGTATTTTATCTAATAACATAACCTAACTTTTTGACCTCAGAATAATAATGATGCAAATACTTAGATAGCAACCACCAAGTTTATCTTACAGCATAGATATGTTTCAGCATAAATCATTAAAATGTTTTTTCTTGGGAGAGTGTGACAAGGGGCAATGTGCAAAACAAATGAAAACAAACAGCAACAATAAAACCAAATTTACTTTTTATTAAAGAAAAGTATTATATTCCACTCATTCTAAAGGTATCTCACAATTATCTGTTCCTCTACATAATCAGTTCAGTTTTTTAAATAAAAATTCAATTTCCTCTTTGACAATATTTCTCTCCTTTGATCAGTGGTTTATATTGGCTTTTAACTTTTTAATTTCCACTGTAGCATATTGTCATTATTCCTTCTTGGGAAAACACTTGATCTTTGTGAGAACATGCTGTGGTTTGACAATAATATCTTTGGATTAAGTAAGAGAAGAAGAGCCATATCCCAAAGCATGCAGATCACTGATGTTTTTATCTCCAGGCAATATCACATTAGTGGCTGTGTGCTCAGCTTGAATTGAAGGCTTATCCAACATATTTGCTTTGAAAATTTCACAGATAACAGTGTACAAAAACATTAATATGAAAAACTGGTAGCAACTATGCAGTAAGGTAATAAGAGAATTATAGTAAATGGCATATTCAACTAAGTGAATAAGCATAATTTTAAAAATAAAGAGTGTTGTTTTTCTGTTTCCACTAATTTACATGTTTGGATAATATGCATCTGCTTTGGCCAGTAATTTACATTGACTTCTAACTCTGACATTTTTATTGGATTAAAAGCTTTTAAATTTTTTTCTTCTGTCAAGAAATACTTATTATGCATCTTCTCAGATAAAACCATCCTAAACCATTCCTTCCTTCAAAAACCATTTTTCCATTGACTCCAATATACATTAAAATCTTCAAGATTCATTTTCTGTAACCATCAGTGGCATTTATTATATTGACAAAATGTAATGGAAAGTAAATGTCAATGCAACTTACCCATTCATCAAAAAAATATTGCCTCATTTAATGTAACAGTCACAGCTCTGAAGGAAAGATGTTATTTCAGTTATTCATGAACAAATCACAAACAGAAAAAAAATATATCTGAGTAAACTGTGATCTTCTAATGTGTGTTATAGGATCAGTCTAAGAGACTAAACTTACTTGAGTGAAACATGGGCTGGGAATATTTATCCAGCTCCTGTCCAGTGGAAATAAAAGGATACTTTTCAGATACCTGACAACATTTCTATGCCATGCATTATATCATGATATTGTTTATTTGACATCTGACAAAACACATCCCACAAAAGGAAGAGTCTTTTTCTACTTTGTTAAAAGCAGTTTCTGGACCTAGGGCTAAAAGAGTTTTCAAATAAGTTAAAAACTCCATTTTATTATAGTTTTCAAGAAAACACTGGACTATTATTTTTTTCTGTAACAACAGTTGGTACTAGCAGTGTATGATGGGTATAAGCCAGAAAAAGGGTGTGGCTTATAGTGTCTTCCAGAATTGTATTTCTTATCGCAAATGTTAAAGATACATAAATGGATGATTGGTCTGACCCAATAAGACACGTCTTTTGTTCTGATGATCTCCTGCTCAATTACTGTTTATATTTCCCTCTGATCTCTAGCCTCTACTTATCATTCTTTCTATCTTGTTCAAGACTGTTACAATAGGTTACAGTAGAAACTTCAGAAAGTCTTTTATTAATCCCATCACACTGTTTCAAAAGTGCAGCTTTCTAGAATGGGCTAAAATGGGATGATACTATGTTTGAGAAGAACAATAATTCTTGTAGGTTGGCAGGAATACATGAACAGTCATTCAAAACAGAATTAAAAATGCAGAAAAGTATTTGCTATCTAACACTTCAGGAAAAATCAGCAGGAAATATGTTCTTGTAAATTTAAAAAATTACAGATGTAAGGACAGATATTTTGGATTTTTTTTCCCCTGTAAGTAAATGATCTTACCTCTCAATGTATGACTCTTTTTCCCACATAATTTTAGGCAATTATGACCTAACAATTCATGTTGAACACTGCCTGCACAGTTTTTAAAGAAAGCATTCAGATTAAGAAAAAATTTAGAAATTAAGGTTACTGATCACTTGTGTAAGTGAACAGAATTCACCAGCAAAACTATACATTAGGCCACTGAGTTTTTAAAGGAATTTTCCATTAGCATGCAAAGTTTTCATTCTCAGATTCTACTGATTCTTGTCTTGAAATAAGCACAATCAGGGACACTCAATTCCAACTTCATACTTTAATGAGCACCCTGAAAAGCAGTATTCATGCAATCTAAAATTAGATGCCTGGCTTAGATACTGTAAGAAAACAAGCTTCTTATATAATAAACATTTTCATATCTCTGTGAAAGAAAGATTGGAAGACTTAAAATATTTTGTATTTTATTTTCTTACAAAGAAAATCTTAATTAAGAGGTTTCTGCTAGGTGGATTTTCACCTGGCAATTTGCTTAAGATTTTGTGAGTGTGTGAGTGTGATCATTCTAAGTGTGATCAAGGCTCCTTAAAGTATTGCTCATCTCTATTTCCATACTTGTATTTGGTTGACCTTGTCTGGCTGCCAGGTGATCACCAAGCTGATCTATCACTCCTCTAACAGGAGAGGAGAAAATATGACTAAAAGTTTGTGGGTCAAGGTAAGGACAGTGAGATTATTTATCAGTTACCATCATGGGTAAAACAGACTTGACTTAGGAAAACTAATTTAATTTATTAGTGATTTAATTGTAACAGAGTAGGAAAGTGAGAAATAAAACAAAATTAAAAACACCTTCTCCCCACCCCTCTCTTCTTTCCAGGCTTACCTTCACTCCTGACTCTTGTACCTCCTCCCTCTGAAGGTGCTAAGGGATGGGGAATTGTGGTTGCAGTCAGTTCATAACACTTTGTCTCTGCTGCTCATTCCCCCCCACATGCTTCCCATCTTTCAGTGTGGGGTCCCCCCTGTGCACTGCAGTTCTTCAAGAGCCGCTCCAGAATGAGTCCTTCAGTCTACCTATATGGTACAATCCTTCAGGAACAGGCTGCTCCTGTGTGGGGTCCTCCACAGGCCATAGTGTGGATATCTACTCCACTGTGGACCTCCATGGGGTGCAGAGGCACAGCCTACCTCTTCGGTCTTCTCTTCTCCCATGCATGGCTGTAGGGGAGTGTCTGATCCAGCACTTGGGGTTACCTCCTCCTCTTCCTTCTTCACTGACTTTGGTATCTCCCAGGTTGTTTCTCTCACATATTCTAATTTCTCTCTCCCAGCTGCTGTTGTGCACTGTTTTTTGGCCTTTCTTAAATATATTACCACAGAAATGTTACCAGTGTTGCCGATGGACTCAGCTTTGGACAACATCGGGTTTATCTTGGAGCCAACTGGAACTGGCTCTGCCTGACATGGGGGCAATTTCTGGTGTCCTATCACAGAAGCCACACCTGCAACCCCCACTACTACTAAAATCTTGCCACATAAACCTGATAAAATACTTAAATCAGAGTACATTTTTCTTGTGTTTTAAAGTAATCTTTCTAGCAGGTTTATGATGTAAAGTAATTATTTTTGCTATTTTCATTTCACATTGGCTCTTGATTGGTAAGAAAATGCTAAAATTATCTTTTCATTATAAGATTTTTCACCAGTATCTGAATGATAACGATAGAGATATAATAAGTTGGGATAAAATATTAGGTTTAGGTTTAAATTATGAAAAAAGGTTGATTGCAAACAGCTTTCAAATATAAAGTGTGTGAAGTAAATGTGTAGCTTAACATCAAATAAAATCAATCATGTATTCAGGAAAACTGAAATGTATACACTACAAACTTCATAGTTCCCAATTTTGACTACAAATGCTTAGTACTTATGGATAAAGGAAAAATGAGTCAGCAATAGAAAATTGGGTCTGCAGGCTATCTGCAAAAGTCAAGTGCTGAAAGCATAATGGAACAAGAATAGGTAACTGAATCACCGGGAAAGCATAGGTGGTAAATAAACAGGGAACAGCAAAAACAAGCCAGTGTATACTAAGATGAGGGGAGACCCTAGAAATACAAGAGTCATACACCTCTCTGCAAAATATTGGCTACTCTTGCGATAATGAAGCATTTAACTATAACATGCCACAGTACGGCATTCGCTATGCCTTTAAGAAATAAAAAGGCAGATTTTAATGTATTATACTGTCTCTTTTTTTTTCTGGTTAAAGGTATATATTTGGTTTGCAATTCCCTATTTCTGAATTCCAAGTGGAAATACTTAATTACTATTGCTTAACAAAATGCGCCTCTGTAGCAGAGCCTTACACTAACAGCCATTAATCCAGTAACATTAAATGTCTTGAAAGGATTAAAATACATTGGAGGATCAGAATTAAGAGGTGATTTCTCATTTTATTATCCAAGTCTAGATAATTCAGAAGGGGAAAAATCATATGCTTTTAATCTGATTTAGTGATTTCTTTAACATTCATCCAATCCTTATCTATGGCTTACAAGCAGCGATGAAGTTGCAACAAGAAGTCC
This sequence comes from Gallinago jamesoni, assembly GCA_025769975.1. Taxonomy (NCBI): domain Eukaryota; kingdom Metazoa; phylum Chordata; class Aves; order Charadriiformes; family Scolopacidae; genus Gallinago; species Gallinago jamesoni. The sequence goes on along the minus strand of JAOQGH010000012.1, from coordinate 97,319,638 downwards.
AAGAGGTACTTAATGTGTTCTTTGCCTCAGTCTTTAATAGTAAGACCAGTTGTTCTCAGGGTCCCAGCCCCCTGAGCTGGATCACAGGGATGGGGAGCAGAATGAAGCCCTGATAATCCAAAGGGAGATGGTTAGCCACTTGCTATACTACTTAGACATGTGCAAGTCTATGGGGCCAGATGGGATCCACCCAAAGTTACTGAGGGAGCTGGTAAAAGTGCTCACCAAGACACTTTCCATCACTTATCAGCAGTCCTGGCTAAGCAGGGAGGTCCCAGTTGACTGGAGGTTAGCAGATGTTATGCCCATCTGCAAGAAGGACCAGAAGGATGATTTGGGGAATCATAGACTTGTCAGCCTGACTTCAGTGCTTGCAAGGTTATGGTGGAAACCATATTGAGTGATATCACACAGCACCTACAGGACAATCATGCCCAGTCAGCATGGGTTTATGAAAGGCGGGGTCCTCCTTGACTAGCCTGATCTTCATCTATGAAAAGGTGACCTGCTTAGTGTGTGAGGATAAGGCTGTCTATCTATACTTCAGTAAAGCCTTTTACACTATTTTGCACAGCATTCTATTGGAGAAACTGGCTGCTCGTGGATTGGTGAAGCATGCTCTTTGCTGGGTAAAAAACTAACTTGATGGACAGGCCCAAAGAGTCATGGAGAATGGAGTTAAATCCAGTTGGGGTCCAGTCACAATTGGTGTTCACCAGGGCTTAGCGCTGGGGCAAGTTATGTTTAATATCTTTATCAGCGATCTGTACAAGGGGGTAAAGTCTCCCAAGTAGCAAGAGACAGGACAAAAGGAAGCGGCCTCAGATTGTGCCAGGGGAGGTTTAGACTATGTATTAGGAAAAAATTCTTCACCAAAAGGGTTACCAAGCATTGGAAAAAGCTGTCAAGGGAAGTGGTTGAGTCACCATGCCTGGAGATATTTAAAAGACGTGTAGGTGTCGCACACAGGGACATGGTTTAGTGGTGGACTTGGTAGTGCTAGATTAACAGTTCGACTCAATGATCTTAAAGGTCTTTTCCAAACTAAGTGATTCTATGATTCTAATAAAAAGTATAACATGTCCAACTTTGTCTTCGTCATCATCCACCTCTCCTCCGCTTTCCAATAAAATCTTTAGTTTAGGGTACTTCATTTCTTGCTGATATAAGGATGGACATGTAAAATTGTTTGCCATATGATATGTGGCAAAAAATCCAGCAAGGAATATAAAATAAGCCAGAAGTTGCATGTTAAGTGCTTGCTTAGGAAGATGATTTTTACCACATGGTACACACTATGCTGCCAAAATTACCCACATCAGCAACCTCACTCCTTTCTTGGCCTAAATTGAAACACTTCCAAAGCCATACGAATTAAACCAGATTATCTTTAGCAGTATAAGCATTTATGTTTAAATTCACTCTCTGATTTGCAGTGAAACAACTTACAGTTCTTTAACTGCAGGTTTGAAATACATAGAAACCATACCAGAGACCAGCAGAGTGGTCTGAAGGTTTTGTAATTCAAAAGAACATGAACTGCTTTGAGCAGTTTAAGATATTTTTGTAATAATTTTGTAATCAATATATCTTAGGCTCTGAATTACCCAGAATACCAAATCAATATACATGTTTCCATTGTATACTTAGATAATCAGAAAAAAAATATTTTTATTCCTTTATTTTGAGTTGATCTTGCCTGGTGTACCTCATGATAAAAATGAAACACTTCATCTTCACCTGGCATATAAGCGTCACCCTCAGCTAAGAAAACAAAAATCAAGAGCGCTAACATTAGCTGTTAGATAGATGAGCTATAAAAATAAAATTTAGCTACAAAGAAATAATAGCTGCTATTTCAAAGAAATATTTGTTGCTTTCTTTCATTCATTCCTTTCTCTCTCAGTCTCTTTCTTATGTACAATTTAAGGGAGAAACTTTTTCCTACTGGACTAAAAATGAGAGGCTGTTGATGATTAAGTGTCTTTATTTTCCCTTCTGCTTCCAAATTAAAATCTTCTTTTTTTAAAAGATAATAATCATTGATCAGGGTTAAGACAGCTTAACCTTAAACCCAGCTTGATTTACAGGCTAATAAATATTTGGATCACACTAGAAGCATACCTGGGTCTTGCAATGAGATTCTAGATCAAGGAAGGTAAGGTCAGGATATTGAACTTGTAAAATGGATCAGTCATGCAGAGCAGAAAGATGACACAGATATTGCCAGACCACACTTTTTCTTTTCTTTCTTTCTCTTCTTTTTTATTTTTTTTCAGCTAAGCCTCCTGTTTAATATGTTTATAAATTACCCAAGATCAAAGTTTGCAGGTCAAACAATTTTTTTTAATCTTAAAATGAATGAGAAGAGCCACAGGGCTTCATAATTCTGTGTAATAATGCAAATCATTATCTGTAGCAAAGTGCTACTATGTACAAAATATTTTAATTTCTAAAGGATAAAATAGAAATGGTTTCAAGACATTAATAGAATTTGCTGTTAAGAAAGATGCGATGGGAGTGCAAGCTACAACTCTGACATGTCCTTACCTTCTGATTTCTGGAATGGTATGACAAAATTGTCAGTTTTTTTTCTATGGTTTTAGTTACGCATTTGTTCCTGCTCATGTCAGACAGTGTACAGGGTTAGGACTAGACTGATCTTTACACTGGGTCAGTAAAGCCATCAAAATATGTTTATGCTTAATCATGATCCTTATTATTCACCATATTGCTAAATCATAAAACCAAAGAGTAAAAAAATCTAGAGTGCCTTCACTAAGCAGCATCTCTTGTCTAAGAATGATGTATGACTAAAGCAAAAGCTACCTCAGAAAAAATATGTGGGATTGGTAACAGGCTTGCTTGCTTGTATTTGAATAAAGTTAAACTCTAAGTGTCGTGGTTTCAGCCAAAATCACTGCAACCGGACCGATGGATAGCCCTTCCTCCCCCCTCCACCCCCCAAAGATAAGGAGATACAGAAGTTGAGAATGAACTAAACTACTTTAATGAAGAATTAATATTAAAATAAAAAGAAGATAATAATGAAATATATACAATATATACAAAACCGTATCAAGCTCCCAGGGTGATCATCATGTCACCAGCAGGCACAGGGGAAAGTCCCAGGCTGGACTCAGTGATGGACAGGAGCCGGATTCTGGGTCTGGAGTCAGGAATGCTTAGATTGGGATCAAAGGCAGACAAACAGACAGGGTCCTCCTTGGACGCCGGCCATTGAAGGAAAAAGAATTGACCCTTTGATCCCTCAGTTTTTATACTGAGCATGATGTGGATGGGATGGAATACCCCAGTTGGTCAGGTTTGGGTCACCTGTCCTGTCCGCTCCTCCCTACAGGTGGGACCCCTCTATGCTTTTCTGCTTCTGAACCTGCAATGGGGCAAATAACAAATTTGCCTGACCTTGGTTGTTATAGCAATAAATATAAGCAAGAGCCTCTCTGCATACCATTCCTTGGCATGTAGCACAAACATTGACTTTATCATCCTGAGAATGAGCAGTTTTCTCCACAATATGCCGTTAATTTCAGAGAGTTAGAGGAGGCCTACCTAAAATGCAAAATTCCAGAACACAAAATTGGTTCGGTTTTACTTCAAACCGGGACACTAAGACAGTAAAACCTGGGTAACAATGACAACCTCACTATCACTGCTGTGGATCCACATGGACCTCATGGGGACACGACCGTTTTACAAAGGGATATGGACCCACACTCCCCAAGGAAAAGTAATATCTTCAGAGACAGGTCTTCTAGGCTTTAAAGATACTGAAAGCAATAGGATTTGATGTAATTGGCCCTTAATGTGCACCTGAGGTAAAATGGGACCAGGAGTTGCCCTCCATGTTGGACAAAGCCAGTTTCAGCCAGTTCCAATGGACTATTCTGATTTGATATAGAACAGAATAAATTTTATTTTCAGTAATTTTAATTTTTGGTTAAGTCTCTTCTAACTAACTGCGTTCCCTGAAATTAACAACGTATTTTTCAGACAGTGTCTTATTCCATAGTTATAAGGTCTGATGTTTATAATTAATACCAAGGAATGATACACAAAAAGGCTCTTGCTTATACTTAGTTCTATTACAAGAAAGGGCAGCCCAGTTTGTTATGTACCAAGTTGGAGAGCCAGAGACAGAAGAGTACAGAGGGGTTGCACCTGTGGGGAGGAGCAGCCAGGACAGGTGACCCCAAACTGATGAATGGAGTATTCCATTCCATCTGCATCATGCTTGGTATAAAATCTGAGGAATCAAAGGGTTCAGCCTCTTCCCTCAATAGCTGGCATCCAAGGAAGACTCTGCCTCTTTGTCTGATTTTGACCCCATCTGTGTGCTCCAGAGCTGGAATCCAGTTCCCATCCATCGCTGAGTCCAGTCTAGGACTTTCACAGTTCCTCCTGGTGATATGATCTCATCCTGGGAGCTTGATATTGGTTTTGTATATATATTGCATATATTTAATTATTTTCTTATTGATATTGTTATATTTTCTTTTTATTATTAATTTTTCATTAAAGTAGTTTTAGTTTTCTTTTCAACCCATAAGTCTCTCTCCCCTATTTTCCCTCCCTTCTCTTTTTGGGAAGGGAGAGAGCGGATAAAAGAGAGCATTTGTAGTTCATTTAGTGGCCAGCCCAGCCTAAACTACGGCATGGACCCACTGCAACACACAACTGAGCCCCTCAGCCATGGTGGTTGTGCCTCTGGGAAAACATATTTAAGACAATGTAAAATGCTGCATGATAGTGAGGGAAAAAAGTGTCAGAAGGAGCAAAGATTCCCCTGCAGCTCCTAGAGAGGCCACACTGGAGCAGATATCCACACTCCTTCTCATAGAGGAATCCATGTTAGAGCAGTTTTACGCTGAAAGACTGCAGTCCATGGACAGGACCTACTCTGGAGCAGAGGAGAACTGAGAGGAGGAAGGAGCAACAGAGAGGAACTGTTATGTTCTGATCACAACCCACATTCTCCAACCCCTTGAATCACTCAGGGGGAAAGAGGCAGAGAAGTTGGGAATGAAGGAGACAAGTTGAGTCTGGGAAAGAAAAAAGGCAGGGGCAAGGACTTGCTTTGATTTTTTTATTTATTTCTCACCATTCAAATCTATTTTAACTGGCAAAAAGAAAATTAATTTTCCCCAAGTTGAGACTGTTTTGCCCATGAAGGTAATTGGTAAGCGATCTCCCTATTGTCTTGAGCCATTAGGTTTTTCATCCCATTTTCTCCCCTGTCCTGTTGAGAAGGGAAAAAGAGAGAGTGGCTGGGATTATGATACTCAGTCAAGTTAACCTACCAAAATCAGGAACTCACAGCAATTACTTAAGTAATTACTGGAGCAGCGAAGGGCACACAATATTAGGCAGATGTCTAATGCTGGGAGTTTTCCAGCTCTAGCTGAGACTAGAGCCACTTTTCTACCTCTTTTCCAGCACTTAGTGAAATAGTAGATGGAAGCCATCCAATTTTTGCTATACTATTAGACTTTAACCATGGAACAACACAGAACATCACTCCATCTGCACAGGAAGCTACACAGAAACAATTGCCAGGCAAAAGACAAACTTGGTGTCTGTTACCTTATTGCTGAGTTCCTATAAGTGACTTGTTCTTATAAGTGCTTGGACGGCCTGCCACCTGGCGAAAGTGGAGACTTCAGACTTAGTTCACAAATGTGGTATATGTGGCACATGCTATTCTGTTTGCAAATACAAAATCCCTTTTATGCATGAATAAATTGCTTGGCCATGTGATTTCTGCTGAAGATTTTCCAAGTAGTCTCAAATGTGTTCATGTATTCTCATCTTCAGAGTAACAAGGACAGAGTTTTTACTGTATCTGAATTCAGACAGCTACTGAAAGTCCTGTTTACCACCTACACGCTCCTGTCTGCACTTGTGAGCTTGAGCCCACAGGATGAGTTGGCTGATTCACTCATCTGACAGAAAAGTAATGCCCTCTTTCCTCCCACATGCTGAGAAGTATAGTTTTTGTCATCAGTGAGCTGAACCAACTCATCCTTCAGGGATGCTGCATAAAGAGAGATGATACAGGGAGAGGGGAATTAGAAAGATTGGGCAGCATCTCAAAGTTATTAGATTTAGTTATTAGGACTAGGTATGACAGGAAACTACACCTTGGCAAATGTCTGAACAAATGTTTGGTGATCTTACAGGAGAATAATTTGTGATTTTAGTCTGCAATACCTTCAAAATTAGTATCTACTTGAGATTGCTCTGTTTTTTTCACATGCCTTTGGGATGAAGATATATCTGTAGCTGACATAAAAACCAAACATCAGTTGCTCTCTGAAGGTAAGTAGTGAAACCATATTTGTCTCTTCTTGCAGTTACACTTAGAATCACTTTGCTTACTTACACATCTTTCAGATCTATTATTACAGTAAATGCAACACAGACCTCTACATATCCAAGTGGGTAGATAGGTTACATCAAGCTGTAACAGGTCATTATTGCAAGCAAACACCCTGTGGGATCCATTCTGACCCACTCTCACTGTTCAAAATGTGTGTTTGCATCAGTGGTTTCAGATTCTTTGCTACTGGTAAATGGTAAATGCTATATGAAGCGATCAATTACAGTTCATTCTGGGTATGTACTAAACTCCAGAACAAATGTTCATCCACAGCACTATATTTATAGTAGATTTAATCATTTAAGAAAACAAACCTTATATCTAGTTCATCTCTGAGCAGATTTTCTTCAAAAACACTTCCTGAATCAAATATCATCTTAGTAACATTTCATCAAACCTTCCAGCAATAAGAGAACTAAGAAATATCAAAAAAGTTGTCAGTTCCAGAAGCTACTAACATTGATCTGTTAGAAACATACTTATGTACATTGATTTATGTACATTTAAGTGGATTGTGACCTCTAAAAAGAGACTAATCCATATTCTTCCTTGAGGAGTTAAATGTTGGTAAGACTTAACATAGATATACGATTTGATAACCAAGAAAAAGGCAAAATTTGTCGATAGAAATAAGGAGAATTATTATGGGAAAAGAAGGCTTCTTTCCCTGCGAAGTCACCAAAGATTCTGTTTTATCATTGTTCATCAAAATTCAATGGTCTGAAATTGTGACAGCTATTGAATTAATAGAGAAATGTGTGTACTGTATAACAGCATGTTCTTGCGCAACTTGTCCATGGAGGCAGTTACTTTTAAATTGTATCAGAAGAAAGAATCAGATGTTGTACTGTAATATATATGAGATCAGGTATTTCTGTCAATATTGCATTTATTTATTTATTTGTAGATTAGGATAGTGTTAATGGGGTGTGCCAAATAATATAGTTTATGACATCAGGATTTTCTACTAAAATAAATTTGTAGCATATTAATCTGTAGCAGTAATAAATCCACCATTAATGTTTCCATGCATTTTGACTTAAATACCTTTATTTAGGAAGGTTAGGCTAATCAAAGATTCCAATAAATCAAAGCAAAGAGTGCAGCATTATCTTTTTTTTTTCCTTCCATTTTTTTTTTTTAATTTTTTAGCTGAATTCTCAATTGCTTTTACGAGAGAGTTCTGTAAAAAAACACATGTAGATGATATGTCTACTCTTTTATTCACTAACATTTCTTGGAAAAGACCTAGAAACCTAATTTTTATTTTGATGAGTATACTTTTTAACTTGCACATCCTTCATTTAGCCTTTGACAGATTTTTTGATCAAAATAAGCTGAAAAAAAAAATTCATATAGATAACAGAAGAGATTTTTAAAGAAGTCTACTTTTTCCATCTCTCTCCTCTGGCTTTCAATAATATTAGGCATACAGATACCATCTAAAGCAAAAAGCCATTATTAAAAGTGTTTACATGACTTTAATCTGTGAAATATCCTATTCTCCTGAAGAGGTAGTGAGTAAATTAAAGAAATAAAAGACCTAGCATTCTCATCATAAATTTATAAGAATAAGTCAGGGAATATAACTCTCATTTAAATTAAGATCCTCAAGAGCAGCAGTTGAACTTACATGCAAATTAAGGTCCTTGCAATTTATTAGACATGTGTTTTGATATATTAAAGGAGCCATCTTTAAATAAGAGCAAAAATCATTCATTAGCAAGAATGAAGAAAAAATCTCTAAAGAAAATATGAACAAAAGAATTTGTGAGTGTTAATGTCAGTATCAATATTTCTTCCTTCAACATTTTTGTATTTTCTAAGGCAGTTAGTCTGCTTATATTATAATTTTCCATTGAAAATGCTGTCCTGAATGTTAAAACTAGGGGGCCTTGCTTGCTAGGTGAAGCTTTTATTTAAGCTTTTATTTAAGCTCCTGGAAGGGCATTGCATATTAGAATACCAAATATTCTTGGATTAATAAAGTGATCTAGCTGGAATGGTTATCACCACAAAGCAGTCTTCTGTGGATTTCTTAGGATGAGAAAATTTTTCTTTTTCTCAAATGTGGTCAAAATGTACTAACCAATCAGTCTAGAGGAACAAGAGAAGTTACCTGATAACACATTTTTGCCTTGCTGCTGGCATCAGATCATCTAATACTATTACATGCCTTTTCTTATTCTCTATGATATAAAGGGAACAGTATAAGAGGTAGGATAGCTACCTGGAAAAGATTCTGGAAAGAAGAATGAGCTGAAAGTTGGAACTCACACATCATACACATATGCTGCACCACGTGCTCATTTGTGCAAAAGAGGAGTAGCGCAAGCACTGACATTTTTGGGAAATTAGCTTTCTTGGTTTCTTTATGAATATTCAGCATAATAAGTGGGATACACTGTGCCAAAGCAAATATTTGCTTTCTCCCCTTCTCCCCTCCTACTTTTTCATGTTTCACTGAAAAATATGAATGTGGATTTGGTTCAGTCCAAGGTAAGTTTGGCATTTGTTGTCAGCATCTTGAATATATCAAAAGGCTCTGCAGCCCTCAGTCTTGCCCCTTCTCTGTGCTATGCCATGGATACTCTTGTACTTTGTTCCCTTATCTTGCTGATCCTTGCCTTGCTCATATGACTTAGAGGCTTGGATTTGGACTTGGACCTGCTTTCTCACTGTGGAATTGCATGGCCTTTATGGGGCTGTTACCCAAACCTGTGTCCTCTCATTGGTCCTGACCTGTCCTCCTTGTTCAGGTGCTGCCAGACTGCATGTTTGCTGGTGAGGACATCAGTCCTAGCTGCTTCACTGTCGCAATTCGCTCTTGATTATATTTTACCTCATGGAGCAGATGAACCTTGCTGTTCTCTTGCCTCTGCTTGTTGTCTTCCTTTTTGTTGGGGTTTCTTTATTTATAATTATTACTCAGTACATAGCTTCTCAGCTGAAGTTAAACGGTCAATTTATGAAGGTTGTGTTCCTGTTATTCTCAATTCAGTAACTTAGTAAAAAACTCATTAGATACTTATTGAATAAAGTATTGCTCCATGAGGTGTTGATCTGCATTTAGGGAAGGATGAACGGACTTGCTATTTGTCCACAGAAAAGCAAAACTCAGGAGTATTTGCACTGTTCACATTGGTGAAAAAAAGCCTCCAATATAGTATAACTTAGGAATCAACGTGCTTCCTTGTGAAAACATTTATATTTTAGAGTGGAAAAGAATTGTGTCATCATAACTGTAGTGCCACAAAAATAGAAGATGTTCTAATTCTCAAAGGACAAATACTCTGCAGAAAATAAGTTTACTGTACAATAGGTATGAGCTGCACCAAGTCTAACAGTTTGCCCTAAATATTCTCAGGGAAGGAATATCCACTACAAATCAAAACACTGTTTGCTCATAAACATGGCCCCTCCTAAACAGTAGCATTAACAACTTGCAGAAACTTCTCCAAGCATCAATACAGAACAATGCAAAGATAAACTTAACCTTTTAATAATACTATTTTTCATTTTTTTCTTGTGAATAAAGGTATTTGCAAGTTTAAGACTGAGCTTCTAGATGAAGCAGAGGATTATCAGCTTTTGCTACTGTTTTGCACCAGCAGTTTCAGAAGGAAACAGCTCAAGGGAAATGGGTTTAAATTGAAAGAGGGGAGATTTAGATTAGATACTAGAAAGAAATTCTTTACTGTGAGGGTGGTGAGGCACTGGAACAGGTTGCCCAGGGAAGTTGTGGAAGCCCCATCCCTGAAAGTGTTCAAGGCCAGGCTGGATGGGGCTTTGAGCAACCTGCTCTCGTGGGAGGTGTCCCTGCCCATGGCAGAGGTGTTGGAACTCGATGATCTTTAAGGTCCCTTCCAACGCAAACAATTCTATGATTCTATGATTCTATGACAACAGTTCTTCTCTGAGACTGGCACCGATCACTGAACACTGAATGAGTATGTTGCCTACCTATACTATAAAGCTCCCTAACATATGAAAAACACTTAATTTAAAAAGCAAACAATGCTTTAGGGGTTGAATGCCTGTGAGCTGAACAGACCTTGAATACTTTTGAAGGAACTGGATGTCCACATGACATGCTTTCATGACAACAAATAATGCAAGCAAAATAAATAAGGCTGCTGGGATGTTAACAACATGCTGCTGCTGCTGCTTCTCAGAGAATTCAGGCTACCTAACATATTTTGCAAATCCAAAACATATGTCATGTAGACATTATAAGACTTAAATTGCAGAGATATTCCACACCCCAAGTAATTTGCTTAGCTCCTTGGCTAATGTGTCCTTATAGCTCTGACTGACATTTTACGCTTTGAGATATACATAAGAAATGCATAATCAGGGTTAGGCACTAGATGGTATGGAAGAGCCAGTTAGGAGGAAAGTATATTTGCACAGTTCTTGAATTGACTAATTTGCCTTGAATTCATTAATTGCCTTTTGTTGCAGCTAATGTAACAGGATTTACTCTTCATAATAATTCATCTGGTTCTTTAGGGTTGATCTGATTAGGGTTGATGATATTTTAATTTAGTTTTCATATTTGTAAATGGATATTGACATGGTGTTCTAAATTGTACTTCTTTCTCCTTTCTCTGGATTTCTGTACTTACAAATACATTCCCGTAAGTGAAAACACCCTTTTCATGTTCTTTTGTCACTGAATAACTTCTATAACCTGACATTGTAAAATCTGAAATAAACATTTTCCAAAAGAGAGTGTTTGATCTTCGCCTGTGTTTGGCACAGACTATGGAAGGAATATGCTCTTTTTTTTTTTTTTTAATAACACAAGTGCAAGCAAATATGAGAGAAAAAGAAATCATGTGTTAGTGTCTTGTCACATCAAAAAGTTTTAACCATGGCAAATGTACAGCTAGTTTTCCAAATATGAAATATACACATCAAATCAAAATTAAATATAAAATAATCTATTCAACTCCATGTTGCTGAGAAGACATGCAGATGTAAATGCATGTGTAAATAACACGTGATCTCACTAAATTAATGATAACATTCTGCTTAAAAAGGAGGTAGTAATATAAGATTTCAAAAACAGGCTTTCTAAATATAATTTATTCACTGTCTTCAATTTTAATTAAATTAGACTGAAAATTATATGCAGCCACACTTGCAATAAAAAAGCCATATTGCACAATTGCACACAAAAGAAAGAAATGTATACTTTTCTATCTCTACTAGATTTCCAGGCCAATGACATCTGTATATGTCTGAGAGTAAGACTGGCTTCAGGTCTTCTCTTAATTTAAAATTTATTTCTAAAGGTAGGTGTTCTTCAGTGGGTTGATTTCAAAAGTTTTGGAGGTTAATTTCTGCTAACTGTTCAAAGTAATATTTCTGAAAATATATCATTCTTTCCATGACCCAGAAATCCTTAACAAAAAATATTACAGAATCAGCCTCTCCCTAGATATCAAGAAGCCAAATTCCCAGATGCCGTGAGCTTGTATGACTTCAACAGTCATCTGTGTCCTGGTACTACAAGTAAGGTCCAGTTCCCAAACACATAGAATGTATTGAAAGGATTAAAAAACTATATGATACATTCAAATATTTCACAGTTTTAAGGAGTCCATGCTTGTTAAAAGGGAAAATTGGGGTCAATATTATCTGAACTAGATCTGTATCATAATGAAGACAACATTAAAGTTAATGACTTCTGCATTTGCTTAGCACCACAAGCACTACTGCTAAAAGAGTCACCATCTTCACAAAAAGAACTGAAATTCAGCCCAAGGAAAAGACTTTTGACATAAAACTGGCTGTAGATCTGTGTGAAGTTGCAGCAGTGACACTCTACCCATGCATTTGCATCCTGTTAAAAGAAGCCCATGAATGGCATCAGGGTTATCAGAGGCACAGGCACTGATGTAAAGATGCAAGTTAAATAGAAAGGCAAACAGAAGAGTCAGAAGGAATGAAACGAAAGCAAAGGTGACAAACACTGCAATAAATAAATAAGCAAATAAACATCCTTCTCTCACCAAACCACAAAATATACTTGGCAAACCAGAATAACATGACTTCCAAAACCTATTTTTTATTTAACGATCCTATTCCATTTGATGTATTTTTAGTTCTTTAATTCTCTCCATCTCCTAATAAGATGCCTGTTAATATGCAGGGTACAAACTATAGTAATTTTTGGTAATTGGCTAATCAATCAAATTAATTCTCATCTATACCCACACTCTTGTGGTCTAGGGAGGTCATTTTAATATTCTGCAAATACCTTTACGTGAACCCCAGGGAGAAATTTTGTAAAAAGTGCTATATACGACTAGTTTCTTATAGCCATGTGTAGTGTTTATACTCTGCTGTTAAATAGTGTGGGTTGATTTTATTGAGCCTTTTGATTATAATGAGCATAAATGTTACATATATCACCATATGGTTTCTACATATGGACAGGCTGCAATTAATGCTGAAAACTGTAATTTGCCTCTTCGTTGTGTTATTTATCTATGTGATCAAAGTTAACTCATTTGTAATGAATATCTTACTATATGTTTCTGTGCTTAACACTGTGCAGAATGAAGTGTATACATATGATCAGCAGCAGAATGCAGAAGAAATAATGTCAAGAAAATTGTTTCAAAAATACTGTGCAAGGATATTGTTATTTTTTCTTGGTTTTTAATGTGGGCAAGACTCAGAAAACATAATATTCTTTAACTACAAAATTATGATTAAATTGCACCCTACTATCATGCATGTAGAAAATTTAAGACAGTGGTCTCAAGTGAATTTACTTTTTCTTAATTAAATGTTATGCTCCGATTCCATTCATTGCATCCTCTGAATATCTCGTAATAATACAAATAAAATTTTCAGCAAGAATCAAGTAAAATCTGAAATTGGAAAATTAAGCAACCAGCAGTGTTTGTGATCTAGGAGTGGACAATTTATAGAACAATTCTATGCTATCAGGATACACAGAGATACAGAGACATACACAATGAAGAAGTACATCTTTCTGCTTTGTCTTAATTTGGAGCACAGCTAGACTGTAACTGTAAAAAAAATTAATACTTCACTCCCCTTTTCTCAACAGAAGGCACCCTGACATTCAGTACAACACAATTTGAGATCATTTCATGATGAACATCTGTTTCACAACACTCAAAGAAGCTAAATCTTGTTTTGTTATCTCCTTGTGTAATACTTTTGCACGGAGCTCTTCTCATACAAAAATACCATAAAAATCACTTCAGCCCAAGATAAAAATAGCAAATCTTAAAATGGTAGGCAGCCAACATTTCTCTTAGATCTTTGTTTCAACCGAAGTTTTAAGAATGGCATTTCACACTTACCAAATGTATTAAAACATAAACAGAACTACATTAGAGAAGTTTCATGTGATAAATCAGATTCCATAGCCTAAATGTCTGTGCTTGTTTAGATTGTTAATCAAATTGTGTGATGTCTTGGTATGTCATAAAGTTTTCACATGGTATTGGTGAAATACTTTAAGAATTTGTTTGATTTTTAGCAGACCAGTGAGCATGTGTAATCTTTTCTATGACATCTTTTCAGTAAAAAATGTACAGAACAGCAAATGAAACATAATGTATTTGTATATATGGGCTTCATAGTTACGTATATGTACAGGTTTAACAGTTATGAAAATCCAACAGTGTGTGTAAAGTGCTTTCTTGTTGACAATGTTTGAAGATAGGATGAAGAAAGTTTAGTAAAATCTATTTTTTGCACTGTTTATATTATCTAATGATACAGTATGATGTAAGTTTCCAACACAGATACAGGTATAAAATGCATGGCCTTGAGGAACATTCTTTGTAACCCTGCTGTTTCAAAAATTTTGTGTCAAATACAAATTTTTAAAGATTTTTTTTTCCTTTAAGACATGAAAATGTGGGAGTTTTTCAATACCACAAGTAAAGAAAGTTGCACCAAACCCACATTGGAAATGTACTTGCAAAGTGTGCACACCTATTTAAGTTACGAAGGTGGTTATTATGTGAAAATAATAATTAAAGAGTCTGTACTAAAATCCACCTTCGACATAACTCAATTGGAGATAATGAAGTTGTGCCAGCAGAACTGTGCTCTGTTTCCATAACGTTGTTCTAAAATTACACACCTGCTTCAAATACATAAACTAGTGTCAATAGGGAAAAAAATGGAGACGCATTCAGCACTGGCATAACTTCCCAGACATCTGTGGAGAATTATGGTCATATTTTTGTAAGATTATTTCTAAAAAGAAACAGCGGATTGCAGAACAGTAGCTGGTGGGTTGACTGGGCTGATAAATTTCCACCAATTGCTCTGGCAGTGAGACGTGCAAGAGATTAGCACTGGCAGTAGTTCTGAACAACCTGTGTTATGGTTTCCCTAGCAAAGTTGGACTAATATGTAAGCAGCTGAAATTCTACATCTAGACACCAGGCCTTTCAGATCAGCTGATAACATCAGTTCTTTTTTGTCAAAAACCTGGTGAAACCTGATGCAATATGTGATGCATAAACCAGGGCGCAGGAGCACAGCCTTCAGGAGACACTTGTGCCACTCTCATAGCAACAAAATGCTGACACAAAAGCACTCAGAGCTGGGCATAGTCTAAATATATCTCTGTACCAAAGAATTAGTCTATTAAAGTAATTCCACTGACATCCCTTCTGCTGGAATACCAAAAAAAAAATCCAACAAAACAAAACAGATCTCCACTTGCTGCATCACGGGAGACCAGGCAGTACTGCTTAGAGATTGTTGTCTGCTGCCACCGTTGGAGAGAGGAGCTGGGCTTCTCCATTATGAGGGACAGTGCTGTCCTAGCAAGACCTGTAAGCCAAACTTGGCCTATAACTGCGTTTGAAATTCTGTGCTCTACATCTCCCAGATCGGAATGGAATTAAGGTTAAAACAGACTGAAGACTCACAGTGGCTGCCACATTAAAAAACTCTATTCTGCCAAGAGCACAAAATAAAATGCCCAGCAACTTTCTGTCATGCAAAGCTGATACAATTTAGTAAATGACGTGCATGATGAAATCTTAACAGAAATGCACCGACATTATATGGCATTATTCACTCCCTGAAGGAAACAGGATTTTAATAAAAGGCGAGCAAGCCTGTGTAGCCATATAAGAGCAGTTATGCTAAAATACTGGCCTACAGGAGGCCTTCTGTTCTTCTTTCAGGTTTACTTTTGATTCATTTTCTACACATAAACACAATCACTTGCTTTCAATTGTGTGCTTAACGTACAGTAGAGAACTACCAGGAACAGTGAAAACCGTTGTAGAGTGTATCAAGTTGATTTACTGCAAATCAACCCACAAATAGAAAAGAACTCATTTTTAGCTGTTCCAGGGAGTCAGTTTGTCTAAACTCATAAATGAGGACCATGTATTATTTTTTTAATTCACCAGTATGTACAAATTAATACGGTAGACTAGTCTAAAATTCAAAGAGGGAATAGAGCATCAAGACAAGATAATACTCCCTGGAGCTTGTAGATATGGAAAAACACCTCTGCACGGTAGCCATGTTAACTCTCAGGAGTCTCTAGGGAAGCAAGGAAGGTATAACTACTTACAATTCCCTCATTTATTTTTGGCTTGAACAGTCCTGGCCTAAAGGAGATATCAACAGTCTGTTATTTATTTTCTGCTCACTGAACGCCTCCTCAGAAGAATGAAAAAATAAGAAGAAATTTGATAAGGAAAAAAATTTGCCTGTAGTATCAATATTCTTGGGGGCTGGGAATTGTTAGGGTATTGGAAACTCTCCAGATCTTCAGATGCAAACTTCACCATAATATTAATCAGCCAGTTGAAAACTTGCTAAATATCCCACTTTGACAAATAACCATAGAATAAGTTAACTTTAGGGTTTTTGTCTGACTGTTTTTGAGCATGAATGTTAAGTTTACCTTAGCAAGATCTCTGTTTTTGTAATCTGTTTTTAGTCAGGAACAGGCATCTTTTAAATGTGCATGTGCAAGAGCAGGGAATGCTCACGGGACCAGCTCATTTCAGACTTTGATGCTTTCCTTTCCCCAAGGATGAAAGTCCATTTCTAACAAGTCCCTTGCACTTGATGATTTTATTTTGGATAACTGTAACAGTGTCACATGCTTCACAGATGTGTCTGACATCTACCGCCACCTTTGTATTATGTGTATCTCTCTCATCCAGTTTCAGGCATTGTTACATCCCAAAGCTGAATGTGGTAGTGGTGTGAATTTTCTTTCTGCTACCAATTAATCTGCCAACTCTTTATGTTTTTTTTTTTCCCTTCAGGTCTCTTGGTTCCCTATAAGCATGCAGTAACTATTTGTGTCACACAGGCTTCTTTACAGATTACCAGTCATTATCCATACAAAGTCAGATCTTTCTCAAAACTAACTTATTTCTCTGAGAATTATTATAAAGATCTTGTTCACTGAAACTCTTCTCTACCTTTTTAATATTTTGAGATGTCTACAGTAAGCAGGGGTTACTTTATTTATTCTTCTAAAGAAGGATACAAAAGTACAATGACACACCAAATCTGTAGAAGGGGTCAGTATTCATATACCTTGCACTGCACTTTGCACAGTAGGGAAGGACAGAGCGTACCAATTAAGAAGGTACAGAATTTGCAAAAAATAAAGCAATCATTTTATTGTTCATTCTTTATAATTGCCAGGGTCAGTCTATGCTATGAGTGATGTCCTACCGTGCAAAAAGAACATAAATTTCATCCAAAGGATGAATGTTTCAAAAGGTAGTTCATTGAAATTTGCAAGTAAATGGGAGCGGAGGGTGGGGGGGATAAGAGGGGGTGGAGAAAAAAGAAAAGAAAGAGAGGAACCTTAGATGTTATGTGTGTGAGAAAAAGAGGAAAAGGCATCCAAGTCAAATAATAAATTTTTTTCCTACCTAAGGAGCATATTAAGTCAAAAATGTTGACACCTGTCCACTTCCTGTTTCAATACTACACCTGAAATCACTTGGCTCATTAACCCAAAACAGTATCATGTTGCACAGGAGCAGACCCCAGAGATCACAAAGTTATATTTAGTCTTCAGTTTCTAAAACATAGCCTTTTCTTATATAAAAGAAGTATAAAACAATGTATGTATTTTTATATTGAAATGTACAAGGAAGAAGAGAAATAATGAGAATTTACCATGCTGTGTGATCAAATCAACCTTTTTAATGCAAGCTTCAAATACACAGAGAGATACCATACTTTAAACACAGAATCCCTACAAAACAGTGCATCAGTTTGCAGATTTATACTATATAATTTAAAAAAAAAAAACAAACGAACAAAAAAGGAAAAAAAAAACAAAAGGCCCCACACAAACATAATATATGGCTTTTCTAATCAGTCAACAGCTGCAAAGAATGTAGCTCATGTAAGAAATACAATTTCTGAAGAATGTCATGCCTATTCAAAACTATCCTAATAGCTTTATGTCTGCCCGGACAGATTTCTTGCCCTGGCTTCCTCATCCTCATCCTGGCTATCTAGCAGTATTTTAAACATTTCTTAACCTAACATATTTCACAGTTTCGAAAGAGTTTACTATGTAGCACTTTATCTGCTTCCACTTGGAATTATCATTCTGAACTAAACCCCTTCATGTACTCTTTTTTTTTTTTCTGACGGTCTGTAAATTCATTGACTCACTAATTCAGGGTTTTTTCTCTAAGCTGTCATTTTAATCACAGTCTCACAAGGGACAGTCTTTTGGTGCTTAGGGTTTTCTCTCTAATCTTCATTTAGAAAACACTTTTATTACTTATTCGTTTATTTATTTTTGCATAGAAAACATTACAAAAAGTGGATGGATAGAATCCCATTCCTCCACTGCAAACATCCTCTCCCCCTATAGAGCCACCTATGACCTTCTGTTTGTCAAGAGGCACATTTGTTTTCTTTTTTTTCTTTTTTCTTTTCTTTTTTAATGTAGAACCATTTGAGCTTCATTTACAGTAAACAACCATTTCTTTGCCCTTATTCTTGGGAGTGATTTCACTACTGCTCTCCAGAAATGGTTCCCATTACCATTATCAGCAGGATAAAAATTGATTCCAGACTGTAAACAAGACAATACTTTAGCTTGATTTTTAATAAAAAATAATAACGTTTTTAAAAATATTATTATTGAATTTGCATATTCAGATACCACTTTGAAGTGTCTTGACAAAATTAATTTTAATGTTAATAGATGGCTGGTTGCATTAAACACCATTTCTAATATTATTAAGGCTGCATATTTTTTGTTTGAATACAATTTGCAGTGAATGCAATGTAAAGAAAATAGATACTTTCTGACTTTAGGAATACGGCATTTGTTTTAACAAAAAATTGCTGAAGTCCTTTAATGAAATTTTTATGCCCATAAATAGATACGTTCTCAAACTCTGAAGGCAATATTATATAGATTATTTGGTGATACTAAATTTAGCTTCTACACTCAGAATGGCAGCAAATGAAAGCAAATGAAAGAGGGAGGAATCCATGCAATATTTGACAATTTGATCCTTTCTTTCATTCATTCATATACTACAGATCGCAGTATAAATATTTTTGATAAAGTCAAAATTTCTGTGTATCAATATAGTACTAATTTAAACTCTGGAAAGAATACAATATTAATACAAATTATTGTAATTAAAAGTAATTTGATTTTTAAAAAATGAATCCTTTTAATCCAAAAAAAGCCTGTGGCAACTTTTTTTTTAAACTGTTATTTCAGTGAAAATGCATATTGTGCCACCAAAATAAAATAATACAAAATCAATCACCTTGTTGTTCAGCTAAACCAAAATCACACTGCTTTTGTATAGTCATTTTAACATGATATTCTCTCATCTAAGAAACAAAATATTTCCAAGGGAGAGAGAATGAATTTCATCCCAATATGTAATGATCTTTTTGTCTTGGGCAAAACACAGCATTACAGTTTTAGTGGTGTAATATTTCTTGGGCAGAAATCCAATAACAGGGAAACCAAATTATTCCGTTGTGAAAGCTGTCTGTCTGGAGACACGCTATTAAACAACACTTGAGCTTTCTGTTTACTTTGGTGGTATTTATAGTTATGGCTATGTATTTGTGGCTTGCTTTAGCTAAATATTTCTCAACTGCAGCTGCTATAATAGACAATACAAATCATCTTAGTTTCAGCAATATTGTTTTTCTATAAAAGAAAAAGGAGAAGCAACATAGGACTTTTGTTGCTGTTCACTTTGCTTCTACATCTTATTCTTCAGTGTCTGATTGCTTTATAAATAATGCATTTATATTACTTTTTATAATGGTATATATATTCCCCATTATTACAGTACATGAACATCCCATACATGAATGTTTTTATGCCCATATATTGCTTTGAGGTGGAAAATAAACATAATCCTGCTATAGACCTCTGAGGCCTAATTTGCAATGGGGGAGTCTACTGTGATTTTAAAATCAGCACTCTACATAATACTGAAATAATGTAAATTAATTAATTCAAGGATGGGTTGAAGTGTCTTCTAGTCCACGTGAGAGTCTGTATGTTCATGCAGTAGGAAGGCAACAGGGCAGGGCAAGCAGGCAATAAAAGTCTTTAAGAAGAAGACATTACCATTCTGGTCATTCATAAAAGCATTAATATAACCCCTCAGATCAGCTGACAGACAAGGACCATGAGGGATCAGAGCAGACCAGAGAAATAATTTCAGTCCTCCGTAATGCAGGCTGACATCAAGTCATTCTCTCTATTCCTTTTTTAGACTTCCAACAGCTATATAGCTACGTATGCAGAGCTTGTGTGGAACTCAAGTTTCCTAAGATTTTACTTAAGCTTCTCAACTCTTCTTTTTATCAAAGTAATTAAAAAAAATCTGAATATTAGAAAATATTAGAAATAATAAAAGAATCCAATGCTTGAAACAGTCTTGCTCTGTTCAAAAATACAGTCTTAAAATCAAAATCAACCCATCAGGCCCCTCTCACATCTGAAATAACAAAAGTAAAACCATAGGCTACAAAATAATTTACCCAAATCACAGATAATCACTTATGACACCTCTGACCTTTAAGCTGCTCTTGCCTGACATGTAACCTCCCGTTTGCAAACATTACCTTGGTGGTAAATCACCCCATTCAAAAGCTCTTATAACAGATAAGTAGGACAAGGTAAAATATCCCAGTTTGAAGTGAAACTGAATTAATTTTGTGTTCTATAATTTTACTTTTTAGCTAGGCCTCCTCTAACGTTCTGAAATTAACGCCATATTGCGGAGAAAACAGCGCATTCTGAGAATGGTAAGACCAACATTTGTGCTACATGCATAACAGATTTATTGGCACCCAACATGGGGCTCGACTGTGGCACGACCCAAGCTCTGATAAGAATGCCTGAATAGCTTGAATTCCAGCTTGCTCAGGGAGAACCATCAGCTTACATCATGTTGTTCCTGCAGAATATTTTATATCATATTTTTAGAGAGCTTTGTATTAAGTTAATTGATGGAGTGGTACTTAACTGGTCGAGCATACTGAGTTTTTGTATTGAGATCAATTTGTATTTGCTCTGTGTTTGGATGCAGTGGCCCAGGCGTGCTTTGATGGTGTGGGCTTGTGTTCAGGTGTATAATATGAGATCTGCAGTTGTTAAGATATCTGTGTGTCTTGGGCATCATATGATGGATCCTGTTGCTAATTATACTTTTGATTTCACCTGGGGAAAGTTTGCTTTGCCTGTTAGTGATCTTAAAGTGATAGCAACGGAATTAAAGAGTGAAAAACCTTAGGGCTGTCCAGAGGACGATTGTGATGATTGTCTCTGTCGTGTGATGCTGATTTTGATGCATATGGTACTGAACGTGCTGCAGGGGTTAACTATGATTAGATGTGAGGAGGATCAGCGAGAGCGTTATGCTGCGCGCACTATTTCTACTCAGCCGCGGGTGGAATCGGAGACAGTAGAGACTCAGACAACGGCACCAGCGAAAGCCGCAGCGGAGACACAAACAGTTGCTGCCCCAGCTCCAGCGGGAGCCTCAGAGCAGACACAAACAGAACCAGCAGCGGCTGCGGTTCCGGTTCCAGCCCCGGCCCCGGCCCAAGCTAAGCCAGCGGCACCGGCGAAGGCCAGGCCGACGCCGGCCCCAAGGGCACTGCCCGCCCCCCCACAGCCACCGGCACAAGCCCAGGCTCCGGCCCCGCCGAAAGCCAGGCCCCTGGCCCCGGCGGCACCGGCCCCGGCGGCACCGGCTGTCCCCCCTCCGGCTCCGGCACCGGCCAGGCCCGCACCTCCACCGGCCAAGACTCCGGCCCCGGTCACCGGGCAGCCGGCGGTAACAGTGACTCCGCCGCCCGCTCCCCCCGCACCGCTATCGCCAGCCCCTGCCCGCCCGCAGCGGCCCCGGCTGCTCCGGCCCCGGCAGCGAGCGCTGTGCCTGCTCCGGCCCCGGCACGGACACTGCTGCTCCCCCAGCGCCGGCAGAACCGGTGCAAGTTGCTCCGGTGACCAGGAAGCAGGTGCAACTGGGCGGGATTAGAAACCAGTGGAAAAAAAAAAATATATGTTGTACCATGTTTTGCTGCTGCCCACCACTGAATTATCAGCAAAGAAATTAAGATTATTTTTTTTCCCTATTTTGTTCACCAAAAATAGAGGGAAAACATATTTTACAGCCCTGAGGCTGCTCCCTCTTGAAAATGTTCTCAGTCCTGAGACTCAAAGAGTTGCAAGCTTCTAAGATGGCTGCCTGCAAGAGCTGCTCAGCTCCTCGAAGAGATGGATCCCTTCAAAATGGAAATCTTAAAAAAGTTATAAAGTTTGCTTGTCCAAGAGCGTGGATGCCTTAATCTACATGTAGACTAAGCATTTGGTGCACCTAAACACTGGGAAAGACCAGTATTTTCCTATATTTCTCTAATACTACCCTCCATCACATTTTTCAACACTGAATGATACCTGCTAGGGACAGGATCTGTCTCCTGAACAGCCAGATCACCTGAAGAACAAAATACCTGGGAAGGGAGAGAGGGAGAGTCCCATATCTACTCACAAACTTTACGGTACCCAAGCTTCCAGGATTGTTGCCTAAATGTTATAAGGTTACAGTAAAACATTGTGATTTTCCAGCGTCTTGTTTCTTTTATTTTATTTTACTGTTATGCTGAAAGACATAAAAGTCATACCCTATTTATTCGGAGGATTTTTTTCCCTATTACTAAGTAGCTGATTCTTTATTTTTTTCCTCTGAAATTCCAATAAAATACTTTTAATTAAGTATGCCTTCTGTGAACAGTTGATAATATTATGATCAAAATAAAATGGCATATCTCAGAAACATCTGAGCACGAATGACAGTGAAAATAGACATCGATCATAATTTGAAACATGAAAGCTCTTCTGAGGTTCTAGCCACAAAACAGCTAGCTCAATCACATTTCAACTAAATTTTTCTTTTCAGGTAAACTGAAGGGTCAGAGGAGGGCAGGTAAGAGGTTTTCTCAAAAGCTACAGTGCACTTTACTTGTGTTGAACTTCATTACCTTGAGGTTCCACATCAATACCAGGATGGATGCACTGGGCTGGTAACTTATTCCTCCTTTATCACATAACACTTCTGCATAAGATCTTGGCTCCAGACATTGACAGGCTGATGTGACAAGGTGCTCAAAAAGTGATTTAAATCCATATTTGGTGCATGCTCAGGACTGTTCCTTGCATGCTCCAGATAGATAGGCTTTCCAGGTGGGAAAGACTGATGCCTGGGTTTTTGACTTGTGGCTGTAAAGGGGATAGAGGGATGGGAAGCATTGATGCCTGCACCCACAGTATGCTGCCAGTCACTTTTCCTCTCTTCTCTTGGGGTGCTGATCATCAGGGCATACCTCATGGGCTTGTGGGTGCCTGGCCTCCCTGGTCACCACAAAAGACCAACGCCACCATGCAGGAAGAGAGCCAGAAGTGTAGCTCAGTAGGATTTATGGGGAAGAGCCTTCTGCCATGAAGGAACTGTATATGTCTATTCATCATATGCCTTTTAATAGTCAAAGTGGCTAGCATCAAGGGAACAACATGCAAATAATAAGAATTAATATATAAATTAATAAAAATTATATATTAATAACATAATGATATAAAATTATATTTAAATAATTAAAAATAATTAAAATATATTTATCTGAAGATGTTTACTGAGAAAGTTCTCTCACTGTTTTCCAGTTATGTTCTCTGGATAATGTCACCACTTCTTTTCTTAAAGAATAACACTTGTCTTGGATTATGACTGTTTCAGACTTCTGTGTATTTTATGAGACGATCACAGATGTCCAAATATGCTGTTAACCCCATGAAATCTTATCCTTGACACAAAATTCCTGCTGGAGATATGAGGATCCTTTAGGGTTAATGACATGCAAAACACAGAAAATAATCTCTGCCTTGTCCACATATGGAATCTGACTTCAAACAAAATGTCCTCTGCACATCAATCCCTGCTTTTTACTTTAAATGCAGGATCTAACATCACTTTCTTCCTCTCATCTTCTATAACAAAGTTCCAAATCATATCCTGCTATCACTCATCAACTAGAGGATTTTAGCTAGGTTAAAGGAAACTGAGCAGGCATAGTTCTGAAAAACACTGACTTGTTTTGCATTCTGATCCAACAAGGTAGAGTTTGAAATTGTGCTTTCAATCAGAATCCCTCTTTCACTTGCTTTAATAGATATTTTGGAGAAGATGATACATTCTGCTCTTTAACTCTACAAGCTTCCTTCTATTCTAAATTGTCTAGCTCAATGTAACTGGGAAATAAAACAAACTGCACACCTGCCTGATGAGCCTCAAATTTATTCTTGTTTGTGAATGTGATCATATCCTCAGTTTGAGGAATAAGACAGTTTACCAAATACCTTGCTAATTTACACTGGGGAATTTACTAACAAAGTAGGATATGGTTTAGAGCTGACCAAAGCATTGTTCTATAGGTGCAGGTAGTTTATTAATTTTCATGACGTCTGCTGAGACTGGAAAACTTTTTGTCCAAAGCTGATTCATGGGTTTCTGTGATGCTAGCAGAAGTTCATGACTGGAATCAATTGATACGGTAAATGCTCTGCCTTTAGGGCAATTATGCGTGCATGAACTATAAGGTTTAATAGGAATTAAGTTCTCATCAACTTGCAAAATAATTATATGTAATGAGAGAAGAAGATAAACATATAGAAATAGTGACAAATCGCTGATAAAATGTAGATTTAGCATATTGACACCATATATTAACGTCATTTCTATTCATCTTGATTTTGATGTAAAGAATTGGGAAAAAACATTGTGCTAGCTTCCAATTTTTTTTTAACAGCAAACATGAATGGCAATCAGTCTTTTTCTTAAAGGAAAAACATTAGAGTCTTTACTTCCACTGAATTTTTATTATTATTTTTTTTATCATGGCTTTGGCAAACCTGAATGGCAATCAGTCTTTTTCTTAAAGGAAAAACATTAGAGTCTTTACTTCCACTGAATTTTTATTATTTTTTTTTTATCATTGCTTTGGCAAACCTGATGGTGATTATTTTCTTCATATATCTTAACTGCTGCACCAAAATGGTTTGATGTATAATAACACAATGGATTCATGTTATGACACGCTCCTTCCACAGGAACAAAGTAATATGGTCACTTTTAGCAAGCTTACATACGAGAAGTTATTTCTACACATTTTCACAGAAATCTTCAGAACTAAATCAAAACTGCTTTAGTCATTTATAAATAAAGCACATTAAGAGACTTCTTTCTCAGTTCTTAGTTTATCCCTCCAATAGCTAACATTTCCAAGCAGAAGATCAGCATGAGATGAATGCTAAATGAATTTCTACAAAGCAGAGTCACAAGCACAACGCCAAACCCAGCTTAGCTGAAACGCACTAGCACCATTCAACGTAACCCTTCTCTCCTCCCCAGTGCCTGCCCTTTTGCTGTTACTGTGATGAAAAGCCTGACCATATCTCCCTCTAACTACTGACTATAATCTCATTTCCCCCTCTCTTTTCTGAAGGGGATGGAGTTCAGGCTAAGCTGAAAGGCAAGTAAAGAGCTGTGGACCTCTTGCAGAGCATGCCCAGCTGCTATTTCTTACATACAGTACAGGCTCCAGGTCAAGTACCCCTGCTCATCTTAGACACAGCAAGCCACTGAGAAAGCTGCACACACTGACAAGGGAGGCCCTGAAGCAATGTGGTATTCCTACAGTGAAAGAATTTATTTTTTCCTCATATGTTTGCTTAACACAAGGCATCTGAACCTAACGTTTGATCTTTAGGTCTTGCAAAAATATTAAAGCAGAATAGGCCTACTCAATTTTTTTCAGGAAGACCTGAGTTTATGTTGTACCTTCTTTGAGCTGTTTCAGTGCAAGCCAGCTCTGAAAAGAAAATTGCATAAGGCAAAATGGAGGGCTCAGGATAAAAAAAGCTCATTTCTTTCGTAGTACATAGCTTGTGCATAGCAGTGTGCAAATAAAACCCTGATAACACAATTGATCCTATATAAACAGGCTTGAGTGCAAGTGTGTTTTAAAAGATCAATCCTTTTTTTTTTTTTTTTTCCATAATTATAGCCTTTTAAATGTGTATGTATCCTGCCAGATAGTTTGTTTGCATCTTGTTACTGGAAAACTGAAATAAAGTTAGATAAGTATAAAAAAATATGAAAACCAGAAAGAATTCAGGGTTTCAAGATGGGTTCATAACTCAGTTAATGTGTTCAGATAAGTTGATTTGCACTTTATGATTTGGGTATGCCCAACAACACTGTGGAAGAATTAACAGGAAAACATGACTTACAGTTCTTGATACATATTCATTAAACATATGTCATGTTTATTCATAAACCTTACACAATATTTCTATAAAATATTGATTTTTTACCATATTGTCATACTTAATATTAATTTTTGTGGTTTAGAATAGGAAATTAAACTAGATTAAAATATTAATGGTTTTCATATACTTCAAATGGAAAAAAGATCAGAATCAATTCCTCAAAATTTGCATAGATTGGGAACCAAATAAGGGGTGAAGATTTATCATTTTCTTATAAATCTTGTGCAAGAATAGTGAATAATAATTCATACTTTTCGCTCTGAAAGCACTACATTTTCATTTCAAGAAAATTAATACTTACAAATTGATTTGGTTTTGTTTAATTTTATTTCTGCATCGCAAAGGTAAAGGCAAAATTAAAAAGTACTACTAGCAGGAGGTTGTGTGTGATTTATTCCAACATAACTTCGTATCTGCAGTAATTTGGTCTGTATAATTACCTGTTGACTCCAATATAACCAGCACGCTGTCTTAGACTGTGACCTGTAAGCAGTGATCTCAGTCCCTCTGTGTGCTCCACACAGCCTCAGAAAGTGATGAGCTGTCCTGTTCCTGCATGTTCATTCAGAGTTACCTTGGCAACTACTTGATAAGATGGTGCCATAATGTCTGTCCAGCTTTTTTTGCTATAGCATGAGTTTACAGACTAGACAATTTCAAAAGATGGCTTTCCCCCCTAGGGCCTCTAGACTCACTATAGATTTCTTCCTTTCTTAAAAACAAACACACTACTTTACTTGCCAGCAATCCTATGTTTTTTATGGTGCTACTTCCCACACGTGTGGCAGGCAGTCAACTGCTCTGTGTTCTACTAAATGCATTTACTAAATACATTTGAGAAACTTAGGTTAAAATTAAGTATGTGATCATACTTTCTACAGACAGGTTTGTCCCTGTTCATTCTATATTCTGCATGCCCCTAATGTTTAATCACATGACAATTTTAACTAAATTTTAAGAAAGATAGGGAAGTCATAAGTATTAATTTATTTTATAGTAATGTGGTATAATAATATTATTAAATACTATCATTTAATATTAATTTGATATATTGGCATACAGAAGACAGATTTCAAAGATACTGTTTTGTCCCATAATTTCTGAAACTAGGCAGCTGAAGAGAGGAGAGACTGTATTACTGACATCAGGGAGAGAAAGAATGCTCTGTGCACTCAAACAAAAGCATACATGAAAGACAGGTTATGGATCCTGAAACATCCAGAAATGTAATTGGAGAATGTTCCCTGTTAGACACCAGATACTCCGTTTTGAGATTTATCTTCTTTGAGGTTTCTGTGGTCGGTGATGAAAATCCAAATTACACAGCAGGTATAGTAGGACAAAAGTCTGTTGTCAGACAAGGGAGAGATTCACTCAGAAACCTCCCAACTGTGCTACTTCTGTTTTTACATCATCTTTATGGTTTCAAATACTTAAATATTCACAGAGGTTAAAAGCTTGCAAACAAAATGGTCAGCCAGGCAAATCTGACAGCGCTGATCCAGTGTAATCTTCAGAAATGATATCCAGCAGCTGTATCAGTGTGATCTGGCATATCTGCTTCAGTTCTTCTTAGAGAAAACAGGATTATTCAGGGTGGGGGTGAGGCGATCCATAGAAAAGTAAGTCTATACAGGAGAAACTAAAATTTTACTTACTTTGCATAGGCAGTAAGAGAAGTTATTGGTAGTAGATACTTTTGTGAACTGTTCCTCCAGTAGCTGGTCAGCCATATAATTTATATGGTAAATTATTTTAAATTATTTTCATTTTACTTAAGACTTACAAGATTTTAATCTTTTAAATAAAACTTACATAATTTTTTTTCTTCTACCTGATAAAAAGTAAAAAAATGACACAATACAATGTGAACTGTGGGCATAAAAGCAGGTGTCACAGTAATAAATTCTGTTTGTTTTTTTTTTTTAATTTAGGGTCTTGGACATTCTCTTTAGCATGTAATTTCCAGCTCTAAGAATATCTAAGCCAATGTACACTGAACTCAGATTGTCAAGACTGAAAGCACTGGGTGATGGATTTAGGAGGCCGGACTGTGAAGATCCAACTGGAACATTTAAGAATAGGTGAAGAAAGAAAGAAATAGTCTTTTTCTCCTCATTCATTTGGTGGTTAGAAGACACTCCAGTATCTCTGTGAAACTTACTGAACAGTTGTATTAAAAGCTTAGGTCGCTGTTTTCAGAGTTCCTAGCCTGCTAACTGCATATATGTTAAGTCCATTTGAAAAAAACTTTGGGTTTTTTTTGTTCTCCGTGTCTCTTGATTCTTACATGGTCCTTCCTGGTTTAAAGTCAGAAAGGCTTTCCAGAATGAATGATTCTAGTCTTGGAAATCTCCAAAAATAAGACAGTTCTTATTTTTTATTTCTGATAGAGAGTAAAGTCATATCTGTTTTGCATGACAAAGCATAATGCAAAAAATATTGAACAAGTTCTAGTAGGGTCTTTCATAGGCACTTGAACATTTTCATTCAAAAAGTCATAATTAATTTAGGTTACAGAGCAGCTTGAATGGACATTATGTCATAACTGGTATAGTACTCTTTTTCCATTATTGCAACTCTGTATATGGTACTGTCAGTCTTTGTAGCAAATTAGTAAAGTGTTCAGTGCTCTTCTTTTTCTCTTTTTTCTTTTTGGTATGTTCAGTTTTTTTTTTCTTTTTACTATTGACATGGATAAGCTCATTTTCAGCTTCCTTTTAAGAATAAATAAAACTCCAGGGATGTATTTATTTTTTTTATTTTAATGCCTCAGTAATCATTTGACAAATTGTAAAGTGGGAGTTGAGAACTGCTGAGGCTGACAAATCCTGCTGTAAAATTAAATGTGTAAGAAATTTCAGCATGTGGTTTGTAAAAAGAGAAGGATGCTTGAGTACTTAAAATAGACTAAGTGAAGCCTCACCCACTCAAGTACATTAATATGGTGCAGTGGCCCAAGGAAGCACTCTTTTCTATATGCTGAAATCAAAGACTAGCTGCTTTCAGTACAAGGACTAGAAAAACTGAGGTGTAAATTAAGGATTTCAGTAGTCTGAACAAAAAACACATTAGAGATTGAATGTAATGTTGTGACCTGGGGTTATATTCTAGGTAAGTTCAAAACTTTATGCAACATGTAGCTTGTTACAGGCTGTTTCTCTGCAGGAGCTGCAAAACCAACACTGCCGCGCTTTTTGATTTCAGAGCTGGCTCCATGTGCAGCAGGCTCTGTTGTATTGCACAGACATGCTCTACCTTCAGTTTCTGAGGTCTCCCAAGAAATCCAAAGTTAAAAGA
Source organism: Gallinago jamesoni (assembly GCA_025769975.1). Lineage (NCBI taxonomy): Eukaryota > Metazoa > Chordata > Aves > Charadriiformes > Scolopacidae > Gallinago > Gallinago jamesoni. The sequence continues at coordinate 97,290,047 of JAOQGH010000012.1, read as the reverse complement.
AGATCAGACTTCCAAAGTCAAGGCTAGTGCCTTAATTAAAAAAAATAAGGGGCGGGGGGGGGGGGGGGAGAACAAAGAAAAAAGAGAAGGAAAAAGAAGACGGGAAAAAAAAAGAAAAAAATTTTTTTCAATTCCAGTTGCCTGTCCTTTCTACAGGTAGTATCAGAATTTTAAGTTTTTTTTTTAACAACTAGAGAAAATTTGAAGACTCAATGTACATAGCATTACACATGTAAATTGGAATTAATGACAGTATCAATTTTAATAAAAATTAATACGGTGATGCAAGAAGGTGGAATAATGAACTTTCCAATGTTCTTTCCAACCTTGTTCTTCTATGATTTTATGAATTTGACAAAAGCTGACAAATCTAAAAGCCTTTGGGCTTTAATTGATCAAGAAAAAGATAGATATAAAATGCTTTAAGATCTGTCTAGATTAAGAGATTTGCTATGGAAAATAAAAAATAATTATCTACTGTTATATGTAAGCATACAAATTTGTGTACCTCTGCAGCAACCTCAGCAGTCTCTTAGCTTATGCCTTCTACACAGAACTTCTCCTTCAACAAGAAAGACATCTACTGCTGTTAATTTCCTCTTGAAATATTTTGTAATATTCTTTGTTACTGTAACCAAAGGAAATCCTCATTCAAAACATTCTGAGTTTCTTCTCAGGGACTTGAAATTTTATCTACAAAGCCCCACACAAACTATTCTGTTTTAATCATCACAGTTGACTTCCAGTCTTTTAAGTAAACAGTTATTCACCAGATGGAGTTGTGAAAGGAAATTAACTTTAGTGTGAAAAAAGAAGCTAACATATTTTATTAAGAGTTGGAAATGCTTTTAAAATTAATTTCATAGTTTAAAAAAATTAAAGCAACAATTTACCTTTGTTAAATTAAGAGCTATGTTGAAGTTAAGTAATTTTTAATATTTTAGTAGTGACAGTAAGTTACTTCAGGAGAAAATATGACGTTTTCTGTTAGCAAGTCTAGAGATATGTTCACTGCCAGGTAGCCACCATGCCTTCACCCTCTTTTGTATTTTTTATTATCTGAAACACCTACAGCATTGCTTTGTGTAGAACCCAGAGCTCCTTGCTTAATAGAGTCCAATGGAATAAACTTATATGATAGTCCATATGGAGCAAGAGTTTATAGATATCAGGATAAGACCCTTGAAAAGGGTCCACCAAAATAAGAGTCATAAGTTGGGAAATAGAGAGTAAGTCCCTGAAGTTTGGTGTATTTACCCCACCAAAATTACTCTTCACCTTTCTTACAAAGACACATTTTTTTTCTACATAATTTTCAGGACAGATCTCTTCCTTTCTTAAGTCAGAGAGGTTGTTCTTCCTTGTGGAAAACTTTTAACATTTCCAAATTTTCAAACTGTCTTCAGTATAATTTATTTTGTGTTTGCACTCACACATCCTTTTCAATTGTAATCCTGAGCCCTTGAGAATCTATAGTGCATCTGTAAAACTTTTGGTCACAGAGCAGACATTATTACTTTGTTCAGTACATGGAAACCAAGATGCTTCATTACCCCATCTGTGCCACTAAGCTGGCAGAAATTAAAGGACTTTCAGAGCTGTGCTCTTCAGATTTCTGTGAAATCAGAATTGGCAAAACATACTGTTCCAAACTGCCAATTCTAAATTACCTTTTTAATGATTTATTAATTTTTAATTTCTCATCCTTCCCTGTCAAAGTTCATCTAGTTGAACTAAGTTCTAGCTATGTGAAATACACTATTATTTAGCTATCATGAGTGTTCAGGTGATTAAAGAGGAAAGACAACTTTTCTACAATTACTTATGTTTGATTTTCCTAAAGTTAGATGTAGATGCGAAGTATGGGAAGAGAAAGCAAAGGATGTATACATGTAACTTGCCTCTTCCAGTTGTAGGACAGGAGGAATTCAGCTTGTGAGCATCTGGAATCACAGTTCTTTATTCCTTTGGTGAATTAATAAATTTCAATTTGTTCATGGATGAATGCCAGCAACAGGCTCTCTAAGCAACAGAAATTGCTATGAATTCCATTTCCTTTCAAAGATGGGTTCTGAGACAGCTTGTAAATGTTATACAGCCCATAAGATCCAAGAGTAACTCTTTGCATTATTCTTCCACAAAAATTATCAATAGACTGTATTTGTAATATTTGTAATATAAACACAGAATAATGTTGAATAAATTAATGAAGTTAAGATCCAGATGATTTTACTCACTTTAAAATTTGGGAAAATAGTGTTCCTTAGATGCAAGTGGTATCACAAAATTAAAAAATAAGATATTTTCCTCTCTAAAAAAAATAAAAATAGACACAAGAAAACAACAACAACAAAACCTCAGAATTATGGAGTTTTTACTGGAAATACTTTTCGGTGTCCACCATTTCTCATAACCACTATACAAATAGCAAGTTACAGCTATCTGATGGCTGATTCAGCAGTGGTTATTATACTTTCAATCAAGTACATCCCCTCTGTTCTGTCCTTGACATTTTACTTCAGCTAGCTTCTTTATTTACCTCTGATGCTCTTGTATTTTTCAAGCTCTGGCAAAAAGCTGTGGAGTGTATTCTATTGTTGTCCTTTTATCAAGTGGTACCTGGTATTTTGGCCTTTTAGAGACAACTTTCTGATAGAAAGAAAAGTAGTGAAATAGAGCTCTATTGAGCTTATTTATTCATAAAGTATATGCCCTTGAGCAGTTTCACAAAGACACAGGAAACCCCCTTCTTTCAGAAGTCTCAGCTGAAACACCAAGAAAAAACAGCTCTGAAAATTATCCCTAATTAAAACTCCACAGAAGAGAGCAATTTCTTCCTTCAGACAGGGTACACTGCTTACATTAATTTTTTTAAAAAATGTAAACTCTCATATAAGATTTCCATCTGATGATTCTAACAAGAAAAATATTGGTTTTTTTCTTGGAACACAGCTGTATTTTATATGCCAAGAGACCTCAACCAAATAACACTGCTAGAAGTATCAAAATGAGAATTCTGGAGGAAAGAGCCATGACTAGAATCTTATCGTTCAGTCATGCCACTGATGTGCAAAGAGGTACTCAACAGTTTGACTATGTAAAGAACTGAAGCCTTGTTTTACTAAAGGTGTGTAAAGATCTTTTCCTATTGCCTACAGAGAGCCCTAGTCTTCTGCTGTTAATGCCAATTACGTGGTCACTTCCGCACAGACTTTTCAGCCTTTGTTGTAAGACTGGATTTACTAAGGAATAATATATGTATTTTATGAAGAATTTTTAATTTTCACATACTACCATACACAAAATAGTTTTCTTCTCCAGTGATTCTTGCTTTCCTTTGTCTCTTAATATTTCACCAACTAAACACTTTTGTAAATGTGCAGGTTTCTCTCTGTATCCATTACAGAAACACTTAGTCATACTACTTTTTTACCTTATCATAAACTCTACATCTCATATGCCGTCTTTTCTCAATCTTTTTCCAATACTAGATGGAGAAGTTAAAGTAATACTAGACAAGCTTATAACTTAGAAGGATAAGAAGAGGTTTCTTTTTATCATCTACTTCCTCCTCATGTATGTCACATAATCTCTGCCAACTTTAATATAAGGCCAATTTAATTCATGGAAAGAAAAAAAAAAAACAAACTTTCCCTCTTTTTCTGTTAAATGAAAATATGATCTTCTAAGCAGCCTAGAAACTTTAGATATCAGAAGAATTGCTAGTTTTTCTACCTCCCTCTAAAAGCTAGGCCTCCTCTTGAGCTAATTTGAGTTAGTAGAAAGATTTAGATTGAGTTCAACGGGTTTTGGATGAGTTTTTCTGAGAGCACTCAATTCATCTCACTTCTCTTATTAGCTGTCCAGGTTGCTGTAGTATAACTGAAAATTCTCATCTACAAATAAAGAACATTTTTGAAATTGCCTCAGGATTTTTTTTTTTTAATTCAGCCTTTTATATGTGAAATATCCAGTTTATATAGTTTATATACTGGAATTCTTCTTTTTTTTTTTTTTTTTTTGTCATGTAATCACTGATGAAAAACTGTCAGACTTTAACTCAGTTCCTGTGAGCAAGGCACTCAAAAGGTTTTCCTATATGACCAAAAAGCATGCCTTTAGAATCACACTAAATTAATATACATTCTTTCATTTCCCCTTACCTAATAAGTAGCCTAACCTGAAAACAAAAATAGTTCACATCTCCATCTGATATAACAGTCTCCCTTACTACAAAATGTATATCTGACATTAATTATTCTTGTGATAGAACATCAAACTTGTCCATCTTTTCACATCTTGTTCACATTACTATTACCGTCACCTCTATCTGCCAAAACAGATAAAGACAGATGTGCACCTCTCAATGACATCCTCATTCATAACAATGATTGAAAACCTCTTAAAAAAACCATAACTCACATCTTCTCCCTGAGTAAAAAGAATAGTCTATCCATATGCTCCTTTCTTATTCAGATCATATTTGCACCTTACACCTCAGAAAACATACTTTCTCAGGAGTCATTGCTGCCTGTTAACTGGGTTCACAACAGCAAGTTTTATCCTAGTCTAAAACATGTTGCTTTTATATATTCAGGGTTCTAGAGTTAGAAGAAGTTCAAGAAGTTAGAATTCTAATTTTTTGGAAGAGGCATCAAAGATAATTCTCAACAAAAGGATTAGGATTTAAAATTTTTATGTACTATTAAGTTACGTACTATTAATAAGAAGTCTGCTTATAATGTCTGAGTTGGTTGCAAAAATGAATTTTGGTCCTGTATGTTCTGAACTGGCAACCTACCTTCAGATTATAAATTATGTACTAACAACCTGTTTTGAGGCTAAAGCAAGAAGCTTTTGATTCTGCTTAAGGCACCCACTATCACCAAAATTATTTCATCACAGCCTCTTCAAACGTGCTACCTTTTCTCACAGACAGACTCAAACATGGTTCATTCTCCAGTATCCATCATTTCCTTTTCCTTTCCTCCCTATATTCAATAAGAAATAGGCTTTCGCTATTTCTTCTGCTCCTTGGCAGGAGCTAAAAAAGGACATCTCTAATTTCAATTGGTTTTCCTTACTAATCTTTTCACTTAGTTGGTCACACTGCTGGGTTTCCATGGTTAGTTAATTTCTCCCAGAATTAACTATCTATACAGTAAAAGGCAACTGCATGATTTGTACAATTTTAAAAAGCCCAGAGAAATATTAATCAAACAAATATTTGGGTGATAGAGTGAATCTTTTGAAGATTAGATCTGATCTTGTTAAAGATTTCCCTGCTTACTGCAGCGAGGTTGGACTAGATGACCTTTTAGTGAACAAGTAAACTCTACTGATTTGTTCCTTTTCTAGAAATAAATGGAAAAAGAAACACTTTATTCTTCCTTAATGTAAATAGACCTATAAAGCAAAACCAAAATCATTTCCAGTGGGCTAAATTTTAGTAAACATTTCAATTATATTCTTTATTCTTACATTTGTATTGATAAGTGGAGCGAAAAGGCTTCAAAATATTTCAGACAGTTTTGTAGGTTAAAATTAATTGTATACACCTTGAGTCTTAGCCTGCACCCAGCTACCAATATCAAATATTTTATTTTAAAAATCACCTTTTAGTATTTCTCTATTCTAAAGGTGTTCCTGGTAGGAAAAAATAATAATTGTTTGTTTAACGAGAGAAACAAAATATTCCTATCTACAACATAGAGCTCTGTCTGCATGAAATTCCCTGAAGGTCTTTTAGCAGTCATTTCACAAAGAAGCAGGGCTGAGAGGTAAAAGGGTCATTAATGTCACCACATAGTTTCCATCAGACTCAGCCACAATTTTGTCAAAATTCGAAGGATTCATGAGCATAAAGGGGTTTGGTTGTTTGGGTTTTTTCCCCATGTAATGTTAAATTTAGTAATAAAGGGCACATACTGAGCTATTCTGATTGCTTCCTCTGTGGATAGAATATAGTAATTATTGTGTCCAAACTATTTTGAAGATGGAGCATAGGCTACTTCTTTGATGTATGCAATCATCAGGGGCGGGCGTGTTATTGTTTTGGTATGCACCAGCAAAAACACCCATGTCTGTGAAATATCAGTGAACATTTGGAAGCGTTTGTATGCTCATTTAAGGAGCTCAAAAAGAAAGTCCTTGTAATGTATCAATTCTTTAAATTCAACTGGCAAATTTAGATTTAAAAATTGCAATTACTATCTAAAAAGAACAGAAATGTAATTAAAAAAAACCTAAATTCTTGGTTTCTGACCAGCTGTATTCTTAAGATTTCATTTTCAGACATGAATCATTCACAAATGAACATCTAAAAAGAGCTTTTTGACAATATACCAGAACAGTTCTGCATTGCCGTAAGTCATGTAGAAATGGAAAGAGATAAGCAAAAGACTGACAGACAGCTGTAACAGAAAGATTAAAAATACTCATCGTATATAAAGTTCAAGTGGTGTGTGGATTTTCCTGCAACAAATCTGTCCTTATAGACTGGTGCATTCTGCTTATATCTAGACACAGACTTTCAGTGCAAAATGGAAAAGTTTACTTCCTTGGAAATAGTTCTTATTTTATTATGAATTTTTTCCAGAGTCTGAGATGTTTTGTGATTAATTTTGAAGAGTAACTCAAAGTGTTGTTTTTTAATTATGGGCATTCTCCTTATCATTTGGTTCTAATCTATTTTGAAGGTTATTTCTCCCTTTATCTTTCAATCAGTAAGGAACGATGGATTCTGAATGTTCAAAAAGAATTCTGTTGCATGCTATAAGGGAAGAGCTTGGACAAAAAGCAAGCACGTTTTGTTCATTATGAAGGTAAACATTCTTCCAAACTGTGTATATGTCACAGATTGTCTTTCTCCAGAGCTTCTCCATATATAACAGATTGAGAGACTTGGAAAAGTATTGGTTAGCTACGCTCAGACTTCAGCAGTGTGGTTCTATTTAAATCTTGAAAAATTACTTTTTTAGAAGAAGGTCTATGATAGGCAGAGACAGATGGAAAGGTATTGTCATATATGTTTTACAATACTATTACATAACATATTTGGTGTGAGTCACAGAAAATCTTCCTACGCATTCTTACAGTACATATTGATGAGCGTGAGAGGCAAAGAACAAGCCAATAGCTGCCAAGTTCAGAAGCTTGGCACATCATGCAGTGGCATTATAATCAAGTGCTTCAGATAGTTAAAATAAGAGACCAGAGCATCAAGTAGTGGTTTCTTCACTGACATGGCAAAACGAGTCATACAGCAAAAAATAACCAGATTTGGGGCATTTTCAATACCGTCCACTTTATATTTCTCTATATATGATACATTGTGAACTACATTATATATCTGTATGATATGCATGTATTATGTCCATGTTTAAGTACTGTATATATAATTTATTTTAAACTGTAATTTTTTTTCCACTCATATGCCTTCTTTTTCTAAAGACAGAATATTCTCTTTTCATTATATTTATTTATTCTCTGCCTATTCCTGCCTGCATTTGAAATTCTAGGTGGTCTTAATAGGCTTCTTTATAGTGTCTCTTCATCCTCCCAAAGCAAACTTGAAATCTCAGCTCCTTTCATCTGCCATCTCTAGTCTTCTGTCATCTGGGGCAACTCCTCTGTTTTACCATGTTCCTGAAAGCCCTGTGTAGTCCTAATCTAGGGTAGAATTCAGATACAGATTGACACCTACATTATGGTGAATGCAGATGGGTATCTAGATGTGAAAAACATACCTAATTTGGAATTATAATCTATTAAAATCAAGTCAACACTGATTATGGAGTATGGCTAGCTACTCTGTTAATCAACCACTACCTAGGGTAATCTGAATTACTGCCTAGACTCCACCAATTATATTCTCCAGGACCTTTCCTTGGTTGTTCTACTGGTGAAGCACCACATGCAATGTCCTTAATATCCTGGGTATCTCTTCTACAGAATTACATTAGGAATCTCATAGGTTTTATGACCTCTCTGCCAGCTTTGCGTATTTATCCTGGATAACAATAAATTGCCTTATATGGTACTGGGCACCTATGTTTAGGCAACTCAGTCAAGTTCTCAGGAATGCTAAGGGGAGATTAGAAATCATTTAAACTTGCAGACACTAACAAGTAGATATTTTAGAAATTTTAATCTAGAGTTGTCTTGTTCTTTCACCCGTGTCTCCGATTTACTAGGGGTTCAGATTATTCTTCCACTTTCATAATCTACCAAGAAAGCCTTAGTTCCCTATTGTGTTAAAAGTCTTCTGATTTTCATGCAAATAGAGAACATTAATGGTAGAAAAAAAGGAGAAGGGGTAGACACCTTGGGACAAAAGGCAGGAAAACAGATACAAGCGCATGTGAATTTATGTTGGATTGCTAAATCATATTCTGTGCTGAAGATGGAAAAAGTCAGAGAAAAAAATCTGCTGGCAAGCTCTGAACAAAAAGAGGTTTTGGAGGATTGTTCACAAGGAAAAGAAGAAATTAGAAAGTGTTTCAGTTTTAAGCAAATTATGGTTCCTGAAAAAGGAAAAATGAAACATATTTCTGAAATCTATTGTTTCATTATGAAGAAATAATTTCTTCTGAATTTTCTTTCAATGAATTTATTGATGGTATAATTGAAAATATGATAAAACATAAGAAGGTCAAAATTGTTGTAAGTATATATATTGCAGGAGAATAAAAGTTATTTAAAGCAATTAAAAATGCAATAATTATTCTCTATATAGCTATATGTTATTCTAGAAAGCTCTTTCTGGGAATGTTTACCCCACAGGAAAGTGGGGTAGGTTTCCCCAAATATTCTTACAGAAATATCACTGTATATTCCATAGAGCTTTGTGGAGAAAAAAAGCAGCAGATGGATTTCAATTTCTTAGATATTTTCTTTTCACTCTCCATTTTCATCTTGCAACTTTCATCCATTTTATCTTGTCTACCAAAGCAAGTCTAGAAACAACCTAGTTCATCTAAATTCTAGATCTTGCTACATAATAAATAGATAATCTAAATCATTCTTGAGACAACCTAATATTGCCTGAATCTCTGTATAGCTCTTCACTGGGCACAGGAACTTCATTTTTATTGTTACCTGGTGGAGGATAGTTTGCTGTTTAGGGGAAAAGCACTCCAGGGCTTCCAAGCTGCTCTGCTACCACAAGTGCTGTTCCTTCCAAGGAAGCTCAAACCTTACAGGCCCCATGTCCTAGGGCCCAACTTCTGAAGAAGCATGAAATTGTTTATTTTCACTCCCAATCAGAACAAAACCAAATTTCAAAGCTGTGGAAATGAAATTCCTTTCTCCACACACTTCCTCCACACCCTATTAGCAGTACATGTTGACTGACCTTTATCTTTCCTCCCCCATAAAACATTAGAATTCCTGCTGGCTATGCAGGCTACAATTGTCAATTATTTCTTTTCCTCTCTTTCAGTGCAATTTTGCCTTTCTAATTGTGGACTCTTTTGGGCAGGCTCGCCCTGCACAGTTTTGAAGATATTTATGTTGCTATGGGATATATAGACACATAGACGAACAAACACTATTGAGTATCTTCTTACTATTCTATCTCAAAAGGTTTTCTTTCTTTGAGAGATTGCCTCCTATACACAGAAAGCAAAATTAAATTGTTTTAATGCACAGGACAAGTAACTAAAAAGCATGCAGTGAAGGACTGAGAAAACAATAGATGCATTGGAAGTACAGCTCATTATCAAAAGCTAACTATTTAAACCATTCCATTTACACTACAGATATGCTAACAAGTATTAATTACATAAGTCTTTTAGTCTTTTTGTTGAACTACATAGAAATGCTTGCAGTATGTGTTGCTGATAAAAACTTCAAGCATTTTATATATAACAACAGCCAAATGGGATTAAAAAGGAACAGCAGTAAGACAGCAATGATCAATAGGTTACTGTTAAATACTGAAAACTCTCCTGAAAGAAAGCAAGAGAAATAATGTTCACTTTTCTCTGTCATGAGCTCAAAATTACCAAATGTCCCCCTGGGCCATCTCTTCGATCATTCTTCTCATACCCTTCCTTTCACTTAATTTAAAGGGTGTAGGAAAGGAAGAGGAGCTATAAAAATAATGTCCAAATAGACAAGATCTAGTTAAAGTAAGTTGAGGACATTCCAAGGTGAAACGTGAAATGGTTAAAGCAGAAACTCTGGTTTCATTTTGGGCTGTACCATAGACTTAGTGTGTAATCATGAGTAAATAATTCTGCTCATTGTGTTACTCCTTCAGCTTCTTTGTAACATTTTCTTAAAGAAAATGCAACCTTGCATTCACAACACTGAGATCTTTGGAGAATGTTGTAAACAACAATCAAAAAGAAGAGACACTGTATGCAATATGAATTAATACATTAATATAACTTATAGCAAGATTTTATAAATATATATATATACACACACATATATGGATTCTTTAATATAAGAGTCATGCAGGGAAATATTTAGTGTTCAGTTCTAGAACTGCCAGAAATAGCTTTATGGTTTACAAGAGCAAAAGCAATCCTCTGATTTGTACATATGATAAAAAACGCTATCTTCCCAGGTGGTGTACTACAAAACTGATGAATTTCAATTTGGACTAAAATCAGTGATGCTTTTGCCCCTCTTTTAGCTGGAATCAAAGGATATTTTTTTCTGTACTCAATTACATATACAAACATTGTAAAAATGTATGAGCTTATCCACAGTAATTTTATATGTCTTTTGATTTGTGTCAGCCATTTTGATTTTGAAGATTCTGTCAAACCTCATAAACATATGATTCTCCTCACTGTGAAGAGAATCTCAAAAAACTCTCATGCCCTTCCCATAGCTTTGCTGAATTCAAAGTAGCAGAGTAATTTCCTTACAATTAATAACTATCAAGAATTTTTGCTGCTGTTGTTATTCAATTAGCACAGCTGTTTTAGCAACAGTTCTTAAGATATTTTTGCATATGATTTAACCAAAAGCTCTGATTAAGCAACTAAAGAAATGAAAGTCTCAGGAGAGCGTACAAGCTCCTCAAGCTACAAATGCCATATATTAGTCTCCCTTTTTTGAGGACTTTTCCTGTCATCTTTCAACCCTAGAACTAGATAAGCTAGTTGATTATTGTCTTGCACCTTACTTCCATTCTGGCAGCGGGACAACTTCTAGCCACTGCAGGAGTAATAAAACAAAGAAAATAATACTGAATAGTGGTGGCTAGAGATGACTTTGAAAGCTTACTAGAAGCAAAAGTCTTTCAGTCCAACAAACCCAAGACCGACTTGGACATATGTATTCTATATTTTTCAAAATAAGTTGTAAAACAGATCTGAAATGAGCACAAATGTACAAGCTAAACAGAAGATCAAGATGCCAAATATTATATGTATATTTTTTATTATAAATATATTTTCACATACCAATGCAGGTGCAGATAGGGATATATCAAACAGATACATATTCTAGTTCTTTCACAAACCATGTGTTCTAGCACATGCTCTTTAAGGAAAGTAGCTGTGGTTAGTCGTTACTGGACTTAGCAAATACAGTTGGGCTCATTTTGTCACAGTTGTGGCTAGCAAAATGTCTTATGGAAGGAAGAAGTTTAGAGGAAAACCCAACAAAACTTTGTTTAAAAGACTCCTATGCATTCCTGAGTCATCCATTTTTGGACTGATGTACTGATATAAATAAAAAAAAAAAAAACCCACAACCTAGCTATCACTTGGAAAGGCAATGGGTACTTGGAACTGGAAAGTAAAAGGAAAGCAGTATCATGGACTGGAAGGTTATTTAAGCCTTTAGTATGGCTAGAAAATATGATTATATAGGGTTTTTTCCAAATGTTTTTTACTTATGCTTTCCATTCTTCCATTTCCTTTCCTTTTCATCCTAATAATAATGAGCATGTTCTCGATGAAAGGAGCATATTCACGCCTTATTATGCTCCTTATCGCAAACTTTTTTAAACTTTTCTTGTCTAAGCACTGATAGGTAAGATGGCTTCAGGAAAAGAAAAAAATGCATTCTGTTTTCTCTTCACATTCTCAGAATTACTACTTTATTTTTTAACTAGTACTATCCTAACAATTAGGGAGCATTCCTTTCTTCCATCGTGGTCATATCCTCTGACAAGAGGTTGAATTCTGAATTTTGAAGGAACTATTGAAGAAAAGGTATGAAGTACACAATACTGGAGAAAAGAAATGGGTGAATAGGAGAGTAAATAGAAGGTCAGAAAAAGAGCTTAATTGAAAGATGATAAAAGCAAGAAAAATACAAGGAACTTTGGGAAGAGAGAGAAAAATTAAAATTAGAATACGGAAAGAAAAAAAGGTTAGAGGTAAAATAAAGGAAATGTACTCAATTGTCAAAGGTGTAAAACCTTTAAAATTCCAAAGTACACAGGGGAGAGGGAAATAAACCAAACTGAGGACGCAGATCTACTAAAATAATTGTTATTCAAATCTTATAAAAACATGAAAAAAAGACATAGAAATACAAGAAAAAAGTATTTCACCAAACACAATATACAGTACAGAAATCAGCAAGTTCTTCACTGAAGTGCTTAGGTAAACAGCTCTGCTAAAGAACAAAGAACAGATGAAGTTATAGTGTACAAGGGTCATGATAACACAATCGCATTAGTTTAGAAGTATGATGATGACATAATTTAGGATCATTTTTCCCTCATGTTTTCTTTCATATTAGTATATGTCCATGGCAGAGTGTATTTTCTTGTGATTACTAGATCATATTTCCTGAAACCTAGTAAAAGAGTATTTTTGAATATTGAATATTTGGCCATAATTAAATGTTCTTGAGGCACAAAGTTTTCATAATGATTTAAAATGTTTGACAGATCTATACTTCAAGGTTCAAAGATAAGAAAAACAAAGAAAAATTTACTCTGGCCCAAATTCACAAAGGACTTGCAGAAAATTCAAATGCCTGTATCAGAAAGTGTCATCTTCAAAATTCTCTCCTAACCTCTTAGGTACTAAAGGATAACTGGCTTCTTTTAAACACTAGAGTCCCAAACACTCCATGGGGGCTTGGGTGCTCTGAACAGCCCCACGTTGCCAGCTATGCTGCCATTACTTGCTGCATCTCAAACATCACCAGAGCCCTCAGAGAGGTTGCCACCCAAGCCCTGTCTCACCAGCTGTCAAATGGGGTCTAAACCCCACACACCCGCAAAGGGATGGCAGCAGCTACCAGAGGGAGAACATTTTCCACAGAATGATCCCTCCCTTTTTTACTGCCAGTCCTGGTTGTGGGTTCATTAGAGACAGTGGTCTCTGAGAGCACAAAAGGCTTAATCATGTTGGTTGGAAGAAAGCCATGGGAAGAGTGAACAGGATGCAAAACAAGGAAGCTACAAGCTGGAGACTGTTGTGAAAAGAAGTAGATAGATATTTAGAAAATATGACCTTCAGACAGGAGAATAGCACAATCGAGCATTATGAAATACATAACATATTGTTATTGTAACCTGATGCTCTAATCTGTATAAGCAAGGGAGCTATCCCAAATAAACGTCTTTGATCCTGCACATCGAAATCCCTGCCTCAATATGCCACACCTGGTACCCAGAAAACACAGATTTCTTTAATACTTTACAGTGTTTTTCTCTTCTGACCCTTCTTTCCTCCATCTCTAGTTAATCTCTCTGTGTTTCATGAGCTAAAAGTTATATATTCAGCCTTCCCTAAGGAGAAAAACACCTCATCAGCTCTGTTTCCCCTAATAATACTTCTACTATTCCACAGGTGCCCAGAGTCTCCCTTTTCTCTTCAGGGGATCTTCCTGACATATTTCTAGTTAAATGCAGAGCAATTGTTCTCATCCTGAACTGAGTTTATGTTATTTCCAGATCTGAGATTTCAGATCTGACAGAGGACTTGTATGCCTGAAATCTTTCTTAGTTTTTATTATTTATCTTATTCTAATTACACCAGTTCATCTGGCTTTCTGCCTACATATGTACTTGGCTTATTTTTGAAGTCTGCAACCACAGTCATTCAAAAAACACATTTTTGCTTCTGGGGGGCACCTGCATTGCATATGGAGCTCTAGTTGGTGGACTGAGCTCTCAGAGCAGCAGTAGAAAGCTACATAGCTTTCTACACCCAGCACGGCAGTCTTTGACAAAAAGTAAAACTGGCTGATTTTATTTAACCAAGCTAAAAATAAAACAGGAAGAAAGAAAGGAAGGAAGGAAACACAATACCAAAGTTAAATCAATATGTGACTCTAGTTCTGAAAGAGTGTTCAAACACATACTTATGGTGAAGTAAATAAAGACATGAATTTAAATAGATTTAGTTATTTTGTTTCTATTAAATATGTAAACTAGGGTTGAGATGATTTTTTTTTCTTGCACACATTATATAAGGGAAAGCATTATTTCTGTAATTCAAAAAGTGTTGCTACAATTGATGTTTCTAAGCTAGCAAATTTTCGTAGTTTGAAATATAACCTTAAAATTCTGTTTTGAATTACAAAAAATCTCAACAGTTTTAAAACGATCACTGTTTGCAGACACATTATAAAAGCACCTCTGAAATGTCTAAGTACTTGCGAAATATTGTTATTTGTTTGGTATTTTAAACCCCTATTAGTATTTCCAACATTTTAATCATGTGAAAGTGATTAGGTATCAATCAACACAGATAAAACTACTTTCAGGATAGATAACACAATTTCAGCTTCTGCCAAAAAAACTGTTATTGGAGGTAGCCTGGATAGAAACCTGCTGGGGTTTTGTATTATATTTGTTTTTCCTGCTGTTTTATCTAGCTGTATATTTGGTAAGTCCATTTCAGCAGTATTGCAAAGGGATCTCTTAACAGAAAAAAAAACACTGCAAGAAGAACTTGGAAAATAAGCCTAGAAACGTTGCTAGAGTAGTCTATTATAGGCACTATACACCTGTGACAAAAGCTCTGTGCCAACTGTTTTCTTAATTTTACTTCATACAGAAGCACAGAAGATATCAGGAGAAAATCTAGTACTTTCTAAATGCAATACAAGGGTCCAGCACTAAAGGGATTTGAAATCATTCCTATGTCTATTTCATGTTGTAACCCCAAAATTTGTTTCATTCAACAATTGCAAGGATTTACAATACACCTTAATCAAAATAAACACATAATCAGTTTAGAAACATGGTAGCTGGCTACCGTGAAACCAAGGGAGATGTATGTGATGGGGGAACAGAGCCAGAGCAGGCTGTATGGGAAACACTGCTAAAATCAGAATATTGACTTGCACTCACAATGGCACAGCAGGGAGAACATCATTGCAGAACAGATTTGCTATTAATTCTGTTGCCTACATGGGTCACGGCTGCTAAATTAACTGTCTTTAGTGATATATTAAGTTCTCAAGGTTCGTGACAGATTTCGTTCCTCATCTGTTCTGAAACTGACAGCAGCCATTTCCACTGCTTCTGCAAATCACACAGAAGCTATAGACTTTGTGTACATGATAGTGACTTTAAGTAATGTTATGGCTGACATACAGCATCCTCAATTATTAAAAAAAAGAAAAAAAATCAGCATCCTTAAGTGAGTTATCATGCTGCATAAAAGTGCTGACTGTGACAGATTAAAATCCTTTCTCTGTATCTTGATGGAGCCAATTCAAGACATCCTCAAATTGTTATAACATTTGTCTTATTTCTTTATGAACTTGATGACCTTATATAGCTAAAGGAAAGTACTTCCATACTTTATTATAAATGCATGTACACACACACACAGTGTTCTTATGCTGTTTTCTTTAACCCATTCCCACCTATTAACATGAAAAAAGACTTAGCTTTTTCAATGCCTGCTCAGTAAAAACATCCTCATCTGAAAAAACAATCACATTTCTAGATCCTATGTAGCTTTACATATAGTAAGAATGCTTAGCTCTAAAAAAACCAGATGGGTAATTGCATACATTTTCTGCATGTTTTACAGCTAAAGAACTGAAAAAGCAGGCCTTCACCATGTTTCAAGAGTGGTAATGCAAGAATCAAGATTCATTTTAAACAGAAAAAAGTTAATAAATATTATTTCTTAAAGTTATTACATTATTGGGTTGATATGATACAGCAACTCTCACTTGTGTAGAAACAGGGTTCAGGTAAACTGGAATCAAAGAATATATTTTCTTTTGCATAATCATGGAATTGGTTTGGAGGCATGAATTTTGAAAACAAGAAGGTGTCTAATTATACTGATTCAACAGACTGTGTTAAAAGTTACAGGTGTGAATACTTTTTAAAGCCATGAACTGAAACAGATTTATTAAAATAAAATTGTTAAAAAATACCACAAACACAATGGAAAGACCTTTCTTTATTCCAGTATTTTCTCTAATTCAAGTGTGAATAGATTATCCTGAATTTGCTGGGACAATTGGCATTCATTGTTCCTTACTTTATGTCAGTAGTGCAATTATAACTTTAAATGTCGGTGGTTTTGCAGACCTAATAAAATCTGCTAATATAAAGAAGAGTAGGCTGTATAGCTTAAGTGAAAGAAACTAGAATAAAAGTAAAAATCAAAATTTTGTTACTTTAAAGTTTTAAATTTAGAAGGAACCAATTATAAATTCTTAACAAATTTGGTCAAACTGATAACATAGTCCATTTTGAAAATATACTGGAGTTAATAAACAGAGCTAGAATAACAGAACAGCAGGGAGACAACATATATCTTCATCAAAAATTAAAAAAAGTCCACATATTTTCCATTAAAGACTTGCCCAATTTTTCAGCCCAAGTTTTTCATTATCTGAGTAGCAAAATTTTAGACAAAAATGTCCTTTTATTTATTTATTAGGGACAAAAGAAAAAAAAATTTTATATAAAATATAAAGGAATTTTATATTTCTTTATAATATAAATTATATAGAATTTATATTCTATATATAGGAGATATATATATATATATATAGTAAAGACAGTCAAGGGGAAAAGTTAATTATTTCATAAGTAAAAATTACTGCTTTAGCATAAGCAGCTATTTTCCCTACCTTTTCTTATACAGAGTTGGAGTTTGTACAGGAAAAAGGGAAAGAGCCAATTGGCTAAGAAACAATGTATTCAGGTTTTTTTGTTCAGTCTGACTCAGCTCACAACGCATCCATGGAACTCCACAAAAAGTCCCTGAGAAACCTACAACCCACCAGGGAATGGTGATGTTTTCCTTAAGCAATGTGACGCATTTCCTGTTTCATAATCTAAGGGGACTTGCAGACAACGCAGCTTTACTAATTAGTTCAGAAAACACCAAAGGCAAAATAAGTGGGCATTTCTTACCACAGACAGTGCAAACAGACGAGAAAATTTAATTATGATTAATAACATCATTTCAAATACAGGTCTCAAACAAACTGTATTCTGGCACTGCAGACAAGATATATACATTGTAAACATATCAGCTAACAAGATTATGGAATCCATCATGTTTTAATGATGCTGGATAATAATAGACCATTCTTCAAAAATAAACTCCTCTTCCTGCTAATAAAACAATTTCTCTTTAATCCTGAAAGCTCAGAAAGTACCAAATACTCATTTTAATGCAATAGTTTGAATCTAAAAATATTAAAAATTACTAAATATTCTGAATCTACTTCAACTTCAAAGTTAGAGTGAAAAAGAAGTGCTGGAGATTGTTTACCCTAATGTTACTAGGCATCAGCAATTTTTAAATGTCAGAAAATTGACCAGATGCTATCCTTGATCTTGCAGCTTTCAAAAATAAATATCTGATCAATTATATGGAGAATGGATGCCAAAGGCCAACAGTTTCAAAGGAAGCTTCCTAAACATAAGTATTTAAATCCACAGCTAGGCACATGAGTGGAAGTGACCTGATTACAAAAACCAGACATGATTTTTACTGAGTTTAGTGCAGCGCTTAGAACACTTGGTGGGGGGAAGATTATTGTAGTTCTGAAGATCTGAGGTTTTCATACAAAATATAGATACAATTACTAAATTTTAATCCACACTGGAAGCAAGTAACGTAAGGATATTTTAATTATATTGAAATAATTATATTGTATTTATGGAATGATATTGATGTAATAAAAACCTAAAAAATGGTTTAATAGAATAACTAAGAAACGAACCAGAGGTCTTCACACAGGCTTCAAACTTATACTCTCTTTATGTTCTATAATATTAAAAGAACCACATAATCTTCATGGTTGGAAGGGACCTTTGAGGTCATCGAGTCCAACCACAAAAAAAACCCCAAACCAAACAAAAAAAAAGCACAAGCAGACACAAACCAACAATCTCAGGCACTACAGCATGACCTGAAGTGCCATGTCTACGTGTTTGTTAAGTATGTTTCTTAAATATAAAAGAGCAGTGTAGAGAATGTGGAATGTTTATTTTAATTGAGACTGGACATCTCTATAGAAATTTGGTAAAAGCAAGGGCTGTTTTATTCTCTGATTGACTCTAGCCTCCTGCAGAGAAGACCTGCCCTCCAAGATACACTGTACTCTCTGATGAAAAGTGTGGTTCTTTTGTGCCAGGAAATCCCTCCAACTGGTCCTTTTTAAATGTAACAGAGGCGCTAAAAGGTTTACATGAATGCAAGTCAAAGTCATACCACAGGTGCATTTGGTTGATACCACAGATCATTTGGTTGTTTAAAGAATACAGTTTCTATACAAAAACCTCTTCATAAAATGAAAAATAAAGGAAAATTTTAAATGGCCACCACTACAATAAGGCACCTTCTTTACAGTGCAAAGCTAAGATGCTGCGTTCTTAGCAGTATCAACAACAAGCATTGTGTGCTGTGCATGCTAAATTCAGAATTAAGCATCTTACATAAAGAAAATAAGCCAGATGGAAATAATTCTAAGATAGTTTCATTGTTAATAATGTAAATCAAATTTAAAGTCCTTATAGGGTGGATTATAGCCAGACTCACAGAATATAATTAATGTCAGTATTTAATTTCTCACATCTTCAGAAAAGGTGGGGGGTTTGGTATATATAAATAAAGTATAAATAAAGACTATCAAGAAAATACTGATACAGAATCTGGTGTATTTACATACCTTTGAAAAGATAAAATATACACACTTTTACCTTTGGAAACATATACATGTTACATAATTATAAAAAATAATTTTCCTGCCTTAGAATAGTTCTGGGACAGCGCATGCCTTATTTCTGCTAGGTCTACTGTGTATACTTAGTACATGGACATCTTCTGAAAAGAAAATATGTGAATGCTGCTTCAAACAATACTACCATTATGCCAGATGATGGGGCATAGAAGAACAGCACAATTCTAATTCCTGTCTGGAAGAAGAATTAACTTCTATTACCATTTTAGCTGTTAAGAGATTTATCATCCATTGCACAGAATGCTATAAAAAGGGAGAAAAGAGCAGTAAAGTAGTTGTTTAATGTTGGAACTTTATCCCTTTGAGAACATGTGGTCAATAAGCAAAAGTGATTTATAGCACCTGGGATTAGCTGTGGTCACCTTGACTGTATTTGAAAAATAGTGGATTAGTTAGAAGAAACTGATAATATATGTTTGACTCTATATTATCAGATTGGTTTTGAGAAAAAGGAAAAATACTGTGTCTGACTGAAATGCAGATCCCTCAGAACGAAATATTCCATCTTGCTAAATCTGAAATTTCTGTGTTGTCTTGAAATACTGGAGAAAATTCTGCTGTCATTTAAATTGTTTGTCAACCTTAAAACATTCTTAATAAGATTTATTAATAAAACAGTTTATTCAGAAATTACACCCTGAGGATAATAGCTGTAGCTGAAATTTATAATATAGTCACTTACTGTAGTTTATTAATTTCTAAGATTTGGCTCTTGGGCACACTTACAGTGCAAATAGCAGAGCTGCTGGAAACTTTAGGTGACACACTGTTGTTTTTTAGCAGAAAATTACTAACAAAATTAATCAGATCTTCACCAGACCCAGGATGAAACTTTTAGTAAAACTGAAGAGATGAGGACCAGAGCAACTACAACAACAGTAAAAAAAATCAGTTTGAGCACTGATTTAGAAAGTAGGACATATATGTTCAGTTTTTAATTCCTTGGTTTATGTAAAATATGAACCAGACTTGATCCTGAGTCTTCCATTTTCCAGTCGGAGTCTCCTAAGCAAAAGGCTGCTCACATCTTGCTGATAAGATGTGGGTTTTCTCATTATTAATGTCAAGCAGAAATGAATGATGAGATATCAAAATCTCACAAAAATCCGTTTCTATTTTCAGGCTAACTGCAGCTGACCATATATCTGTCTCTCACAATGAACAATGAATCAATTTGACTTTTTGGGTGCCTGGTTCCCACATGGGTGTATTGGTCAAGAAGAGATGATAACAAGACTCCATTTTATTGGAATAGCGACATTTAGATAAAACAGAACTACCAAGCATCTCTGGAGAGTTTGAATTCAAAATAAATGGAAGTCAATATACTTGTTATCCAACTATTGTACAATATGAATCATTAATAACCATCTTTAGATGGTCATCTTTAGACACTCTGTTGTTTCTTTGTCCTTAAAATATCCATGGCTTCATTTGTTTAATTCAGTGGTAACAAGAGATTCTACAGGCATAAATTGAATTTACAAGAAAGTGGAATACGGACAAAATATAATGACCTTCAAGCAATTGCAACTAAACATGGAAGAAAATGAATGACACATCAAAGCATCAGCTTCAAAGACACTCTCAGGTGACTCTTTTCAGAACATATGTCACAGGAATTGTACAATAAGGTATTTGAACTTTTCTATGAAAGCAAAATTATAAGAATCCTTATCAGGCAAAAAAAAGTCCACTAAAATAAATAAATAAAATTGCTATGTTGAATGGCAGCTAAAAATCCAAAGTCAATGTATTCCAAATATGTTCGATAAAAGTGTGACTAATGGAAGAAATATTCTGGCTCCGGCTTTTTCAAGGGAAGCTGCTGTGAAGGGAAAGAACTGTGATACTAAAAATGCATATTAACATTTGATAGTACAGGTCATGCTGGATCATATATGCAATTAAAAAACCAACCCTATTGACTGCCCATACCAGTATATCAGAAAAAGTTACAGAAATACTATTCTAAAGGGTTTATGGAACAGGCTGTCTTCAACATTGTTAAGGCTGCAGCAAATGACAAGATTACCTAGATAAAGGTATCAAAAATGCCAAATTTGGGTACAGGTGTGATAAAATGGAGACAGTTATCTAGGAGATGGCTGGGCAGAGAAAAAAAGGTGCAAAGGTGGCAAAAAGGAGGGTCAAGTGACAGGAAAAGGGATAGTATAGTGTGGAAATCCTTTGAGTGGGACAACACAGGGGGTTCCTATCAAGCAGCCTTGCACTTAGTGCTGCTGGAGCAGGGCAATAATTTAGATCTGTTGCTCTGGCTATACAATAAAAGTTGGTGTGTTTCTGGGGTAGAAGCAAGGTGGGGTGGGAGCTGTCCCTGTGTAAGAGAATATCCTGTGTATGGATATCACAGCAAAACATTGGTAAACTCTGAAGCATAGTGGTTTTGAATCCCTTTCAGAAATGTTCAGTTTAATTATGATAGTTCCTGTGTTCTTGAGAGAGATGTTGATAAGTAATTTTCTAAAGCTTTTTTTATGTTAATTTAATTATGGCCAGGCTTAGATAACTTTGGAATATGACATTCAACAGATTTCTTTATAGAATATCAATGAATTAAGAAGACTGGATGCTATTTTTACTTGGATTGGAGAAGTCTCATCAATGCTACAATAATTCAATACTAGGGAAATTATCTTGGTTTGTGTGAGAGGGAAATAATGAGACATAAACAAAACTTGTATCATAATTTTTTTAAAATTCAAAATAGACAATTCTTCTAAGTCAAAGAAATTAATCAAGACAGCTGGACTGGAATGTTGGGATTTGGATGG
Organism: Gallinago jamesoni; assembly: GCA_025769975.1. Lineage (NCBI taxonomy): Eukaryota > Metazoa > Chordata > Aves > Charadriiformes > Scolopacidae > Gallinago > Gallinago jamesoni. The sequence continues at coordinate 97,268,094 of JAOQGH010000012.1, read as the reverse complement.
TTTTCTTTTATATGTATATTAAAGAATATATATACATATATACATACATATATATACATATATAATATATATATGTATATATATATACACATATATACATATATGTATATATGTTTTATAAAAGACATTAGAGTTTTTCTTCTAAATGTATCTCTTACAGTAAAATACTTCAGACCTGAATGGTAAATAAGCACCTCAGAAGATATATTAAGCCTAAAAAGGGTACAAATATAAAATAAACAAACAAAACAAATAAACAAGAGGGCTGAGAAAAGAAAGCTGGTCTTAGTGGTCAGTAACAGTTCCCAAAGGACAATCTGGATTCCGTGTTGTAAAGGATTTAAAAACAAATAGGAGCAGTTTCTTCAACTGTATAAATTAAATAAAAATGAATAAAAACATGAGAGGAAAAAGGCATTTTATTTTTTTTTACAGGGTAAAATATTAAAGGCAATCTAGGAATTACTCAAAACAACTATACTTATTTTTTTCCCTAATTTTTTTCTGACAGTGATGCTTACATTGGTCCTATAGAAAAAATAAAAATTAATGCACAGAAATAGAGACTCATACTGGAAAGGAAATTCTAAAAGAGTGGGACATGTTTTTATTGAAAGAACAAGACATCAAAAACAAGGGGGTTTTGAAACAAAGGAAATATAATAAATCAAACCCCAAAGGCAATACAAAACCCATTAAATTTTAGGTCATCTGATACGACGTTGTATGGAAAAATCTTTACTTGACGTAAAGATGGGAGTTAGCACAAGCATTATAAACTTGTGAAAAAATTAAAAAAAATTAAGACGAAATGAAAACAGCCATATTTAAAGGAAAAATATTGAACTGAAACAGAATAATTGTGAAACTCATAAGGAATATCCTGAAACTGATGGCATTTAATATTTCCATAATGACTTTTATAAAACAAGTTGGAATGTGCTAAAGAAATCAGATAAAAAATTGTAAGATAGTCAGTGCAGTGGGTAAGCAGTATTTCACACTGAACTTTTGAATAACCCTGAAGACAGAATAATGGAAATGAAGAAAAACTTATCAGTATAAAATGTAAACTTATCAGTATAACATGTAAAAGTTGGACAGTAATGGGTCTCAGTTTTTCCCAGCACAAATAGCTATAAGCCAAAGGCTCGCCTAGTTTCTGAAGCAGAGCAAGTTTAATTTCTAAGCTTTACATGCAGCTGTGTAGGACTGAGCTATGTGATCTACGAAATCAGCCTATTCCTATGTTAAGCTCTCGGACCCACGAATTTTTCACTTCAGTGAATACTGTGGTTTAATTACAAGCAGTCCTTTCTTTGGGTTTAAGTTTCTCACCTTATAATTAAATTAAATGTTGTCCTGTTCCTGATAGAAGAACCTTTTTTGATTCCCACCTTGTTTAACTGATTTCTAAAGTTAATGATACCAATCTTTCCATATCAATGCTTTTTCAGCTTTACCATTTTCATCATCTTTCTTAATTCCTCATTATCTAGGCTATCCTCCAACCTGGATATCATTATCAAACAAGTAATAAAATCTGGATCTCCTTTCATTAGCTCATGTTTATATTCATTTCCGTAGTGTTCCAGCAAAATTTTTCTACATGATAGAAAGTCTAGGTATTACAAGTCTGAAAAAAAAACCCACCCGAAACAAAACATGTAAAACTTTTTATTCAATAAAGTTGCTGTGTTGCGACAAGATTAGTAAAAAGAGAAATTGAGAAAGAACTTCATTGTGTTAGGTTTTTTTCTTGTCAGTTGAATGTAATTACTCTGAATAAAGTGTCAAGTAGTTTTATACCCAATCATAGCATACAACAAATCAATCTAAAAGTAATGAACTAAATAAATTAAATACAAAATTTGGGTCAGATTTATTGGGACCAAAGGAAGCAATCATGTGTATGCATTTTTCAGGATTTGTTTCCAATCTTGACACCTACTACAAAGAGACTTTTAAAACTGTTTATTTCAGAACCTAATTGTCTCCTTTCCTTAAGGATCTTTCATTTAAATTACTGTTGATAATACAAGTGACAGCCCATGATCAACACTTTGTACTCTCATCATCACAGCCTGTCAAGTATTTTATATAAGTTAAAAACCTGTACTTCACATTTTTTTCTGCAGTGACAGTTATAAAGACCAGTGACATTTTTATTCTCTTTATAAACCATATATATTCTCTTTTTATAAACCAAACCACAATGGAACATTTTAAAGTATTGTTGTTGTCGTCATAACTACCATAAAATTCCAGAACCTCTGTTGAAAGTAAAGATACCTCAGTTTTGTCCTTCTAAGACATACCTATATCATGTTATTATAACTCACTCTGTTGACTTTGGCTTGGCTGCCTGGCACCCGCCCAGCTGCTCTCTCACCCACCCTCCTCAACAGGACAGTGGGACAAACTGAAACAAAGAGATAAAGACACAGAAATTACTTACTGACTACTGTCAAACCAGACTCAACTTGCTGAAAATTAATTTAATTTATTGATGAGTGAGAAACAAGGACAAAAACTAACTTAGATTCCCTCCACTCATCTTCTTCCCAGGCTCAACTTCATCCCTTCATTCCTGACTCCTCTGCCACCCCTATGCTCCCCCAGGGCCATGGGGAATGGGGAGTTGTGGTCAGTCCATAACAGCTTCTCTCTGCTGCTCTTTCTCCTCGCACTTCTCCAGTATGGGTTCTCTCCACAGCCTGCTCCAGTATGGCATCTCCAGGGGCTGAAGGGCAACCCCCACTCCAGTACCTGGAGCACCTCCTCCCGCTCTTTCTTCTCTCACTTTGATGTCTGCAGAGCTGTTTATCTCACATCTTTTCCCCCCTCCTCTAACAGCTGCATGGCATTTTTTACCCTATCTGACATATGCTTTCTTGGAGGCCACCATCTTGGCTGAGGGGCTCAGCTGTGCCCTGGGGGGGGTTGGTTGGAGCCATCTGGGACCAGCTGTGTTTGGCCCAGGGCAATCCTGGCCTCTCCTCACACAGGTGACCCTTCAGGCCCCTCTGCCAGCACCTGTATCCCATATGCTTGATACGGCACTTTTAGAAGTGAAAGTTCACTTGAAAAAGTAGCTAGTCGGGTTTATACCATTAAGGAAGCTGTGGCTTCCTTAATTTTAATAAGAATAGATTACATTTTGGTCATTTTCAATAACCATTGGATTACAATTAAGGATTTCTAAGAAGGATTTCTAGGGCGTTCTTTAACCTTCTGTGACAAATATTTACATTTCAGTCATCCATCTTCACTTTCAAGACAGCTTTTGAAATATTCAGGTCTTAGTTTTTCATGCTTCCTTAAATACAGTTCAATGCTGAAAATGAATGTGTAAACATAAAGTCAATGATGAAAACTTACTTCACACAGTGACATCTTTGCCACAGTTCTGTCAGAGAATCAAAAAAAAAACAACAAACAAAAAGAATTATGAAAGTTAGGGGCCTGGTAAGTACTGGCGTATGTTACACACAGACATACACATACTAACACACACAGAGATACGTGTGTTCCAGTTTCTCATGGTGTTCCATGCTGGTAGCTACTAAGCATGCACGGGCAGTGACTGACATCAGTCAGTCTGCCCTTACGAGCTGTAGTTGAACTGAAACCTAAATATCAGTTCAGACCTCATCTTGTTTAATGAAAGGACACTTTGCAATTGGGTGTTACTGAAGGCAGGACTACTTAGGTCTGAGGGAATAGCTGTCTACAGGTGGAATAAGCATTGTCAAAAGTGAGGTTAATTGACACCCTGTCTAGTATTCCTAGCAGAAAGTCAAGGACTGAGATGTGGAAACAAACTCTGTAACTCATGGAGGGTTATAAAGCAGGTATGTTTATTGCAGTGCTGGGTGCAAGGGGGGTCGCTCCTCCTAACTTGCACACTGGGTCGTAAAACAAGCGTCTGTTTATAAGCATACATATTCATTAATATGGGCTGGGATATTATAATTAATTCTAAGAAAAGGTGTTACTATTCTAATTATTTCTAAGAACTCATTATCATCAGTCTCCGCCCCTTGCCGCACGTGTACTGTCATCTGGTGGTCATCTGGGGGAAGGCTCATAGTCGTCTTCACCGTGTACTTTTACCTTTGGCTTAGAATGCTGAGCTGGCTGGACCCCAAACTGCGGAACTGGTCCCAACCAAATGGACACTTCACCCAGACAATTGGGATCCTCCTTAGCATGCAGGCTGTTCCTACTATCTTATACATTGTGCTTATAACACAACGCCAGTCCCTCATCTTGGAATGCTGGGCTCTGAGCTCTGTTCTTTGTCAAGCTGCACTGAGTCTACACTAAAGACATTTAACCACTCATTCTCTGAAACAGGACTAAACAGATACTGAATTATTTTTGTCACTAACAATGTTTGAGTTAAACTGTTAACATACCTGCAAAAATCTTGTACTTCAGCAATTCAAGGATAAAAACCCCAGAAAATCAGTCTGTTTGATATCTTCAACTTCCAGTAAAGTCTCTTCCTATCCACCATCAATTGCATCATAACAGTTTTATAATCCTTTCTTGAATCTGACAGGTTTGCCAAACCCCATGATTTCATGTCTGTGTGTCTCGCCTTGATTATACATATAGAAACATATACATATATAATAATGATATTAGTGATACATAGTTTCCCCTGTATCTGTAATCTGTGCCCATCCCCCAGACATCACACAATAGTCTTAATCTTGATGATAGTTCTTAGAAGACACCTCCTTACACCAATAACATTTGAAATCCCTACTGGTGTAGGTGAGTGCTTAGAGCTTCCCAATATAAAACTCATGTAACTTGTCCTCTGCTTACAGAAAGAAATTGTAGCAATTTAGTTAAATCAATCCTTAAATTGATTTAAACAAGTGAAATCCCTTGTGTAGATGCTCTTAAATTGGCTTAAGGGTGGCTAATATTGATGTATCTCATTAATTTTGATCTAGAATTTAGTTCTATTAAATTGGCTTAAATTCTTTGTATACACTGGAGCCTCAAGTCTAGCAGTCCAAATTGAATTTCATGCTGCAGGGTCAATGGACCTCAATGAAGTTAGGACCTATAATGACACAGCAATTTTAGAAATTACTTCTGAGCGCCCACAAATCAACAACTGCAAAAAATAAACAGAAATTTTCAACAAATACTAATACCTAGACATTGCTCTGCAGATTTTATATAGGGAATACATTTTTTTAAATATTTGAACTAACAAGGATGTTGATATATAGAGCAAAAAATTTTGAGAAAATTATTGCAAAAATGAAATGTATGCCATGCATTTTTGCTGCTTTACTTTCATTTCCAGTTCAAATTTGCCTGCTGAATATTGCTATGCCCATCAGATTTGGCCCAACACTGAGAATGAAGACATACATGACCATGTGTCAAAAATGGTTCCAGTTCAAGATGATTTCTAGTCTCCATTATGTGCAAGGCAAAAGTGCTTGTGCCTCTCTTGGGTGCAGAACTAGGAAAATTACAGGTGAGAGAAAGGAAAAAGAAAAAAAAAACCACCAAATTCCCTTTTTCCAGAGCCAAAGACCATTTCTTTTTATCAATACATAGAAATCAATAGTCTTTCTACCCTTTTACTGTTCATCCCCACCTCCAGCTGCCTCAAAACTGTTAGTACATTCAGTCAAACCCATGCATATATACAACCTGCATTTGATGCTTCTTCAATAGTGCAGGCTGGCAGTAGAACAAGACAAAGTACCTTGAGTGACACAGGAGATAAGAAGAAAGTATGAGAAAATAATAAACAAATAGCCTGAAATCTGCCTGCTATTTGAAATAGTAAACCTCCTTCCCGTTATCAGTTTCAGCTTGACAAAATTTGCCAGTTATTCCTCAGTAAACACTGATAAATTTGCAGCTTCACAAATGCTGCTTCTTTCTCTGATTTTGGCATCAGTGTGTTACTGCTAGATTTGGATCAAGACAGAAGGCACAACCCTCTTTACCTGGCACAGACTCCTTTGCTTATGGTCCAAGAAGCTTTGATTCCTTCTTCTGTGTCAATGGAATTTAAAATATAAAAAATTATTTTCCTACTGGTTACTCTAAAAAGCCCATGTAAATCAAGGTGCCTTTTGAATGCATAGAGATATGGTCCCAAACAATAGCAGTTGCTATAGAAGCAGAGTATGCTTTATGCAGACATGCAGAAAAAGGAATGGAGTGTGCTTCCAGTGGGCAAATCCAGTACAGATTGGACTACGCGCTAAGCACGATGTTAGTTCCCCTGAATATACCATGATAAATCACATTTATACATCACAGGATACAAAAGTTTATATTTAAGTGAGTTCTATTTATTTACTTATAAGATGGATGGTAACCAGGAGGCTCACTAACATTGATTTTCATAGTCCCCACTTGGAATTAATATGTGTCCTTTATAAAGGAAATTATCTGGAGTTGGTATAAATGGCTAGCTGGAATGACTCCATGTATATTTAGCAGATTTGTATTATCTTGTGGGGGAGTCAGACAAAAGATCCAGCTTTCCTGAATGGTTGCAACAACAATGTTATTAAAAAATAATGCAGGCATATATTAATGCAGTAATGATGGTGCCAACTTCATTTAAAATTCTAAGGTCAAAAAGGGACATTTGCAGACCAAGAAATCAGACAGCCCAAGAAAGATCAAATCGTATTATATTTCCTTCAGTAAAACATAAAAGGTGTATAATTACTTTCATCACTGGCAAGGCAGTCTGTAACATGTGCATATCTCTTTCCAATGTGGCTGAAGCAGACCAAGGTTTCTTTGACTAGGAATATTTTTTTTTTAATAGATTTGGAAAGGGTTTGCGTTTTTACTTATTCACAGTTTGTCTAAACAGTGGTTAAGGACTGGATTAGTTCAGTGGGCAGAAGGCCTTAAAAAATCTGAGAGCTGGCTTAATCTGTGTTCATTTCTTTCACTCATGTTATTTCCATGAAGGAATCTTTAAAAGTGATCATTTCACTCATCCAAATTAATCAGGTATAGCAATCTGGCAGCACAGTTAATTGACCTTGTTATATATTTTTCCATTCCATATTCCTATTTACATCCTCCAGTGAAATTATTCCATTTAGCTCCTATTAAACTGCCTTTGGAGCTTGCCAATCCATGAAAATTCACCTGCTCCTTCTTCATTTCTCCCACTTTTCATGCTAATGTTTGTTTGCACGTTAGATTTTTTTTTTTTTTTAATGCTACAACATGAATACAGCTGTTGCCTGATTTTCTCTTGACTTCTAAACTTTATGCAAATTTGCTTTAAAGGTAAAGCTCATTCAGCAACTGTAATTTATTTCTTCCTGCTGCAGCATATTAACATACTGACATTGTCCGGACAGTCCTGATCCCATGAAGAATGTTTCTGAAGGGACATGAAACATTTTTATGAAAAACGTGGACAGACAACTGCAGGCAAATGACATAGGACCCTGTTACATACCAGTTGTAAGCTTTAGCTGAGGCTACTTACTGCATATTGGGACAGACAGACATTGTGTGTACAACCAGTTAGTAAGGATGGTATAATTCCTTAGCCTTAAAGTACATGAAGTATTTATACACAGGTCAGTGTTATGTACCTAACATGCTAGTATAAGTTTATTAATTAATATACGAGTTCACCAGTTTTCTACAAACTTGTGTGTTTAACTGCAAGACAGTAAAAAAATTCTTATTTCATTTTACATTTAGCTACTTACTCTGAAGCTGTTCAGACTGTAGAAATATTTCATTTCACAATTTCTCTATAATACATATAAATTTTAAGCCCTGTATTTTTTTTTTTTTTAATGTCTGGATCCTGGAATGAATAACAACAGAATAATAAATAGGAAATTTGACAATGTACCATAGTTTATGTTCAGCTTCTATCAGTATTCCTGAAATAGTGCCAAAAAAATAACATCCATGGTTAAGATTTTTTCTAACTCTCCTGTCACTCACTGACAGGCTGAAGTGACGTTTTTAGGCAAAGCAGTCACTTTAAGCCTGACAGAATTTACTGTTCTATTCAGTAGTGATTCAGTATTGATAAGGATTGGGCAAACCACACTGATGCTACCTTGACAAAATTTAAGATAGTATTAGACCTAGAATTAACCAGCCGATAAGCCAATAAACTAGTGAAGTGACTAAGTTATTTACTTTTACAGAAACTCTTAATCTTCAACTGTCAAACTGAGGTAATCGATGCTTCAGTCAGACCTGATTAACAGCTTTTGAAAAGGGAACATGCTTTTTTTGTTGTTTTCAGACAAGCGGTCTGTTTCCAGCAAGGGGTGTTGGTGATTAGAGACGAAACATTTCTGTCCTCCCTCAGCAGATCTCTAGCAGATGATGCACTTTCCCAGACAGAAACTTTCTTATTTTAGGCAGTAGTTTCACACACAAATTAAACTGAAATGAGCCAACTCAACCTCCACCAAAGGAAGCAATTCTTCTAAACCCTCGGCCTTGACTATCCTAATGTTTGTGAGCCTTTCCTTTGTTCTAGCACCATGAGCTCCACAGTCACACAGTGAACTAGAACAAAGAAATAATCTAATCTAAACTTATTCTCTATTTTTTTTTTCCCCTGGAGTGAATGACAGAAAGTATGGATATGATAATTTGTACAAAATCCTCAAATAAATTCTAACAAAGTCTTGACTGAAATAGTCATCTGTTACATTTTTAAGGCATGACAGTTATATTTAATAGAAAACCAAGAGAAGGTAAGAAAATAAAGACTAAACCAGTGGCATCAAAGCTGGAGAATATCCTTTAACATGAAGATTTTAAAACAAACATTATTAAAATTATATTTTACACAATTTGCATGTATTACATGTATATGTAATGTATTACTGAAATTTATTTATATTTAATATTTTATTAACTTACCTGCCAATTTTTGCTTCAAATGCTCTTTTAAAAACAATTTTTAAAAGACATGGACAAAAAACCCCTTTCATTTTCTATTCTGAAGAACTGTTTTATAATTCCCTTTTCAGTCTTCTGACCTTTGCAGATAGACACACTTTTAACTTCTATGGTTATGATGCAGGACAAAACAATTGCTTTTTGAGCACAAGGAAACTCCAAGATTTTCAAACTTAGTTATCGTAGTTTCCCCAAATACAATGTCCAAATTCTTGGGCACAGTAGGAAATAGGTCACCCAATTTGACTAGTAAAAAATTATATTCCCTATGGCATCTAACACCTTCAGTCAAAGGTGTAATTTTACTATTTATTGTCTAAAGGAATTGTGAAAGTTTTTATTGTATAAAAGAATCACAAAGAAAAATTAAAATAGCTTGTATAACGAAATATTAAAAGGAAAGTCTGGTGGTTTCATTTTCATTGGACCTATACACCCCTTCAAAATTCTAATTTTTAAAATGCAGGAGAGAAATTCTATCAGCATCTGAAACAGTAACAGATAGGCTAGTTCCTTGTCTCAACAGAATAATTAAAATTCAAGCCTACCATTAAGGTCCAGTTATTATCCAGACTCTGTGATATAGCAACTCTACTGTAAAACGAGGATCTCTGCCACACTGTATTTTATAGACATGTGAAGAAAACTCTAGAGATATTTTTTTGCATTTCCCAAATTGAATTCAATAGAAGTTTAGTGATGCAAACTATATAAAACTAGATTAAACCATTTGAGTATTTTAGCAAGCATCTTTAATGTTCTCTTACAGTTTCAGTTAGTATAATAATGTACACTATGAAAAAAGAATAAAATTCAGATAAACAAATTAGACTTTAGATTAAAATGCTGATCATAATAAAGGTTACATTTTTATAGATGAAGCCTCAATACATTTAAATTAGAAAGACATTGGCTTATGGCAATGCTGAATCAAGTAAATGACCGACAATAGAATAAGATTATCAAGGCTATTTAAGAGCTTTTATAAAATAATTGCCTGGGTGTGCTTAATTTCAGAAGTGTCCTAATATAATTCCTACTGGGAATGCAGTAAGGTCATTTTTTTTAAATTAAAAATTCAACATGTTCCTTTTTCTAAAAGTGATGCCATCATAAAATCAGTATGAGCAGTACTATTATACAGTTTATGGTGTCAAGAAATCTTTGATGTGTAAATCCAATACTAACTTTAATAGAAAAAATAGAGAAACAAATATTTTTGTGTCACGTGGATTCATATCTTCAACATATTTATGTAATAGATTTATTTAACAACTGCTTTAAACAAGAGTAAACTTATTTTTCTTTCCTAATTGAAAATAGTAACTTTATTGTTTGCTAAATCTCCCTTGACTTGTTTTTCTTTTAAGTATGTAAAGTTAACATTCTAATTTGCCAATTTTACAATTGAAAAGTCTTGAGAATATATGAATATGGATAAATGACTGTGTATTATCTTTAGTAAGCAGCAAAGACTTGCTGGAAATGGTCAGGCGGGTGTACTCAGGAAGACGCAGGCAAAGACCTAATAACAATGATAAGATCTAAACTTCTGATTCCTCTTGTATAAAACTGAAAATCAATTTACTTTTCTGATTTCAATTTCAAGTCACATATAATATTATGTTAGTATTTCTATAGAACAATCTCTTCCGGAAATCTGCAATAAATATAAATGTAATATTCAGTATTGGAATTCTATGATATTTCAAGTATTTCCTACACAGAATTAAGTCCTTTTTCAACAAGGCATTTGTGCACGTGCTCAATCTTGAGCTTTTGTGTTAAAGAAGATCCCTTAGCTGAGACCTGGTATGAATTGTTAAATGTAATGAACTTGGAATGCTTAATGCATTTGCTGACAAAATTACCATCTCTGAAAACATGTGACTAGTTTCCAATTTTGGAAAGTTTCAGCCGATCCTAATATATGGGAACTCAAAGAAACCATTTAGGTTCAGGCACTTTCTTAAATTTCACAAAAGATTAAATTCCATTTTCTACTTTGGCATGTAAAAATAATATATAGGAGAGTTACTTTAAAAAAAATACTAGAAAAAAAAAGTGTTGATAACTACCGAACACATCTGGTTTTGCAAAAACTTACTTTCACCTTTCAGAGATGAAATCAAACTTTTGTGGAGAATACTGGCCAGCTAAGCCTAACCACATTACACTAAACTAAGGTTCTGCTAGTTGCAGTTGTTCAGCAAAATAATGACCTCATATCACCAGTATAAATAATGATGTCAGCCAACACAGTCTTTGGTTGACTCCAGATCGGAAAGATTCAGTAGTTCAGTGAAAAGAAAGAGAATTCATGTGTTGCTTGTAGACAACAAGAGATAACAAGTGAACAGGATGTCAAACAGAAGCAGAGGAAAGCAGAAAGCCAAAAGGAAATATCAGGCTCATCTCATCTAAAAAAAAAATCCCTAAAACAAAAACTAGATAAAAAAGTCATCACTCCAAAACAAGAAAATGTGAATTAGCAAAGGTACTGGATTTTTTTCTTTTAGTCCATCTTGCCCCAGAAACGTTTAATTCGGTTTCTATGTATAGCAGCATGTCTGTATGTAATTTCTTTAAATATTTTCCTGTAATTGTCCTGTATGTTATAAACACAAGAATCCAGACTTTTAACTGTACTGATATATCTCTTTCTTCCAACATCTAGAAGAAAATGTTCCTCAATCAGGCATGTCCTTGTTCCCTAGTTTTCTACATACAATTTTGTTTACTTTTAACAAGCAATGAAACTTTAGATTTCTTAGACAGACAGCAGTTCAAGTCAATTTTAATTCCATTACCAGAAGAAGCAGAGTTCACATGTGAGTCATCTTTCTTTTAATGACGTATTTTCAAATTACTGTCTCCAGTGTTGAGACAGACTGTAAACACACAGGCACTCTGGATGTTCCTAGCTCAAGCATTAGTTGTAGCAGCAGTATCTTCACAATATTTCCTTTGCCTGTCCCTTTATGAGTTTGGGGATTTTTTCATAGTCTTTAAGTAAATATTAATATCTGTAAACATTATCACATAGTGTATTATTTTGGATCATCATCCAACTGGTTTCAACCTTTGTTTACTGCAAGAGATTCCTTCATGAATCCAAAATTCATAGGCAATTCATGTATTTGGTTTATACTAAGACAATGTTAATATAAGTCCAGGTGCTAAAATTTTGTCTGACTGTCATTTGCTGGTAGTAATAATAGTTAGCAGTAGAACAAATTACTAATATACAATTGTTTTGATTGTTTGTGACCATTGGTATTTACAAGACGGGAATTTCTAATTTCTAATTCCACTCCTTAAGAGCTTGAAACATGTTAGACTCTCTCCACCCTTGAATTACAACTACATTAATATGATTGTCTCTTTTAAAGAAAGAAAAGACTAAAAGAGAAGCAAATGTGGCTGGTAGGCTATTAAGACTGAATCAGACACTGGAAGAAATGACATATTATACCACAAAAATCCATGTCAGGTGACATGATAAAAAATTAATGGTTTTTGGAGAAAGACTTATTTCCTTTGTAAGTGCCTTCGTTATGTTTTCTTATCATGGATGCATTAAAAGTAAAGCCACCCGGATCTTCACAACAAAGCACCTGTGTCAAGACTTGAGAAAAATCTGTTTGTAATGAGTCTCTAGAGTTAGACATCGTATAAAAAGAGGTCACTGTAAACTGACCTTACAAACCATCCACCTGTCTACCCCATCACATATTGGATTCTACTAAATAACAAAGAAAATCTCTAAAGGTTTCCACTTCCCCTTCTCTTAGCTCAGAAGAAAAGACAAGAGAATTATTTGCTGCCATTTAGATAAAGGTGACAGAGCAAACACTTTATTGTTGTTTTTCAGACAAAGGATGACAGACAGCAAAAGAGTCTTTGTGCTTGTGGGGTGATAAAAAAATAAGAATATTGTAGATGAGAAACTCTAGCTCCCTTTCTAAATAAATCAATGCCATGAAATGTATTAACGTGATCTAAAAGAATGGATGTAAAAGCTTGCTTTTGCTTTTGATGTTTGTGGGTATGGCAATATACTATCTCTTTTTAAATAACTGATGGTGCTTGGAAAAAAGGATTAAGTAATTCCTCCAGGTAAAAATCCTTTCTCAGGATGACAATGTACTAGGACTTTATATATATATATATGTATGTATATGTATACACATATATATATACACACAGAGAGATATAAAAATCCCTCTTCAGAAAAGAATTTATTGTGAAAATTTCTATAACAATTGTAGGTCTGTGGTCCTCAGTACCGCAAAAAGTCCTGGATTCTGACTAAGTGTAACTACCTGTTTAAACCATAACCCCCACTATGAGCTCTGTGCAATAAAGCCAACAATACTGTTGTCAACAGTGAGCAGGACAACATAAGTATTGCTATAACTGCATGTTGTGACATTAGGAATTTTCTACATTGTGGAAGAGCCTGTCCAACCTCATTAGCCATTCATCTTAAAGACTTCAAATGCTAATTATTCTGTTTTCATTGTGCTACTCCAATAAGACCAGCTGAAAAACATAATTGTTCCATTCCAGAGCACTTCCAAGCATCATTCAATAAAATTTGGGAGGAATAAGGTGAGGAGAATGGGGTTGTAAAAACATTTTCCCAGTCACAGAGAGTTTGCCCTAGGGAGCTTTTATTTTGAAAATGAATATCAAAAGACTTGTTCTAAACTGTTCTATGCTGAAAAAATTTCACACATGTGCTGTTTTCAGAGCTTAAGATTCTTCTTTTTTTACTGTTACAAGGAAAGGATAACGTCTAGACAACTCTAACATACTGAAAAAGGGTCAAGACTCTGTACAACTTTCAACCCCATTTCTTCTAATGGAGAAAGGTCAGACATGCCTAGAGAAGAATAAGGATTAAGATGTATCGAAATCAAAAGGGAAGGAAAAAAAAATACCAAAAAGAAATTATGAAGAACAATCTTCTTAGGACAAATAGCCTCAGTGAAAACCAGATTAAATGGTATTAACCCATTTTTGAAGGAGTAAGTATTAATACTCTAACCTCGTGTTATCTGTTTTTCTCACTACATAGATCTATAGTTTATATTTATGGAAAAAACTAAAGGAAACATGTTATGCAAGTTTAGGATAGGGGGTGTGTGTGGAATTATTTTGAGGTAAAACTTTGATTTATCTCAAGAATATTTGGGGAACACACTGGGAATAGAAAATATGTTTGTATCAAGAACCTTTAACACCCCCAGGAGTTTGTAGTAAAAAATTTGTAATAAAAGTTGCAATAAAATCTGCATTAATACATAAATAAAAAATGAAAACATTGAGATAAATTTGCTTTGAATTAATAAAAATTAATTTTAAACTGAAAATTAAAGTGTTTTTTTGGAGGACAGATCCACAGAATCATAAAATGTTTTGGGGTGGAAGGGACTTTAAATATCATCTAGTTACATGCACATATAAGGGCAAAAAATCATCTTTTGCCAAAACACAGATTAGACTTCACCGAATCATTTTTTATGTGCATGATTACAGCATCCAGCCATGATGTGAGAATCTACCAAGGAATTAGTTAAATGGAGAATTTTGGATTTTCACTAACAAGCTGTTGTTATGCTTTTCATCTGTTACACTGCTTACCAAGAGAGAAAAAAAAAAAAAAAAGAAAAAGAAAAAAAGAAAAAGAAAAAGAAAAAGAAAAAGAAAAAGAAAAAGAAAAAGAAAAAGAAAAAGAAAA
>JAOQGH010000012.1:97227933-97253287 GCA_025769975.1 Gallinago jamesoni | reverse complement strand
GAAAAAGAAAAAGAAAAAGAAAAAGAAAAAGAAAAAGAAAAAGAAAAAGAAAAAGAAAAAGAAAAAGAAAGAAAAAGCACTTCAAGCCTCTCTGCTCCTCTAGTAGTAACACCATGCTAGGTGCTAGGTCAGGACAAACCTGAAGTTTGCCAAGATACAGTATATGTTGAGGATATTTGTAACTGCTTCCCTGAGGTCTTCAGGTGTGCTGCTGCTGTGTCACTGACCAGAAGTCACAAACTTCCACTTACAAATTAAGTTGTTGTATTTCTTAGAAAGAAAGAAAGAAATACCACTGAATTTCTGCTAATTTTGTTTATATTTTGATAATACTCCTCCAGTTGTGGCATAAGGTGAGGTAGTTGGTTTCTTCCTTCCTGTCATCTTAAATTTCTTCACACAAATGATGAAGACAGGTTGTCTCTGACACATCTTGCATTATCTAGGGTTTTTTTGGACAAGAAGCATTTTGGCAGCTATAGCCAAATATCTGGGTTCAAGCAAACAATACAAACAATATATTTCTTTGTCTAAAAGTGAAGGTTTTGCCTGAATGCTACATTGAAAACACTGTAAAATTAATTATCAACATACTGAACTTAGAGTCCAAGGAATTTATTCTCTTTCTAAATACATCATTAAAATTCATGAATTCATTACTTTCTCCGAGGACTGGAGAAAGGCCAATGTCATCCCAGTCTTCAAAAGGGCAAGGAGGAGGACCTGGAAAATTACAGAGCAGTCAGCCTCACCTCCATCCCTGGAAAAGGGATGGAACACCTCATCCTGCATGTAATCTCAGAGGATATGGAGGAAAAGAAAGCTATCAAAAGTAGTCAACATGGATTTACCAAGGGAAAGTCATGTCAGACTAAGCTGATAGCTTTCTATGATGGTATGACTGGTTGGATAGATGAAAAGAGGTCAGTAGATGTTGTCTACCTTGACTTCAGCAAAGCTTTTGACACAGTCTCCCACAGCATCCTCATAGCTAAGCTTAGGAAGTGTGGGTTAGATGAATGGACAGTTAAGTGGATCGAAAACTGGCTAAAAGACAGAGCTCAGAGGGTTGTGATTAGGGGCACAGAATCCAGCTGGAAGTCTGTATCAAGTGGTGTTCCCCAGAAGTCAGTACTGGGTCCAGTCCTCTTAAATATATTCATCAATGACCTGGACGAAGGAATGGAATGTACCCTCAGCAAATTTGCTGATGACACAAAACTAGGAGGGATGGCTGACACCCCAGAAGGCTGTGTCACCATCCAGCGAGACCTGGACAGGCTGGAGAGCTGGGCTGAGAGAAACCTAATGAAATTTAACAAGGGCAAGCGTAGGGTGCTGCTGGGGAGAAATAACCCCATGCACCAGTACAGGTTGGGGCTGACCTGCTGGAGAGCAGCTCTGAGGAAAAAGACCTGGGAGTTCTTGTGGACAACAGGATGACCATGAGCCAGCAATGTGCCCTCGTGGCCAAGAAGGCCAATGGAATCCTGGGGTGCATCAAGAGCGTGGCCAGCAGGTTGAGGGAGGTCATCCTGCCTCTCTACTCTGCCCTGGTGAGGCTCCATCTGGAGTACTGTTTCCAGTTTTGAGCTCCCCAGTTCAAGGACAGGGAACTGCTGGAGAGGGTACAACAAAGGGCCAAAGAGATGACTAAGGGCCTGGAGCAGCTCTCCTATGAGGAAAGGCTGAGGGACTTGGGTCTTTTTAGTCTTGAGAAGAGAAGGCTTAGGGGACATCTAATTAATGCGTACAAATACTTAAAGGGAGGGTGTCAGGAGGACGGGGCTGGTCTTTTCTCGGTGGTGCCCAGTGACAGGACAAGAGGAAATGGGCAAAAACTTGAGTAGAAGAAGTTCCACCTAAACATGAGGAGGAACTTCTTTACTTTGAGGGTAACAGAGCACTGCAACAGGCTGCCCAGGGAGGTGGTGGAGTCTCCTTCTCTGGAGACATTCAAAACCCGCCTGGACAAGTTCCTGTGTAATGTGCTCTAGGTAGACCTGCTCTGGTGGGGAGGTTGGACTAGATGATCTCTAGAGGTCCCTTCCAACCCCATATGATTCTATAATTCTATGATTCTATGACTTCAGAGTGACTGCAAGCTAGAAATGAGAGTTGTTTTGCAGAGATCTTGCATTGCAGTTGACTTCAGGTGAAAAATCTTTTCTGAAATTACAGACTCAGTTATATAAACTGATCTTTCCAGAGAAATAATATTGCCTATTAAGAAATAAATTAACTATAGCTGAAAAGACAAGAAAAGAAAAAAAAAGAAAAAGCTATCTCAATTACATTAAGGCTGTCACGAGTTTACACAGGGCCACACTGCTAATACAAAACTAAGTCTAAAACATGTTCTAGCTATAATACTGACACTCATACCACACCAAAGCCAAATCACTATGATCATCAGGGAGCTTTTAATTTTGTTTCTCAACAATTTATGTGGGCATAGCCATTCTATATGCCAGGAACATGTTCCTTAAGTATGTGACCAAATGCTTTTAAGGCATTGAACTTAGAAGTCACACTATATAATTTTTCCAGGTAATTTATTTCTGCACTTCTCCAGCTCTTGGTTTTGTCAAAATCAAAATCCTGAGCACAAAAATAAGACACAATGCTGTTCGCTAGTTTTGAAAAATAAAAAGAAGTGTTTGATTATGCTGCTCCTTGCTGTCTTCTTTTTTATAAACTGCTTTTGAGGAGGCATTGCAAATTTATTTAGCAGATTTTGTCTGAGACATCTATGCTAGCTGAATAGTGTGAAAGAATAGATAATAGATATAAGTTAAGATATTGCTTTCCTTCCTACATTGAAGATTAATGCCTCCAAAAAGATGAAAGCAGGAGGATAAAAATATGATGTTTTCAAAGGTAATTCTCCTTGTGGCAATCATGATCATCAGATGAAAATAAATAAGTCATTTCCAGTATCATGTGCCCTGAAAGAAAGCAAGATTCACTGTGAAGGAGAAGCATAAAAAAGGGGCAATTAAAGGCTTTGAAAAATTAACATTGATCCCAGAGTGCACCTGGACTTATATTTTCACTGTTGTGTCTCCACACATCAGCTAATATTCTGAGATATTTTGATGGTAGACAATACTGAATTTAATGCAAAAGACCAGACTTAACCCAATCAAGGGCTGTTCTTATGAAAACAGAAGTTTTTTACAACTAAGAGTCCTTGTCACTTCTACTGCCTTGTTGTATGTAAACTCACATGACATCTCTCATTTGGCCTTCGGGAACAGCTTATTTTCCCAGACAATAGAATGAAAAGGACAAAATAAAAAGATTAAATGAAAACTTCTCCTATTTCCCTTGCCAATGTTCAAAACCAAAGTAAGACATATTACTTTTGGCCTCACATAGTAATTGAAAATAATGTTTTTATGAAAGAAAATTAATTAAATAGTAAAAGACGTAGTTTTGCATTGTCTGATGTGTTGTGCTTTGCTCTGTAGTGTTAAAAACAGGAATATGCCCCCCTGTTGGTACCTACAATACAGTAAATCAGCCATTTCAAAACTTATTAGATCCTCTTTCAACTCATCCCTACCTGTTAAATTTGCTTTCTTTTCTGTTTACTATTAATCTATAAATTCACCTACAGTTTTTCCAGACTATCAGGTTTTGTTGATCCTATTGTCCTACTAAAATCCTTTACTGACGTAGTGTGTCTTACATCTTTATCCCAAATTTGAACTTCCATTCCATTGCTAACCCTGCATATATCCCCCTAATACTCCTTAGATTCTGCCTAGCCCAATTGAATCATCAAATCTTCCTACTTGCAGCTTCATTCTGCTAATTGAACGCTTTTCTGTGCTAAAACAGGCACCTCAGGTTTATTCTTCTCTTTCAATATACGATTTTCAGACATGTCAGCTTTGTCTAACCCAGCTTTTCTTCAGTATTTCTTTCCTCTGCAATTCACATATTCTGTATTTTCTGAAAGTAGAGGACCAAAAAAGGCTTTTCCCCTCTTAGGACTAGAGTTGTGCAATCAGAGTGAGGCAGGGACAATCACTGAATATCCAGAAATGAAGCTTTGTGAATCATACGGACAGTTCTCTGTCTGACTAGTTTAAGTGTGCACATTAGGTTATGGATCTTTACCTGAAGTCTCACTATGAAATTTTGAGGTTGACCCTTCAATAACCATGGCAGTATGGTGTGACAGTTCTTCGATCAAGAGAGTTTCATGTATCTCAATCAAGGATATCATGACTTTTGCAGAAACAAGGGCAGAACTCTAATTTAGAGTCTCTGATTACTGTTTATACATTACTGACAAAATCTTGGAAAATAAAAAAGAGACTTAAAAGATGAGCAAAAGCATATTTTAATAACTATTACCTGAAAAATCCAGTAGCTTGTGAGAGATGAGGAGTTACTGACTCATTAGATTTGATCTGTTCTTTATTGCAATTTGAAAAAACTCAGTCAAGAGCAGACACCATAACATATAAGCAGAAATACCTTTAATATACCAATCTGAACTTCAACATGTTTTTTTTCCTTCACTGAACTGTTAAAATTTACAAATAATTTTGTTGGCTTTCCAGTGAGTTTACACAACGGTCTTCAGCTTTATTGATTTCCTGGGAGATTTTGATGTTCTGTACCATCTTCTCTTTACGAAAAAACAGCAGCCAGGGCTAGGATAAGGAGGAATTAACTGGGTATAAGTGGTAGATAAAAGAATAATAATGATCTGGAGTTTATTTTAGACCCAATATGTATTTTTTAACCTTCTGTTTACAACCCAAAAAAGTTTTAGTTAAACTTTAGCTATTGTTGATCTAGCTATTTATTAGTAAGCCATTCAGCATTTCTTCATTCAGTTAAAACCAGTCTTTGTTAGTATGCAATCATTTATTGTCAATCTGTATCGAACCGATTGAACAATAGCTAGTTATATGCCATTTCAACTTTTGTAATTGGAATGGCTTTTGCCTAAAATAATTCAACGTTTTACTTTTTAAGCCAACATATGATTAAGAATCTACTTTTTGTTGTTGTCCTGAAATTCGTCCCTACTTTTAGAATGACTTCTTTACCTCTCAGTAGTCCTTGGAGGTACTGAAGGACTTTTATTTTCCTTGAGAGATGGCTTAGAAGGACAGCTTGAGAGATGTGTCTTTGTTTCCTGTGCACCGTACTCACATTGACAAGTAAACTCTGTTTTGATAGAGATGTGAATTTGTCTCCAAAAGTTCCTACAAATTATCACAGAACCTTAGCAGTTGTAATCTTGTATAGCCCTGTTGACTCCACCAATCCTAGCCTAGATGAAGATCTTTGAGTTCTACCACTTCATCTTTCAGATGCTTTATTTTCTGCCCTTAACAGTAAGCTATACCACAGAAAAATGTAATGTCAACTTCCTCAAAGAAGGCAGATCAAGGAAAATTAAACACTGAAATTGTATCTCAGTGTCACAATTGCTTTCAAAGAGTTTTATGTCAGAATCAACACCTTCATTGTGTTAGGCATCTTACAAACACACTTATAAAAAGAGCTCCCTCACCCATTCTCTTCATTTGTAAAAGAGTTCTTGAAACAGTCATGATCTTTCCACATGCAAGGGAAACAGAGACTGACATTTCCACAGAAAATATTATTCTTTCACTTGAAGTAGACACAAATATTCACAAATTTTCTGCTGAAATTTGTAATGGCCCAGATGAGGTGGTTCCATGTAATTTCCAGCTCCCATTGCCCTTGCCAATCTCTGTGCTCAGATTGACCAGCCTCCTCCAGAGCTGAGGCTTGGAAACATTGAAAAAGATGAGGTATAAACATGGAGTCCAGCTTCAATTACAGTACCTTCATTGTCAAATATCACTGCCTTCTCTTTTGTCTTCAGAACATCATTATATGTAGAAAGTCCCCTCATAAAACAGTCCCCAACTTATTCTGAAGTCCCTCCCAGCCATCCCAAAGATGAATGAATGAGTAACTGGTGCCTTCCTCTAGTACACAGAGACCTAGGAAGAAAGTCTCCATGATCCTAGAGAGAGAGATATCTACTTGGAAAAATTACATTAACTAAAAATAAGAGTCCTCAAGATGATAGAATTTAAACCCAAGTGTTAGGAAAAGCCCTATTTGAAAGCTTACGCCGTTACACAACTGTGACCTCATTTATTACCATAGTGTATCACAAGTGTTTCATAATATGTTTTGAATAGCACTAATACAGTATGTCATAGCAGATCAGACCATCCACTCATCTAAATTCCTGTGACACAGTTAACACCTGTTCTGATATAAACCAGATAATAAAACTAATCTAAGTGGTCTGGAACAAATTGTCTAAATATAACAACAACATGGAAAACCAGATGTTTATAAACAAATACATTATCCTTTCGTTGCCTGAAATGTGAAACTCAATTGGACTTAGAATATCTTTAAAAACCCCAACATGCTGTGGGGCTTGCACCAAGGATTTACAGGAAGGGAAAGCCCCCTTTACCCTGAAGGGGGCTTGAGATGGCTTGAGAGTTTTGTAAAAATACAATATTCAGCAATTAAGGTGGGCTTTTAATTGAAATATTCATATTTTATGTATTATTAATATGTTTTTCCGCATGTATGCAGCCTCAAAATAATACAAGTCCTTTTCCCATGGTAGATTAGTACCTTTCAACAAAAAATAAAGGAAAATAACATTTGGTGTCTTTCAAGATAATTTATTACATTACAGATATTTTCGATTTCCTCAGAAGTCAGGTAAACAATTTAGACTAAAGCCTCTGAAAGAAAAAAATTCTCTATTTTACAAATGACATTTGTAGGGCATATGGTACAGCTGACATTTATTTTTCTAACATTACTTGCTAATATTTCAGAGGCATGAGTTACTCTTCTACATCTTAACCATTGCAACTCTACAGACAGATAGGTATGTTTGTTTCAGTTTTGCTTTTTAAGGAGTATGTGTACCATGAATATTTTATGTACAATACCATGCTGCCTGAAAAAAAGCTAAAACTACCGGAGTCTTTTGACTGATAAAGTGTGGCATCACAATAAAAAGTCATTATTTACAGTTGTAAGATACTCTGAGGTAAATACTAGCATTAATTTCCTGTAGGTTAAATTACTGTGCAATGTTTGCACACAAAATTACAAAAAAAAAACTAACCCCATTTTATCATTCGTTGTTGCAATTTCAACCTATAAGCTCCACTACAATGCACTTTTATGATGGGTTCTTGGAGTCCTCAGGTGTTTAAAAACTGTATCCAAACTAAAAATCATATTAAGGGTCTATTTGCAAAAGTAAAGTTTAAGCATATAAAATCTCAGATACTTCAAAATTTACCTTCAGTAGCTGCAGAATTTCTGAGAAAGATTGAGCAACTGAAGTACTATCTCTTACTTCCTCCTCTTTCTAAGCATTTCTTCAGTTTATCCTCATTAGTGGATGTGATCAATTTGAAAAATCTGCTGGCTTCATCTCCTAAAAATATAGTACATCTATCACTTTTTTTTTTCTTATGAAAGTACTGGGTTTTATGAACAGAGTCCTTTTTTTATGAAGAA
The DNA here is from genome assembly GCA_025769975.1 of Gallinago jamesoni. Classification (NCBI taxonomy): domain Eukaryota; kingdom Metazoa; phylum Chordata; class Aves; order Charadriiformes; family Scolopacidae; genus Gallinago; species Gallinago jamesoni. The sequence goes on along the minus strand of JAOQGH010000012.1, from coordinate 97,245,721 downwards.
AATATATCTGAAGATCTCTGAACACATATGGGTCTAATATGTGTATACTGGGACCAAAAAAAGAAAAGATGAGGAACATAAACTTGGAAATTTTCTTGCTCTTTGTTATTGTGCAAAGAATCTAATTATTTTGCCTCCATCACTTAGTCTATTATGAATTTCATTTATGTAGAGTAACAGTAGATGTGTTAAATGCGTCTCAGGTCAAAGATCCATGTACACTTAGGCATAACTGGATACATTTCTTGGGAAAAGTCTTCCAATTTACAGTTCTTTTTTTATTAAAGTTTTGAAACTGCAACTCTTAAAGTGAGGCATTAAAAACTTAAGTTAAACATTGATAGTTAATTTGCAAGCCAGTCATAACCAGTAATTATCTATTTGGATATTAAATTCAGTTTCTTCTTACCACTCAAACATTTTAAGTAAATTATGTGTCTGAGATTTCAAACTTTATAATTTAGGATCACAATGCCAATGACCTTCAGAGCTACTTTTCCTTCAGACTGAAGATATCAGAAAGTCTTTACATCAGTCCTTGAGATTAAAAGCCCATTTCTGACATCAAGATAGATGACAAAGCAGGGGTAAAATCTTTAATCTTGAACATGATAATACTGGCAATAGGATTATTATAATACATGCATATATTTCATATCTTTCACTTAACATGCCTCTTTACATCCAAATTTATTCTTCTCCAGCTCAGTCAGCAGTATCAAAAAATGCAACAAATGGGTTCCTGAGGAATTATTGCAACATAGTAAAATGTAGTTTATAACATCAGAACATGCAAGAAGGCAGGTGGCGGTATGATGTTCTAGAGGATGAGAAGAAACACTGCCTTAGTATCTTGCTTTAGGAACCTTTTTCTTATCTTCCACAGCATTCTCTGAAAGGAATGATAGAAAAGGACCATATTGATGGTGGTGCATGACACACAAGACATGACACAACCAAATTTCATATTTGTTGCCAGAAGTTTGCAGGCAATGCTGTTTGTCCTGGTTATAAGCTGAACAACAAGTAGAAGGGGACTAGAGTAACAGAAGAGCAAAGCATCTGTACTTAGGAGTATTCAGTAAGAAAATATAAGATGTGGAATGGAGTGATTTGTGACACTGTCATAAGATACAATAAATCGTTCTCTATCATCACCCTAATGCTAACTGCCAAACAAAATTTCATGTTGCACTTATGTAGTTCATTGTAGTAATTAGCAATCTTTTTTCATTGCAGACATTCTCCATTATTTTCAGTTAGAAACCCTGTTGCTTCATTGCTGGTAGGTTCATTTTTTTTTAATTCTTATATAATTATTTTGTTATTTTTATTATTGTTATTCTTTTCATTAACCCATATTTCTAGTCTCCATTTAAAGTATTTTGTTGAGTCACATGCTCACTAGATTTAGAAAGAGCAAACATTTACACCTTTCAGTCCTGAATTTTGTTTTGCCTACTAGGTGATGAGAAATGCTGACCTTTGAAAGGACACACAAAGAAAACAATCTTGAGCTGCATTACGTATTATTCTTTTCGATATTTCGGTATTAAGCAGACACATTTACAGATAACAAGCAGTTACTGAAAATGAAATACAACCATTTGGTGTTTAGAGTATATAGTAATTTCCTCTTAATCTACATTATGAGGTTCTGGTTGATGCCTGCATTTGCCTAATGCCTAAAGAAAATTACAGTGCAAGTTCCAGTATTTAGAATATACTATAATTTTGTGTAAACTTTTTATTCTGCCTACGTATTTATTAAAAACAAGTAAGGACAACATTTCTTAGTCTAAAGTACTTTCACACATCAGTGTATCAGATTTTCATCTATTTACTTTATTAATTTTAATGTGTTTCCATCTCAGGAACTACCTTTTATTTGCCAAATATGATATTTCTTTCTGCTGAGTGTACCATCTCTCTTCCTTCTGCAAGTGGGCTATTCTTGATTAACTGTCTTCCTATTTTAGCTTCCTCTTTTAGCATAATTTAGAAATTATGCTACTTATGACACATGTAGAGCAAGATGAAGTTCTGTTAACAGTAATAAGTGAATTCTTACAAAGTATTTTTCAGATATTAGTGGAAGCTTGTTATTGGCTTAAGTGCATACATTCAAATTGTTAATATCTGTTTCTTGGCTTTGAATCACTGAAGAATGCTGTCTGCTTTGTAGATTATGTGTGTTTACACCTCATGCTCCAAAAAGCCTGCAATTAAAAAAAGCTTATGTTTCAGTCCTCCAGAACTGAATCAAATTTTATTCTTCCTTGACTTAGTACCTAGAAAAAACCTTAAAAATTAGAACTGTTTTTGCCAATTCATTAACATACACCATCAAAAGTGTGGGACGTAGGTACTAGTGGGATGATTCATGGGAACTCAATCCATATTACATCAGTACGGCCCCATAATTGATTTAGTTAATGGCACCATCTGCTCATTTCCAGTTTTCCTTCCAATTAGTGGCAGGTAATATATTCAGTTTTTTGTGAGTTTAACTATGTTTTCTGCCTTTTTCCCCACCCTTGCACGAACATAAATTTGATCTGTACTGCCTTTTTCTGATTACATACATTATTAAAATAGTATTCTTTTGCTTTTGAGGAAATGAACAGTTTTGGAGAGTTGGTTTGGGCCTCAGAAGTCTTTGTCTTTCCAAGTCATATGTGATTCTCTTGTGTAGATGAAGTGTTGCTGCTTAATGCAGAAAGCATCTAGCAATATTTTCAGTTTTAAACTTATGAGTTGCCAGGTATCAAGAAAAATACTTCTAACTTGATAGTATTAATTTTCCATATCCTCCCCAAAAAAGTAGAAATGGAAAAAAAAAAAGGAATAGGAGATTGCACCCTATTTCACATAGTTGGCATATAATTTTCTCCTTAAGTACATCATCTTCAGCCAGAGCTGACAACAGTATCTGAACATTAAATCATGAAACTGGGAATATGTTAGCAAATAATTTCTCCAATCATGGGTTGAAAGGAAGACTTTAATTGAAAACTACCCCAAAAAGTTACAGTTCCTCCTGCCTTCATAACAGTGCTATTGGAATATCAACATATGTTCACAATGTTAAAATTATAGAACTAAAAGCACAGATGTTTGGGGAGGGAGGATTTCTAGGGCTTAGTCGTAGAACAATTCTGTAAATGTGTAATGCATAAACTATCCAAATTATGAACAAACTTTGAGTAAAAATATTTTCACTTATACTGGGATATTATACTGAGATAGAGTAGATGGATTAAATGTGTAAAGTTATAAAAGTAACTTGTAATAATATAATGACTATTCATGTACATGTGGCATATTTAAAGGAATACAGTAGAATAAAAGCCATTAGAGTATCCCTATACATTTTAGGATACGTAACCAAGCATATTTTATGAATGGCTTGGGGAAACAAATGCAAGAAGTCATGAAACTAAATGTGAAAAAAGATGGTACTCTGCATTTGCTTTTCACTGAGACTCATTCTTTATAACAAGAAAAGAAAGAATATTCTAATAAAGGAAGGCCACTTGCTTTTACTGGTTAACTTTAAGGAAGCTCTGAAGCTTGGGAACACACTGAAGTCATGGAATATATTTCATTTGGGTACAGTAAACTGTCTGTATAGTAATGAATATGCTTTTAGCTTTGTTCAGTTGGATTTAGTCCCATTTTTGTCCCTCTCCTTCAAGGACAGCAGGAATAACCATTGATAAGGTTGGGGGAGGGATAAAATAGATGTATTTAGTGACACCAAAAAGTCACAAAACAGTAATGTACCAACTGTGAAAATACTGTGCAGAAGTGATCTTGCCTACAAGTTTGTGAGAATAAAATGAATACAATAAACATAAAATGAAATAAATGTACATCATCCCCATATCATACTGGAGTTGTTCTCCTGCATTATTAACACCTTCTTAGTTTCCTCCTGGGCTGAACTGCAAACAGAACCTCCTCACTACATGTCATTGCAAGATCCCACAAAATCCTGATCAGTATCGCATGCATTTCCATAATAATGAAATACAAACCAGAAATCTCTATAAACTGGTATGGACTATGTCTGCCTCAAACTTCATACTTTAAGTTCATTTATTATTTTGCACTCAAAGCTTCTACCGCTGCCAAAACTTGAATCTTATTAGAGTACTAGTGCTAAAGGAATACTGGGCCAGAGTTAAATACTAGTTCCCTGGCAACTTACCTACTACTATAAGAATGTAAAATTTAACCAGAACTTGGGCCCTCAACAGGAACATCTCTTGATTATGCTTTTTTCATATAGCCAGCTGTTGTGGGCTAACCCCAGTGGGCAGCCAAGCACTAGACAGTGGCTGGCTCACTTCCCACCACATCCCCAGTGGAAGGAAAGGGATGGGGGAAAAGGAAAGGAAAAATAAAAGGAAAAAAATTTGGAAGTCAAAATAAAATGAAAAAAAATCAAAAAAAGTTTAATAAGTGAAGGATAAATGGGAAAAGAGAGAAGAAAATAAAAAAGTGAGGCAGTCATGGTTTCGGCTTTCTTACTAGCAGCTGGTATGGTGTTATGATGAGAATACTGTTGATAGCGCACTGATGTTTTTGGTTGTTGCTAAGCAGTCAAGGCCTTTTCTGCTCCTCACACTGCCCCATCAGTGAGTATTCTGGGATTGTACAAAAAGTTGAGAGGAGAGACAGGTGCAACAGTGGGCCCTGACTGACCCAAGGAATATTCCATACCATGTGATGTCATACTCAGTAGATAAAGCTGGGGGAAGAAGGAATGGGGTATATTTGGAGTGACGGCATTTGTCTTCCCAAGTAACTGTTACATGTTATGGAGCCCTGCTTTCCTGGAGATGGCTGAACACCTGCCTGCCGATGGGAAGCAGTGAATGAATTCCTTGCTTTGCATTGCTTGCATGCACGGCTTTTACTTTACTTATTAAACTGTTTTTATCTCAACGCCCTTTTACCTTTCTGATTCTTTCCCATCCTGCCATGGGTTGAGTGAGCAAGCAGCTGCATGTTGCTTAGTTGCTGGGTGGGGTTAAACCACACCACCAGTCAATCACTAATTCTCATGGGTAGACTGGTCTACCCGTGCATTGCAAAAGATAGCAAACCCTCCTAAAACCCCCTCTTTTCCTTTTTATTGCTGAGCATGACATTATATGGTATGGAATATCTCTTTAGTTAGTTCAGGTTATTTGCCCAGCTGTATTCCCTCCCTGCCCATTGCACACCCCCTAGTCTGTGGGAGGGCAGACAGAGAAATAAAGGAGGCCTTGATGCTTTGCAAACACTGTTCAGCAAAAGCTAGACCATTAATGTGTTATCAGTTCTATTTTGGTCTAAAATCTAGAACACAGCACGATATGAGCTGCTATGAAGAAAATTAATGCTGTCATAGCCAGGCCCAGTACACCAGCCTAGTAATAACATCTTAGCACCCTGTTTTAACCTACTTCCCCTGCATGTAACAGGGGAATCTGTGCATTTTATCAATATCGGTAGTAAGAAAAATCTACTTCTACGGCAGAATAATTTCACATTTTGTTGAATTCACAGTCTCCAACAGTTTCATGGAACCTGTTTTTTCATTGGGGCTTGTTAGTGTACAGTATTCTGGAAGTACCTGTATATTTGATACATTTTGCTTGTAAATGTTGTTAGGAAGTACTGACAGGCATTTAATATGAATATAGAGATGGGATAAGAGTGGATCATTAACATTATAATGTCACCTGCTGTCTACATTGAACTCATGACAGGACATAGGTTTTGGGCACAATTTTGTGCTATTTGGTCTCAGAGCTTGAGATTTTAATGAAGGTTATGTGGACCTCACCACAGGTGATTAGTCAGAGTAACTGACACAGTCTGATAAACCAGATGGTAAGAGCAAACATAGAGACAGTGAGCAATCAAGATAGTAACATGGGGCAAGAGTAATAAAAGGAGATTAGGCAAGGTATATATTAATTAGGCTAGAAGTGATTAACAGAATACATTGATTAAAAGACACAATTTTGAGGGCCATATAGAAGGCAGATGCCCTGAAATTTTTTGACAGAGTAATGGGCTGAAAAACGAAGGGCATGAACCAAAGCTAAGAAAAGACTGGTTAGCAAGGGAGTTCAGGATAAATTTCTTCACGCATAAGGTAATTAATGTGTAGCACTACAAGCTATTATGTGGAGAAAAAATAACCCTCAAATGCTAAACATATCTGAGAACAGACAGGTAGATGAGCTGCATAAACTAATTCTGTTTATTGTCTCTGTTGCAAGAATGGCAAAGGTAAAGAGTTAGTTAAATTAGTGGGATAATAAATCAAGTTCTTTCAATGAGACAGTGATAAAAATCAAAGGCAAGCACGATTAGTTTAGTAGTGGAGCTCTCAAAAAACCCAAAAAAACCCCCCCAAAAACCCACACAGAACTTGCTTTACTCCAAAATATTTTAAGCAAATGATTCTTCCTGATTTTATTGCTAACAGGAACATGATAATTGTAGATGCATCTCCCATGAAGTTGTGTATCTGTAAGAGGGAGCAGCCTTTAAGTGAAACCAAAACTCAGGAGACTTCTTCACCCAGTTTGTTAGCTGAGTTATCTCCTTGTATTTCCAACCATGGGTCAGGCTAAGCACGTGTTCAAAAAGAGATCCATAATGTAATTTACCAACATAACAGCAGCATCTGACTGCTCAATCAGAAAACCAGGCTACGCACTAGCTAATATGGCTGTTCAGCGCTGAGCATGAATGGGGTTGCTCCATCCCTTCCACATGGAAGCCCCAAACAAGATCTTCCACCTTTTCACACTTTACTTATCCCTGAACTGAACAGCTAAATGAAAACAAGACTGACCTTCTACCACACTACACCCAGCTCTATTTTTATCTTTACCATCCATCAACCCTAAACCAATACCCCACTCCACTCTGCCTGTTTTTTCCCCGCAGCATGTACGGTAAGCAGCTCAAGACCTGCGCTCCCTCTCTGCCAGCAAAAGAATTAGGAGCTCCTAGATAAGCAATAACTGGCACTTTGCGAGCACGCTTCTGGACACCCCATGCCAACACTGACATGTTATGAACATCCAGTAGGGGTCTGCTACTGCAGAGCAGCTGGTACCTGAACTACATCACCCTGATGCTGGGAAATTTCAGTCTTAGGTAGCCAAATCTAGTTTTATATAACTGCCAGTTATCAGGCATGGAAATAATAGTCACCAGTTTTCCACCGGATAAAAGCCTGCTGTATGTGAGTGCTGCACTCCCAGCGTGCAGTGACAATAATTCCTGCCTGCATGAAATCTCACCAACTCCCTCTGTGTTTCCTGCAGGTCCTGAGCAGGATCAGTAAGATGACACTGGAAGTAGCTTATTGCCTTCTATGCATAGACACATATACGCTAAATATAGCTCTCTTGGAGCTTAGTTCAAAAGTGTATCAGAACATCAGCTATGATATTTAACAACTTCAGCTTTCCCTAGTGGAGACTGAAGTACCTTTAAAATGTGGGCAGTAAGAAAAACAGTCAAGTAATGTATGTGGATTTTTCTGTAAGCTGAGCAATATCTTTACTGATATCAAAAGCATTAGCCTTTGTTCTCCTGTGGATGAATTTCTGTGCTAAAATAATATTTATTAGCGTGAGATGTTTTATGAGCAATATTTAAATAACATATTGCTATCCAAATTTAAGTTTCACATCATTCTACTTTTCTTTAGTTTCCTTCTCCATGCAAAAGAAAACAAGCCAAAACAAGCTGTCAATGATTGATTTGGTATTTTTACAATTTCAAAATGCTTCTACAAGGCAAACAATTGAATTGCTACAATAAAATTAATAAAACTTACACAACCATACCCTTAAATCCATGTTTTATAGAAAACTTTCAGTTTTTCATAGAATATGTTTAACCAGAATTTAACTGATCTAATTTTATCTGTAATATTTTTTCAAGTCAAATGGATGTGTAAACATTTTAAAATTAGCATTTTTAATAAGGTTAACGTAATAAGTTTTCTAACATTGAAAATTTCCACATTGCGTATCTGTGTTATTTTTATGCAACAAGGGAATGTAGATCATTTTATAAAAAACTTTTGAAGATATTTATATACTATGAAACCAAAATGAGCCATTATCCAATTCAAATGATTAGGCTTTATTACGTTTAAGACTATCAGTGAGGATGATCCATGAGTTTTAAACCTGGATCCTCTCCAGTCTGATATGGAGTTCAGCCCAACCATAACAGAATGCAAGTTGCAGCATAAGTGCAGGAGAAAGCAAATATAGTAGTCAATTTAATAAAGGCAATTTCTGCTAAAATCTTACTACTTATCCTGCTACCAAACAGCCTGAACCAAAGATGTAACTGTCCTCCAAATTCACCAGTGGCAGTGGAGCTTATGCCTAAGAAACTCTGCTTAAACTGAGAATAGGTCTTATCCAGGCAGCTCATATTACACTCATATTACAGCAGTAAATAGTATATAATACAGCACATATAGTATATTCCTATATGTGAAAGAAGAGATTAGTGATACTGGACTTCTTTGTACAGCTCTGCGAAGGAACACTGATTCCCAGGAGGTAGCTAGTGTATTGGGAAATGACTTATTTGGCAAGTGCTTTGTCTGTACATGGATCTGAAAAATAATTTTTAACAATCCCAAAGGCTAAAGCAGCCAGGAAATTGTGTTCATAGGCTCTTGGTTCATTCATGCAAAATTCTTAAAAAGTCATATTTCTGAATGCCATTTTGGCAGGAAAATTCAGATATGATAGAAGTGCCATATTATATATATATATTAGATATATATTCCGTATTATATATCGAAGTGATATATTACAGCTATATATAAAATAACCAAGACACAACATCCTTTGTAATTTCTATGACAGCTCATCCATTGGTAATATGACACAAAAGATTCTAGGTTGGAAGAAAGAGTTTGATGACCTTTCTGGCTAGGAAGCACACAGAAGTCTGAATTCTTATTTTACCACAAATTCAGCAGGACTAGGGAGGGGGAAGGAAGGGAGGAAATGGGGAATTAGAAGATTTATTTCAGTGTAATTACAGCAGTTCTAACATAAACCAAGAATAATTCCTATAAATTCTGACCATTATTCCTCCTTGTATTGCTGTCCATTCTGCAACACCCTAATCAGAAAACATGAATATTGAGAATTACTTTCCTCACAGGCCACTACCATTAGATGTGCTGTCCCCCACAAGCAGTCAAACGTTTCCTGTTAAGGATTTCTGACTCTGTCTGGTAGAGACTGAGCAGAACAGAAAGGCTGACTTTACTTTCTTTACTAAGCAGAAATGAGACAGACACTTAGCAAGTTCTTAGATTCAGCTATTTCTTGTAACACCAACCTGGGCATAGGAACAGCCTCAGGCTGCACAGCCAGGATAATGAGGGAGCTTTTTCCCCTTCTTTCACACTAACCTGTTAGTATATCATTGACTTTCCTTTCTCCAAAGGTACATATGCATCTGCGGGTAAAGAACAGTAAGAAGACTGTTGGTCAACTATGACTGGGCCTTGAATACAAACAGGTTCTGTCCCACAGACCCAGAAAAGATCGCCCTGCCATTTTGGCTTGTAAGGAGATCTGTATTGTATCTTCTGGAAACCAAGACAAGGACTCTGAAGGCATAGGAACATCTACTAACGTGGTAATTCTAAGTATTCATACTATGAATTGTGCATGATTAATCAGACTTGACTGAGTACGAGATTCCATGTCCATTTTTATTAGTCATTATACTTGTAACATCTAGTTATACTGATTTTGAGTTGTAAACTGATTGTATATGTAATTTTAACTAATTTGTAAAATGATCTGGTCATTAAAGGAATATATAGTGGATTCTCGTAATGATTACAGTAACATGCTGCTGACTGAATCTAACAAAGCTATCAGCTATGTCAAGGTGGATGGACCACTTTCATAAAACCTGGAAAAGGAATATATACCCCGGTATGTGCTCAATAAGTAGCCTTGTTTTCCTTCTCTACTAGTCATCCAGACTGCTCCTTCCCCAACATCCTTCTGCACTTAAGATCATTGCATTTGTATTTGGAAAGGTCTAAGTTAACTTTCAGTGTCCAAAACCAGCCTGCTCTCCAACACTTTAAAAACATTATTCTTTTAACATTTGTGATAGCTTCATTCTATGCCCATATTGCTCAGAAAGTACAAATCTCTTCTATAGTTGAGAGTCTATGTACTGGAAAAGATGTTATATAAAAACATGACACAACTTCATCTAGCTATAGATGGGAAACCACAGAATGAAAAAAGGTGTCACATCATTTATTTACAAAACTGATTTATCTCTTTGTTTCCAATTACATTACTACTAATAATAAACAAGATCTTGTTACATAAGTATAATTAATTTATTCTTAAGCAATCATGTTCAAACGGTTTAATTTTATTTTTTTAAATCAAATGAATTGCCTGCAGAAGTATAAAAACTATGTACCTACATTATGTGGATTCAGACTCTGAGGTTCATACTTGGCTTGCAACAAGATTGGCTCACTCTAATATAAACAGAACTCCTGGTTAAGAATACCTCAGTAAAAAGACAAATCTCAAATTAATTAAAAATAAAAATAAAAATGAAAAAATTAAGCCTGTAAATGCTCACACCCAGGAATATTACTACAATATGAACGTTAAGCAAAACAGGGAAGATGATTACATCACCAAGTAGAGACTGATTCAGCTTATAAAATATAATTCTACAAATGATTTATTGCAGTACTCATTTTCTCTAACTCACCAGCATAATGGAAAAACCTAGGGAAAAAGATCTGTAACATGATTACTTCAAGTACTAAGCCCGGAGGTGGTTTAAAGTTGCTAATCAGCTCTGAATCTGGCATTAGACTCACTCAAGTTTCTAGGCTACATTGACCTTCCCTTGAGTTCCTTGTGCTCAAAATGACATAAGATTATGACATAAGATTAACAATTTGCTGCACAAGTGATTTAATCAGAACTGAGCTAATACGGCTCTATTAGATATCAAGCAACCACATTCAATATTTATATACATATATAGGTATGAATACACATACACACACATATTAGTTCTAGAGAGAAGAATGTAAATCAAGGCAAGATACAAGAGACTTAGGAAGTTAACAAAAGACTACTCCTAGATTCCTCTTTCTATGTGTGTGCAATAACCAAATATAGTTGTCTTCAGCTTGATTTCATAATGAAACAAGTATTAACATACATATATGTCAATACATCAGTCTCTCATACCATAAATAAGTTTTAAACCTCTGGACAATTTCAACTGAGTTTATCAAAAGGGTAGAGATTGCAGACCTTGAGAGATTTTGCAACTGGCAGGCAGGAATGTAATAAAGTCGGTGAAGGAAGCTGAGAGCTCTGATCCAGACAGCTTGGATTGACTCACAACCTGCGAGTCTAATCAGTTGTATGTAATTCTGACCAGCAAATAGAGCATATAGCAGCCAGCAGGCCAACTAAAGGCAAGTCCATTAAAAACAGGAAAGCTTTATCCCAAGCACCAACATGCCGCACAAGTGCTTTTTTGATAATTGCGTTCATTAGGAGAAATGGGATTTTTTCAGTCTTTTTGTGTGCTCAACTGCTTATGTTATATGGTTTCCCCAAACTTTTTAGCTTTTGGGAGTTTGCAGCCTTTGACATGTAAATTTTTTAAAACTATGATTCCCTTAGTAGCAAAGTAGTGTTGCTGTTAGTCACAGATTATATAAATTTAAATTTAAGTTTTTAAATATTTTCAGCCTACAGGAGATTTAAAATAACAATAACAAAACCTCAGTGATATGGAATTCTGTATCTAAACATCAAACATGGAAAAACAAACTCTGATTTACTCCCAAGAATCCACAAGTAAGGCCGATAGCAATCCAAAACAATCAGCAGAATAAGCACAGGTCAGTCTAAAGTCAGATATGTTCTGCCTAAATCTGCCTGCAGCAGGCCAGGAGGAAACACTGACTCTGCACCCTTCCTAAGGCTGAAGAGGGTGGTACCCTCTTCTACTTGGGATATGCAGCCCTGAACCTTCTTCCAATATCAGACATATTTTTCCCATCAAAGAAATAAAGACAACTTTCTATTGAAAGAGAGCTTGTGCCTATCACTTTTAAAATAATAAGTAGCAACAGCCCAAGGATTAGAAGTTTTTTCCCAGACTAAAGGAATAAAAGTACAGTCTTTAAAGCCTTAACCAAGATACTAAGGTGTATTTACTTAGAAGTCTTTTCAGTTGAAGCCATGATGATACGGAGAAAGAATTAAAAGTAATTAAAAAAAATAAATATCAAGAAATAAGAGGACAAATGGAAGGATATTTTGTAAACTTAGGAGTTAGAGCAGTCACTTGGAATGAACTACTGCTGCATATCAGCCCCTGCTTCCAGGATTGCGTTTATATTTTCTTCAAGGGTTTCTTCATGTAAAAATAATTCTGAAACATTAAATCAGAGTATTGAGAGAGGTGAACATCTCACATATCTTTAGGTGCACATTCAAGATGTTAGATAGCAGCAAGAATGGTCTTACTCAACAAGGGAGAACAAGCCAGGGGTGACCCCGTATTAGGCAATGCCCTCATTGACTCAGGTGTAGTCCTACAGAAATCAATCAGGGCACTGATGACAGGGACCATCAACAGTCCTGGACAAATCCAGTGGTGAATCAGGTCCAGGGTTCCTCTAGGGTAGGGGTAAGGACCAACAGGAGGTGGGTCCAGAAGCAAGACTTCCACATAGGCACAAAGCATCCATCTGCAAAACAGGCTAGGAGTCAGGCACACCTACAGCATAGTCAGGAAGGGATTAAGGCCCCCAAACTGAGTTGAAATGGGGCTCCTGGACCCATAGAGAGGTGGAGGAGGAGGTTCAGGCTTCACAGTAATTCTCAGGACAGCAGTTACCTCAAGTACTGAAATATTCTGATCTAGTTACCATATACGGCCTCAGGCAGTATATTGGTCCATGGTTAGATGAGGGCAGAGAATTACAGTGGGAGTGTCTCCATTTGCATGTAGGCAACCCACATTTTTATCAGATTTGCAACAAAATTTGGAATATAGAATTGAGTTGGCTGTTGAGGTTCTCCTTACCACCTTGGTAACATTTCACTCTCAGATTAAGAAAAATATTCAGGACAGTGAAAATAAAGAGCAACATTTCACATTCAATTTGCTTCAGTTGCCAAAACAATATAGAAAAATTCTGATGCTAATTCCCAGTGATAGGGATTTTGCGGCAATTATGTCATCACTGCGATTAATTTCACATTGTATTCAGCCTGTGTAATCCTCCTACTGAGTAGCACTGATCTCTTAGCCTGGTCAAATTAGACAAGTTTCAGGATTACTTAGAGTCAGAAGACATTTACAGAGAGTGAGGTTAGGAAATTACACATAGAAGGCAGCAATGGCGGCAGAGTAATGGTTGTGCATCGAACGAGGAAAGAGCATGGCCTTTTGGGATTCTAGTGGAAAACTAAACAAACCCTTGAGCTTTTGCCAAGACTGTGAACACTGGGTAAAGAAAACAAAATCAAACAAGGTAAAAATTATAAAAAAACTCCTTGCACACTTTTAGGAAAGCCAAGTATAGTCCTCGTTATTGTTACAGCTGAACTGTCTTTGCCAGAACCCACATTTTTAATAAAATAGGCTAGTCACTGGGCACTGAAACTCCATTCCAAAGTGGAGTTTATTCTGCTGGAGCTATACAAAGCTATTTTACTTAACCACTCAAGCCACTGTGTCTACCACAAGACTGCTTCTGCTCTATTGAAGTCAATAAAAAGGCTCCTATTGATTTCAACAAGCATGGGATCAGATCCAATGACCGAATCATCTAGGAGGTAGAAAAGAAAATAACAGCTGAATATTGAAATGGCATGATGAATACCTGCCATTTTTAGCTCTGCTGTTATACTTTATTCTGAAAAAGAATAACAAGAAGGTGTTTCTATTTTACTGAAATATTAATCAGAAATAATAGAAGTTTCATCAATGGATTAAAATACCATGGAATTCCTGCTTTGCTTTGTGCATTGTTGATGTGGATAAGGATAGTGGATCCATGAGCTTCTTTATTTATTCAAATTGCATCAGTGTGTGCTATGTAGAAACTGCCGTTCTTTGCAAAAGTCCAGACCAAGAAATTCCATATTTTGGTTACATGTAATGTTTCCATTAATAGCTAGGTATCAGATAATCAGGTTACTAATTTCAAAATGTTCACTACAGATAACTGTTCATATGTGAAGCCAATTACTCTAGACTTAAGTCAAGGAATTACTTTAAAAGTGATTGCATTAGTAAACTGTAACTGTAACTAAAGAAAACAAGATGCACCAAATTTTGATTTGGTTTTTTGAATTAAAAAAATCTATATTTTTCTAAAGGTAAAGAACAAAGACTATACCAAATATAATCCCTAGGCTGAGAAGCAGAGTAATAAACAGTATCTTTTGTGCGACAGGTTCAGATTTTTCTACAGATTTATCCTATATTCATCTTCGCCTAAAGCAAGTGGCAAGAAATAGTAAAATGATTTCAAGAAAAGAAAGCATAAAAAATAATAAAGAAATCTTTTATGTATCTCCTTCCCCACTTTTCCTCAAAATATTTGTTACTTCCAACTGTCTGAAAAGGCCTTTGCCCATAAGAAATTTGGCACTGTCAAAACCAGTGCTACTTATCAAAGTATAAGCACATTTTAGGTAGCACATATGTTTCCAAGATATTGGAACTGTCTATGGAATTTTTACAAGGATACGGAATCTCATACAGTAGAAAAAAGTTCCTTGATATGTCTCAAGACACAAATAATAATAGTCTAACTAAGCGAGATTTAATGTAAAGTACTGAAGATGATGGAAGAGCCTTAGGGAAAGACTGAAAAGTGTCACAGAAACTCAGAGATTCATTCTGTTTTACTTTGTGCAGTTCTTCTATTTATTTGACAACTGTTGAATTGACATTTTATATATTTGACATCTGCTTTTATATAAATACATATATATATGTAATATTTGACATCTGCTTTCACAGATCCAGAAAAAGTTAATAAATCATTGGCTAAATATTAGCCCTCGTTTCTTCTGCCTTGTTCAGCTTTTACAATAACTTATTTTCTGAATTATAATACTTTCCAAAAACAAAACAAAAATATTCTGGCTGAAATTATACTTAAAAAAAAAACAAAACCAAAACCAAATACAAAACCAAAACCAAACCAACCAAAAACAAATGGCTACAGCAATTTCGCTCTGATGGTAAATTTACTGTGAAAGTTTACATGATGATATCCATGGTATTTTCCTCATTTATTATAAATAATGCTATTAAACTAGAAGAGCCAGAAGACTAGACAGAAGAGCTATTTCAGCATCCCATGGAAAGAAAGCAGGCCACAAAATGCACATAATGACAGTCAAATATTTCACTGAATGTTGTCATCTACATAACTATGACAAATTCATTGGCTATAAGACTGATATGAATGAGGAATAAATGCAAATGCATTGGTGTGGAAGCACCTGAAGGACAAACAAAACAAAACAAAACAAAACAATAGGAGAAAGGTCATGAGAATGATCTAACAAGTTATCAGTCCTCTAGCACATACCTCTGTGCTGTTTCTCAGGACACTCAGGTTGGGAAAGAAATCTTGGTAATTCATAGATTTGTGACAAGACACTGATTGCTGCCAGCTCCTACAGTGTACAAAAAGGCTCATCCAATCCCAGTACATGGTAACTAAATGAAGAAGACACCTAGAAATATGTGCACAAGCTGATAGGTGATGTCCCTTGTCCTCAAAAGTATCACAAGTAATCCTGGAAAGACTAGTTATATACGAACATTTTGGTATCTGATGGCTGGCCAGACTACCATGACACATACATCTTGCTGTTTGTGAGTGTGTGACCGTCAGAGAACAATACTCTCTGACCAGGTTCTTTTACATATTCTGTATGTAGAGGTTGCACTATTTAATAAAATTTACTTATCTGAAGATATTTGATGTTACATGGGATTTCCAATTTAGCAGAGAAATACAAAATATAGTAAAAACACAAAAACACAATACAAATGTAAGTTACACTTAGGAAAGTATAGCAATTGCAATACACAGTTCAATCACAGTACCAATCTGACCATAACTGGTTAGTATAATATGCTTATCATCATGATACAGGGCATCCCCAAGTGCCAGGAAGGAATATATGGGTTAAAGCCAGCTCAAGCCCATTGTTTTCTTCAAAATTCTTTTACTAGTTGCTTAGTTTTTATACTCTATGTTGGGCTGAACCATGTTTGCACTCTCCCCATGCTGGTGTGGCTAACCCAGGGAGACATTCACACTCTTTTAATGAGTTCACTAAAACATTTAGACTCCCAATTGACCCACTCAATTGTTATGTACTCAGCCAACTTTGTAATGGCTGTGGTCAGTCACACCCTACATTATTTCCTAAGCTTTGTGGGCACATCAACCTTCCCCATTGCATCTAAGCCTTCTTCCATTGTAGGGGATTATTAGTCAGTCACAGTGGTATGACAATGTCTGTGTAAGCAAAATCAGTTGTATGAATTCACATTGAGTTTTCCTATGATGTTGTTATCATGCTGCAAGAACATTTCCTGCAGAAAACCTTTTTTTTATCAGTTCCCTTTCCACTGAAGATTGCTCTGGATCTTGTTTCTTTTGCCCTTCTACTTTCATTTTATACGGTAGAGGTGTTTGTTCTCCCCCTTCCACTGTCCTCTAAGTCTTTAGAAAAAGACAAGTGATTGCAGTGTTTATTCACCATAGATACCATAAAGATGAAAAGCAGCCCTTCACTTTCTCATTGCATGCTTCAAGAATAGTAAAACATGAAGAGCACCACTATGTTCAACACACTGTTTGTCCTAAGCTTGATCTTCAGTCCTTCTATTATGCTGCTGTTAAATTTGACCAGTCAGGAGCATTTCGGTCATGTTGTCCTCTATTTAAGACTAGTATGGGGGGAATATTTCCTTCCTGCTCTGTTTCAGTGAAATATCAAACCTGGAACAGGAACTGAAGTCCCCAGGAATCAACCTCCAGCACCACTTCCTATTGAGATAGTGCTGCAGAGACCTTCCTTGTTCGAATTGTCTGGTTTTACGCTAAACGTTCTGACCTTGTGTTAGTTTCTAAGAGCTCTCATACAGCTGAGTTGGAAGGCTACAATTAACATCTATTAGTTGCCAGATGCTTCAACTTGTGTTTTGACATAAGTAGGTAAACAGAACAAAGAAAAAATGGCTTTTGTTTCAACCAAGACAAGGTGAAGAACAGAATGCAGTAAACTCCTCTGCAAGAGAACAAACTCCCTTAAGAGCTCCTTGCTCATCGCTGACATTTAAATCTTAAGGAATACCATTTTAGTGTTACAAGTGATGGAGAAAGCCGATGTGGAGCTAAGAGATAACAAAGGATAACAAGGAGAAGGGAGCAAAGGTTCTAAAGCAGTGTCAATATAAGCAACAGCGGAAACCGCTATATGAGAAAAAACGTCTTTACAGTGAGGGTGACAGAGCCCTGGAACAGGCTGCCCAGGGAGGTCGTGGAGTCCCCTTCTCTGGAGATTTCCAAGACCCGCCTGGATGCAGTCCTGCGTAACATGCTCTAGCTCTAGGCAATCCTGCTTCAGCAGGGGAGTTGGACTAGATGATCTCTATGGTCCCTTCCAAC
>JAOQGH010000012.1:97122820-97225534 GCA_025769975.1 Gallinago jamesoni | reverse complement strand
GACAGAGAAGTATACAACCGCGATTACGATACCGCCGCTTGCCGACCGCACGCGGAACGGACCCGACCGCTCTGCTCTTTCTCCTTCTCCCCAGGGGGAACTTCCTCTTCCGGTCCCCCCACTTCCGGTCCCTCCCCTTTTTCCCGGCTAGCTCCGCCCACCCCCCTGGGCATGGCCCACATGGGATGGAATACGTGTGTCCCTGCTAGGTCCTGGGACGAAATTAACCCTTTCTCCACCAGACCCAGTACAGTTGTTAGCTGTTATTTCACATGCTTGAAAAAAATCAGTTTTTTTTTTTCTAATGAGATTGCAGAAATTACTTAGGGTGCCAACATCTAATTGAAATGCAGATAGGGCCAAAATAATGCTGAACTAAACTTGCGGTATAGATGCAGTAGCCAGTTTTTCATATAAGGTTTCTCGAAAGCAAAAAATTATAAACCAAGACCAAATACCCTGTTACTTGAACTGTAAAATACCATACTGTTTGTCACTCAGACACAAAATGGGATCTTTATTTTCGTATTCTTTATTACTCCATTTTGCAGATATCTTCACACAGTTTACAAATGCACATTTTTCTGTGTAAGTTCTTAATTTGTTTTTGTTCTTTATGATAATTTCACAGATAGAAAAGAGACGAGGCAAGAAGTAACTATCTTTTGTGATA
Source organism: Gallinago jamesoni (assembly GCA_025769975.1). Taxonomy (NCBI): domain Eukaryota; kingdom Metazoa; phylum Chordata; class Aves; order Charadriiformes; family Scolopacidae; genus Gallinago; species Gallinago jamesoni. The sequence continues at coordinate 97,224,861 of JAOQGH010000012.1, read as the reverse complement.
AAAACACTAATAGGAAGACACTGTAGGAATAGCTAATAATTGCAATACACATCCAACATCTAAAATCTGCCATTACTATCATTGGTTGCATTTTTTTTAAGATGTCAGTAAATATTAGCTAATGAACCAAAGGATCTTTAAAGAATCTGCACTTTTCTGCTGTATTGCTATCCTTAAGTTATAGTTCTGACAGAGCCCAAATTGCTGTGCCATTAAACTATTGGGTATGTATACCTACACTACTGTTTTGAAGGATGATCTATTTCTAATAACAGTATGAAACAACGTAGAAGAACCTCACAGGAAACATTTCCTGTCATTTAAATGTCACTTGATAGATGCAATATTAATGAAAATCTATTTCATGGTGTCCTCTAGATTTTTTTGTTAAAAGACCTTCTCAGAAATCTTATATGCTTATCTGATTTTCTCCTCAGTTTTGAAAACTCTTTCTACCAAAATAGTCTCTCTAGTTTGTACGACCTTATAGAATAAAAGGAATACTTTTCTTTTTTTTTTAATATATATAGAATGTTTTTCATATGAAACAATTGCTAACATTTACCAAACCAGACAACTTCATCTGGCAAAAGGTAATGAATATTAACAGCTCAAAAAGCAGTATACGTCCATAACATTTTATTTTTGCTTGTTTGCTTGATGTTTATCTTCAGCTGAGCTTGAAAAAGTAGAGTTCAAGTTGACATTTTATTCCTTACTATAAAATTCCTTACTACCAGGACTTTCCTTATCCTACTTTTTATGGATCAAAAAGAGATAAGAGTGTATGTAATATATATTTGCAGAAACTAACTGAATCCTCTCTTAACAAAAGTTCATCAACATTTAACGTAGAAACCAGGTAAGATGTTTTTATTTTAGCTAAAAGTGACTTAGAAAGATATCTATATGCAAGACCCTTAATTTTCTCATCCAGTGGAATTACACACTGTATTAATGTACCCTGCAGTATTCTTATTTCAGCTTTGACATGATACTGAGACAGTGACTTGTATTTATATTTTTAGGATTTCCTTCCAGAACTCTCAAGAGACATGCAGCAATTTCTTAAATCACAAATACAACCTGTACAGTTAATAATTCTTTCAAAATATTTCTAACGCATCAATTATTAATTTAACCTTTAAATTCAGTGGCATTCTACTAATGCATTTATAGCTATATTTTTTTGTGGTGGAGATGATGGGAGGAAGTGAAGATGTACATAAAACAAAGAAAAATCATTAAAAATACTTAAGCTAGAAGTCCTCGTGTTTCTAGTACACTTAATTTCAACTAATGACATCTCATCTTCAGAAAGGTAAATCTTTGATAAGAAATTAAATGCAGGCTAACATGTAAAATATTCTAATAACTAGTAAGAAAGCTAAAATACTGACTGCTAGTTTCCAGTAATGGAAAAGCTACTTCTAACACCAGATGAGTGAGTCATCACGTGAAACATTTGCTTACTGAGGAATGTCTCAAAAACAGTGACTAGGACATTGCGCTTTGTAGATAACATTTCCAAGTAATCTTTTTTATATTAAAATCTTTATTCACAAACACAATATCTTTATTGTCATCTTCTTTTCTCTTCCAGAAAGTGAAATACTGGCCTTAACCCACAGGAATAGATGTGTTTCAACAACGGGATGTGATTCTTGTGTGTAAATTTCTCATGTCCAATCAGATCTATTATTTTTGTTTGTTTTAGGTGAAAAATAGCTTAGAAATATATATGAGCCAAAGGGCTAGGGTATGGTTTTGCACTTTTTTTTTCCCTGAGATTGGGCCTTAATAAGCATTAAGGCTCATATATTGCACTATTGCTATCTCAGTAATATTAAACAGAATTTAATAGGACTATTAATAAAACTATTTCATTTTCCTTTGTAATGTAGCATTTAATTTTCTCAATGGAAAAGTATTTTTAAAAACAAAATTATCAGTTTAAAAAGTAAACATAGAAAAGAATAGCCTTTGGAAAATATTTGCAAGCTTTTTTCATTCCAAAGAGAAAAACACACTGAAATTGTTTTACTGTTCAAGGAAAATATGTGGACTTTCATTGCTGGTATTCAAAATATCATAACCTTCAATTTTATTTGTCTGTAAAAGAAACAAAATGTTAGAAGAGAGCTTGAAAATGAAAGAAAAAAGCACTTTACTTGAAGTCTCTTCAGGGAAGCAAATATCATCCATCACCAGATGTGTGCAGGAAATGTAAACATGGGTCAAGTTTAAAGACATAGGCATAAGAACAGAATGAAAGACACTTGTCTAATTCATGTCAGAGACCCTACACAACAACTTTGAATCTGTGTGGGAGAACAAAAACATATAAACTGAGAGGGCTGAAGTTTCCTTATGATATTTCCTCTTATGAATTGAGGAGGACTAGAAAGATACACAGCTGTTGAAACTCCAGGGACCTGCAAGCAACATGTCTAGAAGCCCTTTAGTTAGAAAAGTTCTAAACCATCCCTTTATGTAGTTGTGCTAAAAACCAGTATAGTTGGAACCTTAAAGTGAGAAACTGATACTGAAGATGAAATTTCTCTGCTCTGGCAGCCATTAACAGAAGTACAACTTTTCTTTTGCTCTGTATCTTCTGTAGACATGTAGACATTTTCCCGAGCCAAGGTGCGTCTGCTGCAAAACCACTGCTGGTAATCATTTGTACTGATTCCTGCTCACCTGACAGAAAGGCAACACTCTCACCAGTTCACACACTATAAATGCTTATCAAAGATGTGAAAAACATCAAAAGCACCAACACAGTCTTTGACAAACCCAAAACAATATCTCTTCCTTCATCACAGTATGCCTTTGACTGTTATTATGTACAGCTTACAAACAGAGGCCAAAAAATTGATAGTACTGATGTTCTGGAATCAATCATGTTGACTCAATTGTCTCACTCACTGTTTCTAAATAAACACTTATAACCTGAAGAAACTATGATTTCTAATACAGAATAGTTTATGCTATTATTTTTGAGCTTTTAAAGTACAATAAATAGATCACTAACAACTTACTGAAAACTGAATGTATTTAAATTACCTGAATGTAGAAAAAAATATCTGGCAACTACATTTATTAGTATTATTTTTGTACAAGATATTTTATCAGATGTTTGCATACACTAATATAAGAGTAAAACATAGAAACAAACTAGTGTTCAGTGGCAGTGAAGTCTAGAGTGCATTGTTAGCAATTTTCAGGCATAGGTTATCAAGGAGCCAACAAGGAACTCATGCTTACAGAAAAGGAAGAACTGGTTGGAGATGCAGAAACTGGTGACAGGCTTGGCTACAGTGATGATGAGAAGGTGGAGTTCAGGGTCCAGAGAGAAGGGACCATGGAAAAAAGCAGGATTTCAGGAGAGCAGACTTTACCAAGAGATCTGCTTGGAAGAATCCCATGAGATACATCCCTGGAGGGTAGATAGGTCCAGAAAAGCTTGCTGATATTCACAGATCACCTCCTCCAAGTACAATAAAGACCTGTCCCAACAAATAGAAAATCAAGCTAAAAAGCAGGAGGATGTATGAACAAGGAGCTCCAAACTGAAATCAGACATAAAATGGAAGTGAACAAGAAGTGGAAGCAGGAGCACAGACCCAGGGGACTATAGAGTTGTTGTCTGATTGTGCAGGAATAGGATTAGGAAAGTGAAGGCTGGCATGGAGTTGGATCTGGGAAGGGATATGAAGGGCAATAAAAATGATTCTACCATACATAAGCAGGAAAAAGACTACTAGGGAAAATGCAGTCCTGCTGCTGAAAGAGATATGGGACCAGGTGAGAAACGAGAGGGAAAACGGTGAGATACTCAATGTCTGCTTTGTCATTAGCAGTAAGACCAGTTTTCAAGACTCGGGCACCTGAGACCAGAGGGACAGCCTAGAGCAAGGAAAATTTACCCTTGTTTAGGACCACCAGGTTAAGGAGCACTGCACGTACGCTATACCCACGAGTGCTGAGGGAGCTAGCTACCTGATGTTATTGCAAGGTCACTCTAGATTATCTTTGAAAGGTAATGGCAACTGGAAGACGTTCCTGAGGACTGAAGGAAAGCAAACTTCACCTTGAACTTCAAAAAATAAAAAAAAGAAAGATCTGGGGAACTATAGGCTAATCAGTCTCACCTCAGTCTCTGGGAAGGTGACAGAGAGAACCCTCCTGAAAACCATGTCCAAACACATATAAGACAAGATGGTGATCGGATGGATTTATGAGGTGAAATCATGCTTAACTAACCTGACAGCCTCCTAAAAAGTAGATGTTACAGAAGCAAAAAGCCTGGCTAGAGGTCCCTACTTTCCTACCATTTCCCAACCTGTATCCAATTGCACATTCATTAATTACAATTTTGGCAAATAATAGTGACAGGTTATTCAATATCATCAGCAACAGCAGAAGATATAAGGTTTGGGGTCTTTCCAAGTTGAAATAATTAGCAATATACTGGTTTGATCATTAAAACCCCAAACTGGCAGACTATTGAAAAAAATCAGGGAAGATTAACTATCGGTTTTAGTTAATGTTCACTTTATGGAAGTGCTCAAGCTGAATAATACTCAGCACTCTGCTGGCTGCTGTAAGGGAATACATGAAGGCTTGGTCCTTGTCCTGAAGAGCTTACTTTCAAAGAAAACTTGATATTTAAAGACAATTAATGTGAGAGAGAATGACTAAATTGTCTGTCAAAAGGCTCCCTAAGATTCACTCAATATTTAAATCCACTTAAATACCCAGAAGCAAAAAATGGTTAAAGGCTGCAATGTTCAGCACTCTATTCTTTTCCCTTTAACTTCAACCAACCTAACTTATACCTATCAGCCACCCTCTTAACAGCTTGCTGCCTATTTCTTTAGGAATGAATATTTCATTAAAATAAAGCTTAGCACCATAGGGTGTTAATGGGATTGCATTTCTATTCACAACACTAAGTGTAATTTGAATCATTGATAGAAGAAACAGAAGGAACAGAAGGAATGACCTTTCTTGAAAAATGCTGCAGGAAGAGAAATGTCAATATAAAGCAAATAGTGTTTTGCATATCCCCTTACAAACAGTTATTTCCTGTTTATGCACTTAAGAGAATAGGCTTCTTTCTGAGCCATCAGTTTGCACAAGGGATCACTTGCCAACATGGGAGTGAAATAAGAGGTCCCATATCCAATGCAGTGTCCTGCTGCTCGAGTGCAACAATTAAATATACATGAAGCTCGATGCTCCTTATGGCAAGAAGTTTTGGACCAGCAGATTAGAGAAATCAATGACTTATCCTTTGCTATCCTGTTCTCTTTAAAATCCCAAGAATGTCAAGCAAACAAATGCAAGACCATAATGCAAATGCCATAAAAAACCCCATAAAGCTGAAAAGTTTGAAGACTTGAAGAAGCAAACACTATTAAATGTAGATATTTCTAATACAATTATATTTTTTCTGAATAAGGTCTCAGATCTCCTGGTTCTCCTAAAACTGCTGTAAAGCCTGGTGAAAGCTTTGAATAATTCTCAAACTCCCTGAAATTTCTGTAGTTTTCTCTAGTTAGCTTGGTCCCAATCATTTCATGTGACAGGAAAACAACAAAAAACACCCGAAAACAATTTATAAAACAAAAACCCCACTACCATGACCAAACAAATGTGAATATTCAAGACCATAAATATGATAGTAACGTTTTTCTAAGTCAAGAATTTAGCAACATATTCACTCAGCAATAGAGAAGGCATTTTGAAAGCAGTTTATTCGAAAGACAGCTGAGGTTTAAACAATTAAGTTTAAAAAGTTGCACTACAAATCAATTTCTTTCTTTTCCATGCATTTCATACAATTGCAGGAAAGAACTACAGCTAGATGAAATTCTAAGCATTTTCATTTTGTGTTCTTTATCCTCTTTATCCTCTAAGGAGAAATAACATGATCAGAAATGAAGGAATGCAGTAGAGAAAGTGAATAAACATGTTGAAGAGCTAAAAACATGTAATGAGAGAGCTATTTGACACAATGCGGGCTAAATACTGACTGTCCTCAATTGCCATTATTCTTAATCAGCACTGGCCTGTCAATAGGTCTCAGGATTTTAACTTTGCACTTTGTTTCAGCCTTGTTAATCCATGATGTGCTCAACAAAGACCAGTCCTAACCTCTGAATTCTCATCAGAACTGGAACTGATGAGTTTATTGAGACTTTGTCATCAGTTCAAGCATTTAACATTGCAGGAGTTTACATCTCAGGAAAAGAGAAGCCTCTGTAACATTTGTGGATCTTGGAAAAATAAATCACTTTTATTTCTACAAACATAATCAATTTAACCCTCATTATGGATGTCTATTCTCTCCTTCCTCCCTTACTGCCCTTAGCTAGCACATTTCACATGAACTGAACCATGTGAAAAACAAATTGTTTGTATGGCTATATACTAAACAAAGGACAGATTTCTGGAGGCATCAAGGGTAAACATAAATTGTAATTTTTAACTTCCCCCCTAAACCGATTTTCAGTAGTGCTAACAGGGGTAAAAAATTGCCCTGGCTGGAATCCATTTAAAAAGAGCAATTCTAAATTACTCTCTCGAGAACAATTTGGTCAATTATTTTCATATTTGCAGAATAGTTTTAATTCACTTTCAAGGTTCATCTGAAAAGATAATTAAGACAAAAAGAATCCCCAGAGATTAAAAAAAAAGATAAAGAACAGGCTAGTAATGGAACACTTACTGAAGCCTTAATTAAGAGGAGACACTTCTGTAATCTGAAACACTATGATCACGCTGTAATCATGGCCTTAAATTAAATGTCTCAAGTATAATAAAATATAATGGTACCATTCAAAGCAATAGAACGTAACAGCCTACCATTTTTGACTTCTCTGTTCCTTCAGATCTCCTTTTGTAACTATGATTAAAAATGCATATTTATATTGCTTGGAGGTAACTTCTTCCCATGAGCTCAGTCACAAGAATAACAGAAGTGGCAATTGCTAACATACTTCTTGGATTAAGAATCTCCTACGGGTTCAACATTCGTATAAGCAGAGTAACAGGATCTCTGAAGCTTTGAATAATTAGCCTTTCTGCAAGGAAAATGAGACCACTTTTCTTCACGTCAGGGTAACCTTGAAGGAAATCTGTTGAACTTAGGTTTTCACTAATATAAACAAGCGGAAGAAATCAGGGAGATGAAGGGGGAAAAGTAAAATTTTATAGGGCAACACTGTAAAGACAACAAAGGAAAAATCAAAGTTAATAAGCAGTATACAGATGAAATGAAACAGTGAAATAAAGTTAAAGAAATAGAAAAAAAATTGTATGTGACTTAATTTTAATTTTTACCACCTATCTACTTAAGGCACCTCTGTATTCAGGAGGTAAAATACATCCATGAGAACATAAGTTTTCAAATCCTTATTCTGGGTTCTTGTCTTGCAACAAGTTTAGTACTAGGGTTTGGAGCTTTTTTTTTGGCAAATTCAGTACAAATACCCTGGTGGATTATTACGGAAACAGAAACAATGTTGAAGCTGTTTCATTAGCAGGTTGCTTCACTGTTAATTAACATGCCTGCAGGCAAGCGCATATGGCACATCAGGTATGGGAAAGAAAAAATCTTATTAAAAGCCCAGTGCATGTTTCTGATAAGGACTGAGGCAAAAATAAGAAAATTAAATGCAGAAAGTTTCTGGATATTCAAAATATCATTCAGTTTCTAAAGTCTTTATTATATGTGTAACATGGAAAATAAATAATAGGGACTAGAGCTTTTTTTCTTTGTGCTACTATTTGATGTACGAGCAAACAAACAAAAGACAAACAACAACAAAGAAGACGATGAAGAAAAGCAGATCTTACTTCCAGTGTAGTAGTGAGGTTCTGGTTTTGCTGTACAGTTGATTTTATTTTAACTAAATTTCTGAAATTCTGCTGCTGTCAGAGATAGAAAATTGTTTCCAACTGAGTATCTTTCAGCAGGCTGGGTCTTCAGTTCCAACAGAATAAAGCCCAAACAAACAGAAAGATCTAACTTAACAGTCATACAGGTCAGCAGAAAAAAAAAACCAAACAAAAACAAACCAAAAAACCAAACCAACCAACCGAAGAAATGGGAAATAAAAATTCACAGAGCTTGTACCAGCTTTGTCCTAGCCAAGTCGAGGGATTATATTCCCCAAGTATCAAAGAAAGTTAAAGGACTTCATGGACCTGTAGGCCTTTCTGATTACACAGATCTATGTTGCGCCATTGTCACAGGTTCCTGAGATCACAGTGCCTGTGAAAGAGCTGCCTATACTAGCTGAAACCTGGAAGAAAGCAGCAACCCCAGAGTGCCCACACAGTCCATTTTCCAGGTGAGAATTAGGTGACTCAGTTCTTTCTGAAAATCTTTTTCCCCATCATTAACAGAGTTACCCTAGAAATTGCCTCCTAGAGCCCACAACAGAGCTGAGATGCCTTCAGAAGCCAGAGGCTGCTCTGCAACTCCTGTGTTAATATCTGAAGGATCTCTCAATGAATTTATGCTGTGCAGAACCTAAATACAATGTGACAAATGGGCAAAGAAATTCACACTGTATTTACATCAGTTAAGCATTTTTTATAGTTGCTTATAGCTCTACAATTGCTTATTTATTCCTCTGCCAGCTTGGAAGTAATAACAGTTTAAATGGAGAGAAGAAGAAGTGAAAGTTAAATCCATTACCGATAAAACTTGCTAAAAATGACACAGGAGTTAGTCTAGTCAGACATGTTAACAACTATGCATTAATTATCTTCATAGGCTTTGGTATCACTTAATCTTTCTGACATTATTTAAATTAGAGAGCAATGTGGACCTGCAGGAGGTAGGATATCTCTAAACAGGGGGGAGCCCATTGGTCTGAATAGAAAGCTAGCAGGCTATGCCTTATTTAGCACATTTTTTAATGCCACAGGTTGCTCACACTGAACTTCAAACATTACACTTAGTAGATTCCCACATTTGAATTGCATGGGCTGAATTCTTTGCTGTGATAGCTCCACTCAAGCTTATAAAAAAATAAGTGGCCTAAGGGGGATATAGGCAGTAACTCAACAGAATGTTCAAGTCATCAGCCTAGATTTAATATTAGGGTAGAAATCCATCAACTGAACTGTGAGGGCAGAACATTTTATATCTCTAAGGTATTTAGCAGTCAAGTGCAACCCCTGGCAAGGACACAGAAATAAGCAATATGTCTGAAAAGACATTAAAATCTTTAGTCAGCAAGACATCATCACCAATGCAAACCTGTGACCACCCTCAAAATACAAATTACAGAACATTTCACCACCTTTTCTGACTCACTTTCCCAGTATGCATAGGAAGAAGATTTCAACTTGGATTTTTAATTGTGTTTGTTTACAGAGTGACATGTTTGAGTGGAAATAAGGGATATCTTCTTAGCCTGCTACTGGACAAAAGAATAACTAATTTTCATTCATAAATGCTAAGCATGTTCAAACCTTTGCTGACTTCCCAAGTGGACTAAGTGGTTCCACTTTCAGCTGACACTCAGCACTTCGAAGAACTGTGTCCTCTACTTGAAACAATTGGCAATTTTCCTTCTTTTTTTTTACACCAGGTCCATGAAAGAAGTAAATGCACAATGAGATATGTGGGTTTCACTTTGGAGAATTCTTTTGCTTTGCAGAGTTCCTGAAAGAAAAGGCTCTTGTTCTTTTCCATTTCATCACATATCACTTTAGTATTCCTATAAGATAGTGGCACAGCTGTTCTTTCTAGAAAATACATATTCTCACAGGCAAGAACTCGGTAGATTGGCAGGGATGACTCTTTCTTCTGTTAGTTGGATCCAGGAAGCAAAGTATTTAATATGGATTCTACTGATGTGTTTTGAAACAGCTGTTACTAAAAAATAACACAAAAATTGATGAAAGTATGTCAGCTTTCTTGTGAGTGCCATAAAAAATTCCTTTGAGGCAAAGCACAACAGATCAATTCTCAGAGGGCTTTTTGTACTAGCAAAACCTGAAATCTCAGCTTAACAAAATTCTTTTTCAAGATAAAAATAGAAAACCAAACCACTGCTCACACTATTCAAAATATAACCTAATAAAGTTAGAAAATGCTCCAAATACAACCCTTTTTCATGCAGATGGCAACTTTTTCTCTGAAACATGAAGTGATACGTATCATATTCAATAGCGTGATATAATAGCACTATATAGTTATATTTCAGATACATATTCTGACATGTTTGTAGATGGGAGTGTATATATATGTAGGATAGTGTGATATAATCTGAATGACAAGATTTTGTTGCTATCTTCTTTAATTTGTTCCAACTACTTTATTGTAATGCCCTAAGATATACCTCTTTTCTTACTTTTCATAATCCTTGAATACATGTTCCATACATACATTGCCAATTTGCAAAAATAGTCTCTTGCATGTGGGTTTTTGAACTATGTTTCTTTCTCTCTGACTAATCGAGGTCCCTATTCCAGTAAATTCACTGTAGTGCATAGCCATCGGAAAAGAAAAAACACTATTGTCAGGTCCATAGGCAGTGGCAGAGATTACCTCTGCAGTGTTGGTACAAAGACAACTTTACAGCATGTAAGGGAAGTACCAATAATCTAAATACTTCAGGTACAGTCGTGGTGTTATTGACAAAGACTTAGACATAGCAGTACTGAACAAAGAAGAGTCAGGCTTGTCCAGATGATTGTCCAGGAAATTTAGAAATAAAGCCAATTTAGTCACAATATTATATAGAATAGAATCATAAAGGTGAGACTGTCTGGCCTGTAGTTTCCCGGGTCTTCTTTGTTTCTTTTTTTGAATATTGGAGGTATGTTCCCCTTTTTCCAGTCAGTGGGGACTTCGCCAGATTGCCACGATTTCTCAAATATGATGGAAAGGGGCTTAGCAACTTCGTCCCCTAGCTCCCTCAGGACCGATGGATGGATTTCATCAGGTGCCATGGACTTATGCACCTTCAGGTTTCTTAAGAGGCCTTGAACCTGATCTTCTCATACTGTGGTGATTCTTCACTCTAAGAGCCCTTGTTCTTGCCTTCTGCGACTTGGGCAGTGTGGTTTGAGCCCTTGCCAGTGAAGACCAAAGCAAAAAAGTTGTTCAGTAGCTCATCCTTGTCAATATCCTGGGTGACCAGGTCTCCCATTTCCTTCTGGAGGGGACCCACAGCTTCCCTCGTCTTGCCTTTATCCCTCATGTATCTATAGAAGTTCTTTTTATTATCTTTCACATCCCTGGCTAGATTTAGTTCTGCCTGGCCTTTCGCTTGCCTGATCTCATTTCTGGCCACTCAGACAGTTTCTCTGTATTCTGCCCTGTCTACCCTTCTCTGCTTCCACCCTCTATAGGCCTCCCTTTTGATCCTGACTTTGTCCAGCAGTTCCTTGCTCGTCCATTCAGGCCTGCTGGCTATTTTGCATGATTTCTTCTTTTTTGGGATGCACCTCTCCTGAGCTTGGTGGAGGCGATCCTTGAATGCCACCCAGCCCTCTTGGGCCCCTCTCCCCTCCAGTTCTTTTTCCCATGCTACCTGGCGAATCAGATCTCTCAGGAGATCAAAATCTGCTCTTCTGAAGTCCAGGGTCCAGCTTGCTGCACACCCTCCTTGCTGCCTTAACGAATCTTGAATTCTATCTTCTCATGATCACTGCAGCCGAGGCTACCCTTGAACTTGACATTCCTGACCAGCCCCTCCTTGTTGATAAGGACAAGGTCCAGCACGGCTCCTTTCCTCGATCCTGGTTCCTCGATCGTTTGAAGGAGAAAGTTGTCATCAACGCATTCCAAGAACTTCCTGGTTCACATCAGTGTGCAAATATCAGCAGTGCAAAAAAAGTAGTAGAAACAAACCCATAACAATCTAGTTTGAGTAAGCCACTTATTGGTAAGGAGATGAAATGCAGAAAAATCAGGTCCCTCTCAGCTTCCATGGTAACACAATTCCATACATAGGAAATAAAAGAAGGTAGAGACGTCAAGCCTGGATCTGGTCCTCTTCTTTGCTGTCACTCAAAACAGTATGCTGGATTTTTTGACTTTTTTCAGAGACTAAATGAATCAAAAATTCTCTAATTTCACCTTGAATCAAGTGTTAACTAGCTAAGCAAGTAGTACAATGCAATGGAAGTTTATCTAACTGTTTTGGGAAGACAATTGTTTTATAATTATCTCATACAAACATTTCCTTCACTCTCTCTGATTTGGGGAAAGATCATAACAATGAAATAAATGGGTATGAAAAACAAACAAATATAAAAAATATCCCTGGATGGGAAAGCAAGTCATAAGCATCCAAACTAGTGAGCAAAAAGAAGGAAAAAGTTGAAAACCACTAAAGAGAAATAAGTACCAGAAGGTGAGCTAAGAACAAAGAAATGTTGTCTTTGCCTGCAGGACAAAGCAAAATAGGGCTGTCCTGAAACTCAATAAGAACAGTTAGACAGCTGGGCAATTCTGCCATCTTTGGTTGTAGGTAAGAGATAGATACCCAAAATAGAAAAAATGAGTTGTTCCTGCACTCTAAACCAGGCAGTGATATAACAGAGGAGATGCAAAATCTTAAAGCACAGTGGAAGAATATTTTTCCATAGTCAAAATTGTAAATATACCAAGGCCCCATTGCTTGTTTCCATAATCCAATGCTACAAAATTCTGTTCTCACCATCTTTTCTCTCCCATATCCCAATATATATATAAATTAATATTTTTAACTTTCAAATAATCCTCAGAATGACTAAACTAATACTTTGTTAAACTTTATGGATTGTCTCTCTGAGAAGCTACATAGCAAGCAAAGTATTTTGTGTATCCCAAAAGATTACTTCTTTACAAAGAAAAGAACAAGAAAAATGCTATATTCCTCTTTGCCTTTAAAATTAAGTCAAGTTGCTATTGGACTTTAAAAGCTCTTTCTTGCTCTACTCTTTTGCAGACTCTCTCCATCTCTAGTAGAAAGCTAAAAATAAACTCACCAGCAAAACTCAAATGCCGTTTCATGTATTAGAGATGACTGAGGCTGATATTTTTTAAAACTTCTTGACTTAAAGATCTAAAATAAACTTAAAAAAGAATGCTGTATCCCTCCAGCTCAGTTCAGTTTGAATCTCAGTCACCATTTTCCTTTGATAGCCTTTGTAAGTTGCAGGCACAGCCTCAAGCAAAGATAATTCAAAAAAAAATGCTGTAAGGATGGATTTTTCATGCCAATAAGCAAGGGAGAAATTTAAACTCATGTGCCTGCCATGCATCAAATACAATCATACTTACAAAAATAAAAAATTAAATACAAAATATTTTAATAAATTATATATTATTAGATATATTTTCAATATAAGAATACTAAAATAATAACATTACAGTATTCTATACTGTATAGGGAAATAAATGCTATTTAATATTCTTAAATGTGTAATTTAAATTTCTGTCACTGTTGTGTTATGATTCTACTTTTTAAAACACTTCAGTTCTGTTGGTTTTTTCCCATCACAGAAAACTGCCATGATTTTCTGATCAAAATAAATTCATAAGTTCTCAAAGCTTAGAGTTAGTTGCTTATCTCAGAGAAGAGTGAACAAATATTTGAAACAATCCTACATTAAAACATTGTTATGATTGAACGCCTTGAAATGATAATAATATAGAAATGCTAAAGATTTCAAGTCCCAGAGGCAACTTTAACATGCATATGTTTTATGTAGCATTGTATTTTCCTGAATATTTTTTCTAATTAAAACCATAAAAGGAAGGAAAAGCGTGGCCTTTCCTTCTGTTGTGGGCAAGAATCCCTCCTGAAAAAATAAAGATTAATATTTCAAATTGTACACACAAATCACAGAACATAACATTTTAAAAGCTTGATTCACATTTAAATGGTGTTTTTTTGGACTTAAGGAATGGATACTTACGCGTTGTCAATATTCACTGCGAAAGCATTTACCCAGAAAGAGGGAGGCATATCCATTGGCATATCTCCCTGCACAGAGATAAGGTTGCCTTATCTTCATGCAGGTCTGTTAGGTCTAACACTCATCCATCTCTGAGAACTCTATGAACAGACGCTCCCTGTCTTGTGCAGAGTCCTATAGAATACATAGGAGGAATCAACCTCCCAATACTTTAAAAAGGACCAAATTTGCCCTTGAGGTAACGTTAAGGGTATTCTAGGGAGGATTTGGAATAGGAAAATTGGCCTTTTGGTTTGCTTGAGCAAACACATTTGTTGGTGTGCTGCACTTCAGCATATATATTTGGAATCCTGAGTACAACCTTTGCACTCAGCAAAATCATCCTGGAGACCAAACCCATGGGTAAGGGAAGACATAAATACATTTGTGGAGATGGTACAGATGAAAGACTTCCATGGAAAAAGTCCCCAAGTTTTAATTTTGAAGTGTATTTTTCTAAGGGCTAGACACAGCTTCAGTTATAATAAACAGATATGTGCAGGATTTTTTCATCTACACACTGCCCACCAGGGTTAACCTACAACAGGATGTTAACTATATATTGTCAAAAAGGCATTTTTATAGATACCTATCACTAATATACAATTTTATATGATAGTTACATATGTATAATGCAATATATATCTGTGTATATATAAATACATTTGTGTGTGTATAGTGTGTGTATGTGTGCATAAAGGTTTTTCACATATATATACATACACCTGTGCATGTGTGTGCTCTTATTACTGTTATATAACTTAAAATTCTGGTGACCACACAGTAGTGCCCTTCCCAGTACTCACACAGACACAAAGCACTCCCATAAGCATGAGAAGCACTGACAGCCCCCTCCAGCTAATCAGGGATGAAGTCTGCTAGTGGATCATGTGAACTCACAGCATAAGGGTCCCTCCGGTGTCTGGTCTTAGACACTCAGCCTACGCAGTAGCTGACACTGGTCACCCCCTGTTGCTGCACTTGCACCTACAGGACCCTGAGATGTGTTGTCCCTCTCTAGTTGCTGGTATTCAGACCTATTATTGTGCTCGCAGGCTAGTCAAGCTCGAAGATCACTGGGACCCACACATACACAGTCAGAACTGAGAGTGCACGCACAGAGATTGTATTTGGAAGTATGATTTGATAAAAGCATAGGATAGACTGGAGTGATAAGGTACAGAGTCAGACAAGTATACTGACCAACTCCTGTTTCCATGTGACCAGACTCTTTTATCCCCTTTTTTATCTATGCTTTTACATCCTTGATTCACCCTTAAGCCTCCCTATGGTCCTTTCCCTAAACAGTTTACACCAAGTCTCACACAATGCCATAATCCCCTTATATAGCACCCCATAATACACTTTATGAAGTCCCAAAATGCTCTTCCACCTGCATCTCTGCAGTCCTTTAGGCCATGAGCCTCTTCAGTCTGCAGGGCATTACAGGGAAAGAGTTTCCCTACTGACCCCTCTGAGAGGATTTCAATCCAGGGACAACAGCCTGATCGTCTTCCTTGGATGGTCCGAGGGACCAGTCAACTCAGTGTGCTTCCCTCTCACTGTGATTAGGTTCCTACACTTACCATTGTTCCTCGGATGCCTTCAATGTCCCAGTCTTTAAGTGTTTGTGTTGGTGAACACAACACCTGTTCTTCTCTAACCTCTAAAAAGGTTAGAGAAGTATTCACAAATGACATTTTCATCCTAGTATTTGTAATGCTGTTTTCAGCCTCCTGTAGCCTCTGATCGTAAAGTTAGTATTTTATAATAACCTGATCTGCACTTTTTACTCACTTCTGAAACAGAACATGCAAGGATCAATAGAAAGCTAAGCCTGATAGTTGCCTCCTGATAGATTACCATCATGAACCATAGGCTAAGAAGATGGCATATATCATTAGTGACACATTCAGCTACAGATTTTTATCTTTGGCAGAATGATATAGCCCTCATTAGAAAAGAACATTGTTTAATTGATCCATTTGCTCCCAGCAGTCCTGTTGGTTTTTTCCTTACAACACAAAGGCCAAATTGCAGTTCAGCTTCAGTCAAGTGAAAACATATTGCAGCAGGAGTAAGAAATAGTCTCTGAACATTTTAATTACTGTAGTTAAAATACAAGAAAATCATTATACAAAAATAATATTACAAATGCTGCCAGAGGACAATTTAAATAATAGTTAAATTAGTGGAGAGAAACCACAAGAGACTTCTTTTCTTCTTTTATTTCTTTTTTTTTTTTTCTTTAAAGTACTGGCCCCCTACCTTTTCTTAGTTACCAAATCTTTCTTTAGGTTTGCCAGAGTTCACTTAGCTTGGCATATAAGCCTCATCATTACTACCTCAAACACGTATGAGCAAGAGAGATTTTTATTCTCAATTATAGAGAAAGCTTAAAGGAACAAATGTTATAATTAAGTCAGACAAACCAATATATAGTACATAGGAAATAATGACGACCCTCACAGTTTCTTGCTAAAGGCTGAATACACTGCATAGAACTGAAACAAAATGTCTATAGCTTCTAAATGGCTTTAAATAGACAATCGTTAAAGAAAAGGGAGCTAATAACTTCTTCCCTCACCACATGAAATTCTGTGGGAGAAAAACAAAAAAACCATTTTTATCTACAAAAGGTAATTGTTAATGATGCTGATGCCATACACGACACATTCTGCTTAGGGTTTTAGGGTGGTGGTGAATAAACCTTTTGCATTGTTCTGTCAAGGCTTTGCTGAGAAAAATGTATCTAGGACTTAGAAAAATAATTAATATTTCAACATTAGATTCTTCAAGGGAAAGAACTGCATAAAAAGTACATTATTCATTGCTGATTTTTGCCAGACTTATGTCACTTGTTGTTCCCAAAATAGGAAACACAAAGAGATAAAGAGAATGCGGTTAAAGACACAGTAGTACTGTAATAGTTGTGTTTGCATATTTTGTCCCTTTAAAGAATAAAGATTTATTTTTCTTTTCCTCTTTTAGGGAAAGTATGCTACCACTCAGTACATGGGTATGAAACCACTATCTCATACATTTGTGTTAAAGAAGGCAATATCAAAAAAGCAATTTGTCCCAATTACAAGCATTTTGATTCATTTATTTATATAGATGTTTCTGGTCTCTTTGTGTGTTCAATAACAAGCAAAAAATAGCTTAAGTCAAATGATGCTTTGATTTAGACAAGTGTTAATAGAAAAATATGCAAAGAGGTTTAAGTGTACCAGAGTGATCCAAGCATAGTTAAAGTAGTTATCTGCAGTATATTTAAACAGATCTGTTGTATAAAGTTCTCTGGCCTTCTTTCTGAAATCGCACAAATGTAAATTTTTTCACTAACCATTTAGTTTTCCAAATGTAAGAGAACATTTTACAAAAGGTTTGATTACTCTATATCTTTATAAAATTACTTTACACATAGCTACTACATAGCTTGATTTAACTTTCACATTCACAGAAGATATTGAAGATATTTTGAATCCTTTTTTATTTGGTTGGTTTGGTTTGGAATCCTAACTGGTCTAAGTGAAGCAGACAGGGCAAGTAAATTCTGTTATCACTGAATAAGAGTGCATAACAAAACTTTAATTCTTCAGGCTGCAGTTAACAAGTTTTGATGTTATTTTTCAATTTTTAAAAATTAATACTTGGATTTTGCTTATGTGTTAATTGCTTCTCCTTCAGCCTTAAGGCTTCAGCCTTAATGCAAGAAAAACTTACCTTTTGGGAGTAAGCACAGTTTTTATTGCTGATGAAAGTTAGCATCTTCTGTAACGAAACATCACTCTCTCAGGACGTCCGCACTGATAACAAAAGAAGAATTACATTTCATTCTATGAAACTGCTCTAAATGAAATGTGTAAAGTTTTTGTCACAGAACTTCCTGATAAGAATTCAACTTATATCTACATAAAATTCTGAGATTAATCATCGAGTTAATGACAGATATTGAAAGGCATACATGACAATAAGTAAGGGAAAACCTCTCATTGTGGTGAATATTCATGTCATTAAAGTGATAAAGAAATAATAAATTTAAGTTCTTTCAAAGAAAAGTATCATTTCTAGTAAAGAGAAATGTGATACTCGCTGAAACTCAAAGATATTCTTAGAAGTATAAAAGAGGATCATACTATGGTAAAATCCAGCATGAAAGCTGGAATTCCAATGATGGAAGATAGTTACTTTTATATACAAGCTAACTATTATCTCAGTGATTTTCATCAAAACAGAAAGATATGTGAATTATTAAATTTGGGTCACAAATATAAACTTCTTGTCTAAAATAGTTGAAAGACAAGCCTTTCCTAGTAACATAAATATTACATATGGAAGTAACATTATCTATAGATAAGTTGTGAGGGAAAAAAACTCATATTCAGTGTATTTACAATAGGATAATGTTACTACAAGTAAGTAAGTAAATAAATAAATAAATAAAATTAAGTTATTCTTCCCCATTCACTACAATGAAAGCATTCAAAATTTGATACTGCAAATATTCATATGTATAGTCCTCTTAAATGTGCAGTATAAAATGTAAAGATATCACTGTGTGAGTAGAAGAGACCTACAGATTGTTCTTATTCATGTGAAGATAACAAAATGTATTGTTTATTTTCCTAGTGCATTTTAGACACTGTACAAGGCTCTAGTCTTAAAAACCCACATTTGTCATTACCTTCATATTTAAGAATTACCTATTTTTAATACTATTTATCAGCTTTGCTAAGTAGGAGAGCTATATGGTCCTCCATTTTACCGAAAACTACTGAAAAGAGGCATTACTCAATGTTATACTGCCATTGCAGACCAAGCAATTGCTTCTCAGATACCAAGATAATTCCCTGTTTTAAGCATTCATCTATTTTGGGTGAGTATATAGTTGTCCTCGAAACTATTATATCCTATTTAAATTTACTTGTGCTTTAGATGCAGTCATTTAGAGAGTGGAGAGATCACTTTACACTATCTTCTCAGACACATGGCAGACATAAGTCTTTTTTATGAACTTTTTGTTTCAGAATCTATCCTGATTTATACAGCTTTAGCCACATAGAGATTTAGTTAGAGCTTTCTGGTTGTAGCTGCTTTTTTGGTTCGTATAAGCATAGTAACTATGCAATGTTATGCAGAAAGGAACAGAAAAGAAATCAGTAATACAAGCATAAAAAACTAAAGAACAAAAATTGACCTTGGACAAAGAGATGCAATGGGGGTTTAAAACAATACAATTTTGCTCAAACAAAGCCTTCAGAACTTTATTCAATAGTGCTTGGGAGCACTATTAGATGAAGACTCTCTAAATCATTACTAGTTATATGAATAACAATCTTCGTACTTGTCATTCTCATCTTATTAACCACAAAAAGCTTTAAGTGAATCAATACAAAAATCACAATCATCTTGCTGATGCTGCCCATTGTAAGCAATTTATTTATTTCAGGACATTTCCATTTGCAATCTTTATTTAATTTATTGGTAATCAAAGGTCATTCTAAACAATCATTTCCATACCATAGGCAATTACTGAAAGAATAAAAACATGTGTTCATTTTCTCTGGAGCCTTGTTATCTACTATCAATAGCCTCCATCTGCAAGAAGATTGCTACGTCTTCAACTGGAGTTTGCATAAGTCAATGGGATAAATTCAAACTCTAGTTTTGGGATAATTGATGCTGTTGATTTTGGTCATCTACATGAGGCATACGTCTGGCTTGGAGTCTCTATAATAATGGAAATGTTGGCATAATTACATTTTAAGACAGACTGCATAAATATGAGTACTTCAGTACTGTGGTAAACTTGCCATTGACATGGTAGTTTAGTCTTAATTTCCATAGCTACACATTCCAAGTACCTCAGCTGAAATGCACAGTTCCCTCACTAAATTTTCCTTTCCTTATAGAAAATATTATCATATTTCTTGCTTATCCAAAATAACTGAAAAAAAAGTTTGATCTGTACCAGACAGTAGAAGAGTTTGATTTCAGGATTGATAGGTATTTGAATGGAGTCAATTGTCAATGCTAAGTTATAATTCCAAATCTTGCTGATAGTAGCTCTTCATTCTCCTTAGCAGGGTGAACCTTGTACTTACAAAAAACATTACAAGAAGCTGTGAAGCCACAGTAAGGTCTCCCTGGAGCCTTCTCTCCTCCAGGCTGAATAAGCCCAACTTTCTCAGCCTGTCTTCATAGCAGAGGTGCTTCAGCCTTCCAATCATTTTTGTGCCCTTCGTCTGCACCCACTCCAACAGTCCTATGTCTTTCCTGTCCTGAGGGCTCCAGAGCTGGATGCAGTACTTCAGGTGGCATCTCACCAGAGTGGAGTAGAGGGGCAGAATCACCTCCCTCAACCTGCTGGCCACGCTTCTTTTGATGCAGCCCAGGATACAGTTGGCTTTCTTGGCTGCGAGTGCACATAGTTAGCTCATGTCCAGCTTTTCACCCACCATTACTCCCAAGTCCTTCTCAACAGGGCTGCTGTCAATCCCTTTATCCCCCAGCCTGTATTGATACCATAATGGCATCCTAGTGGTCACAAATCCTCTTACAGAGATCCTCGGTCTCTGTCTTGCAGTCCATCCGTTCCAGAGGTGTGGAAAGAGAGTTTGTCAGTGAAGACTCAGGCAAAAAAGTTGAGCACTTCAGACTTCTCCTTGACCATTTTTACTGGTTTGCCAGTTTTGCTCATTGAGGGGATTATGTTTTCTTTGGCCTTTTTTGACCATAAAATCATCTACAGAGGTACTGGGCTTTAAACGGTGGTTTTGAGAGTTTCAGCTCATTCCTGGAAACGTAAGCTGTGAAGAATAGGGAGAAAACAATACTTAACATCTGACAGATCCAATTATGGTACCCTACCCTACAAAGCTTAACTGCCTACTTTGAATCTTACCACAACTTTTTATATAGGAACAGTGGAATGATAAATATTCTGAGGGGTTGTCTTGTTTTACTAAATACTCTATACAATTAGTGCCATTTATGGAAAACTAAATCCATAATATTTTCTGTACAAATTTAAGCCATTTCTATCTTACAAAAGCAAAGGTGCCTTTGAAACCAGTAATGTATTTTTGACCCTTTGACAATACATCAAGAAGTATTGATCTTGGGTCTGGGGGTGTGTGTCATTTTAACATTTGGTTTAGCATATTGTGTCCAAATTTGTCTAAAATGTTATTTTTAATATACATTATTAATATTCCTGAAATGAAGAGAAACTTTTGGGCAACATAGTAAGAAAGTAAATCCAATTACACAACAGCTCTGCATTAAAAATGTATTTTAATACACTTACAGGACTCAGATGAACCACACTGGAGTAACAGTAGATTTCTTCTCATATTTAAATCTGCAGCCATTCACAAAAAAAATGGCTGTAATTCACCAGGTGATTAGAGCACCATACAATGTCACAGTGTGACATAAAACTTATCAGTAAATCAATAGAGAGAACCATATCATACCACCATTATAAATATTCCTGGTAACTCAAGAAATAGCATTTCCAGAAAAAAATCAGATTTTTTTTTAACACTTTGCAATTATATGTAATAGTTTTATAGAATAAATTACAACAGCATTAAGGGTTTAAGTGTTTTCTTGTCTATTATAAATAATATCTAACCATAAGAAAGATAATTTAGAAACAACTAGCAAGGATATTCAAAGGAGACAGTATACTGAGAGCAAAAGCATAGAAAATAGAAAATATTTTTATGCTATCTGGGAAGGTAAATTGTTCCTTACAGAACAATAAAGTTTCCAAATGAGGGCTGTTTAAAGGATCACTTTGAAACTAATTGCTATTATTCTCCTCTGCTATTTACCTGAAATTTAAATCCCTGCTTCCAGTGGACTGATCAGTCTATTCAGTTTTTCAGCTTGACACTTCTTTATTCAACTTCCAAACTTCTCATATAATATATGTATAAAATATATATAATAGTAATGGAAATAAACTATATTCATTCTTAAAATTCCTAAAGAAAGAGCTCAGTTTTTAAACACTGTCCTTCACGACTTCAGATATTTTCCTTCTTACCTGGGGTGGAAGCCTTGCTGTGTAACGGACATATCAACGGTCTGGCTATGAAAGGAAACACTAATCACCCACTTACTGTGTGACCCTGAGCAAAGCAATTTGCTGCACTGCCTGTTTACTTTCCTTTGATGTATATCTAATCATTTCATATAGGAAAGAAATTTGTGGGAGTAATTGTTTTTTACCAGATATATATTCAGTGCTGAGAACAATGAGCCCCAAACTTTACTAGAGTGGCTACATACTATAAATACATAAATCTCTGTGTGTGCATGCGTGTATTCACACACACTTACTTTACCTATATAGCTTCCAAATACTCTATAATTTCTATACTCTATAATATATAGATTAGATGATACATAAAGATATATTCTTATAGTGACAAAATATTACAGAATAAGTTATTAATTTAATACAAGCAACTGATTACTAAGCCTTGCCCCAGATGATCATAGACAGCAGAGGACAGATTGCATCTGTGCATTCAGTCTTCTCTATTTTGTGCTGCCACAGCAGTACAGAAGATATAATAAACAGTTGTCAATATGTCAAAAATAAATAATGTTTATGAAGGATGCTTTGAGAATTAGCATGCGTCACAAGGACAATGCTGAACCCAGAAAATTCCAGTAATAAATTTGCCCACACAGGAGTGGTGCTGGAGTGTCCCATCAAGTACAGCAATTTAGATAGCATGCCTATATA
The DNA here is from genome assembly GCA_025769975.1 of Gallinago jamesoni. Classification (NCBI taxonomy): domain Eukaryota; kingdom Metazoa; phylum Chordata; class Aves; order Charadriiformes; family Scolopacidae; genus Gallinago; species Gallinago jamesoni. The sequence continues at coordinate 97,202,117 of JAOQGH010000012.1, read as the reverse complement.
ATGCAATTGCAGATTATAAGAGAACCATTTAAAACATTAAGAAAATGGATACAGTGATGTTAAAAAAAAAAAGAAACATTTTTCATAATGAACTTTCCCTTAAAATTTCAAAGCAAAACAGGATCAGATGCAGTTAGAATTTCATTTTATCATAAAGATAGAAATAGCCAGGCTTAGCCAGAAACTTAAGATAATTGAGTCCCTAAAATTCTGCAGAAAAAAAAAAATGCCTTGTGATTAAATGCAATTTAATTTAATTTGACCACAAGAGTCATATTTATAGTCAATATAAATTAGACTGAGAAGTATGTCACTCACTTTTTCCTTCTATTCTTTGTTGGCAAGAGGTGGAATATGTAGGGTTTGACCTTCCAAACAGTCTGGACAAATTTGTAGGTAAAACTTTAATCCCATGGACGTACATTTTATTATATGTATGTAGTAGTGTCTGTTTTACACCAAATGACTACTATTCATAAGAATTATAGGATTACAAAATTACAGTTTTGCCTTTATCAAGTAATTTCAATAGCTGTGTCAGAGCACTCCATTGTTAACAGAGTATAACTCCTCCCAACTTCCATCCAAATATGAATAATATTTGTATTTTGTTTTTCTCTTCAGGTTTTAAAAGGAACATTTATGAAGATTTAATATATAGATTAGGATTCATCAGTCCCATACATTGTCTACATACATACCAGAAGTGTGGAGATCCACCATCATGTTCAAGTTAAAATAAATCTGTTCAAATCCCAAATATCAAGAAAATATTTGCTCTTTGTGCTAGTAGACAATTACTTAGAATAATTGTGTCAACCAGATCCTAATAGTTCTTCAAAGAATCAGAAAATACAGCTGAGGGATCACGAATTTTATCTACATGATCATCAACATCAGGCTTATTAGCTAGCAAATCTTTAATAAAATATATAATATAGGAGAAATATTTGGAGAAAGTCACCAAATGCTCCACAACTGATATTCTTTAAAATGAATATCAGCTTTTATTGCAGAATTCCTGTTCCCCTAGCTTTGTTTTTTGCAGCTGCTCTCTAAAGTTATTTCTTAAAATCTGACTTCTAATACAAACAATTTGTCTGTTTCTCTAAATATCTATATATCTAAGCAATATAATCTAAAGATATCCTTGTGGATTAATAAAATTAATGAAATACTCTATGAAATGTAATAAAGTCAAATTACATGTGTTAGAAAGAGTATATTCAGATTCTTTTTTTCCATATGAGATTCTTTCAGACTGAGACATAAGTCACTGAAGAAAATTATGCTTTTCAAAATACAGATTGTGAAAGAAGTGATAACTTAGTTTTCCATATTTATGTCCTTCCAGTGAATGCCATACAAATTATGGTTAATTTTCTAGTAAAAGGGGAGCTTTTTTTTGCTTTTTTTTTTTTAACCAGCTGTGCTTTTGAGTTTCCGAAAGGCAGACTCTTTTCTTTTTCAAAAAACACAGATGCCAGAAACAGAAATTTCCTGGCAATTTGTGAATGAATAACTATAAATTTGCTGAATTTTCCTAGCAGATTTTACAGCTTTTTTTTGTTAAGAGGATATGTTATTTATAATACATATAACAGAGATATGCATAATGTATATGCATATATACAATATTTATAAAAATCCAAATGGGATTTCATTTTGAGGGTCTTTTTGTGGGTTATTTTGTTGGGTTTTTTCCCAAGCAGTCTTCACCTTTTGCCTCCTAAGGAATGAGAACAGGAGTTTCTTTCCTATTCATACCTCAAAACACCTTTTAAGTCTTATGTATTGTTCTTCAAAAAATCAATACAGAAATATGTATAGATATGGAAATGATAATTTTATCTCAAGTCAGTTAACATGAGTGTAGCTGTTAAGATTCTGCGTTTAGTTTTCTATAGAAACTGCTTTTCTAGAAGTAGCTCACAGAATCAGAAGTATACGGAGCGGTATAATTAGTTTTGCAACAAAATAAGGCCAAGTACTTAAAAAGCATAGGCAAGCCCAGGAGAAGGACAATCAAAGCCCTTACATAATTTCTAAGTGCATCTTTGTTACTCAGTGTCCAATGATTCAGATGACTGTGGGTCTGCTTATGACTTACATTAGTGAAAAATGGACTGAAGAGTTTCTGAGCTCAGAAACATCCCTGTAAATGGTAATGCAGAGTCATAATCTGATCAGCAGTGCTCTTGCCATGGGTTCGCATGTAATTAAGTCTTTAAAAAATGGTAGATGTTATGTAAACACCATCAGGAGCTGGGATTTCTCAGGAAGTGCTTTCTGGTTTGGATATGCTTTACTTGTGGAAGAAGATAAAATGAATGGGAAAGAAAGAGTCAAATGGGAAAGAAATAGTTACTTTTTTCCCTTTTCTCCTTTTAGCATTCCAAAACTTAGAAGCCCTAGGGTATGAACTAGGTTCTCTGCCACAGTCAGACAGTCAAAGTCATGACTTTGACTTTCCATTAATTTTTTCCATTCACTAAAAGCTGAGCAAAGAGAAGAACCCACATTCTTCAGTGACAAGTAAAATGGTATTTCTGGAAACTCAAAAATTTAATCATCAATTCCTGTTTAAAGAAATCTATGTAGTAGGAGACTGGAACACAAGATAATGAGATATGTACAAAATATCGTTCATCACTACTCCAATTCTCATCTCTCAAAGAACTCTAAAGTGCAGTAGGAAACCAGATTCAGCCTGATTCTTTATTATCTCCACCTTTTAGCTATTCCAATATTATCTCAACAGCATGGTATCACTGGCCTGAAGAATGAAAAAGAATAAAATAGAGCCCTTTTTCTAGAGCACCACAAGGATTCACCTGGGCATTCCATGCACCTCTGCACCCCAGCTCCTTTAATCTGCTTTATTCTCTGCTCACGAAACAGTTGCCCATTAGAATATCTGCCCCTCTGGCCTCTGACCTTGGCCAGATTGCCTTTAGCCAAAAGCATGTTTCCAACAAGGCTGATGCTTGTGTTTAATGCAGGTCTCTTGAATGTCATGGATTTTGAACATCTGCACCTCTAAGTAAATGCAGAATAAACAACTGATTTTCAATATCTGTAAAAAATTTGTCAGGGAGCTTTCAATTTCTTTGTGCATGAAGTCATTAATTAGTTTAGTAATAGATATGACCCCACATGGGTTAAAAAAAAACTTTTAGACTAGAAATATTTTATCTTTTCTCTACTGACAAGAACTAAAGTAAATGTCAGACATCCCTTGTGTTTCTGTATATGCTTCCTCCTCCATCAGGATGGAGACTATTCCTGGAATGTAGAGCTTGAACTTTCAGGAATGCTGGGGCTCACATAACCACTAGCAACAGTGTCTCTGCACTGTATCAGGCATTTTTTTTTCTACCCTAGAAGTTGTACCTGTTATAACAGATGCAGTGACATGCAGCATTTTCTCTGCTTTTCTCAGTAATGTCATGACTGACATATTTTATAATCCTACTCCACGGAGTAGCAGATGGTGCCTACCCTTTCCCATCCTGTACAAGACTTGGTATTTCTTCTCTGTCAGTCATATGAGAGGTTTTTGATTTTTGCTGGCTGCACAAGCCATGGCATTTCATATAGCAGTTGTTACTTCTCCTGCCAGTCTCATATCTCTTGAGGCCCAGATTTAGCAAAAGTCCTTAACTTGTGGTACAACTTTTATGTCAAATGTAGCAAGCCCTGAATGATCACTGACTAACACTACTCTTTAGAAGGACTGACTCTCAAAGCATGTGCAAATTAAAGGCAGAAGCATGCCATAGTGATTCAGCACAAAGGTTAATCACTCTCCTTACCACTGAAAAAATGTATCTATTAGTGGAAGGCCTTTTAACACCACAGAGAAACCTCAGAAGATATGTGGCTGGTCATCCACCTTTTCTGTTCTACCTTTGTCATGAGATGACAGTCACGTAGCACGTTAAAGCACTACAACACTCAAATTAGTACACCATACTACTCAATAGAACATGTTCATATAGGTTCAAAATGATGCTCAAACAGTTGTATTCAGTGTAACTGCTTCTTCCCAGCTCTGTGAGCACGAAAAATGTATCCAAACAGCTGTATCTCACTGTGTGATCCTGTCCTCTATTTGCCAGGGAAATACAATCTCACTGACTCATCCACTCACAAGAAACGTCATGAAATTCACCAGGGACCTTTATCAAGAAACTACACTTACCACAGGAAAGCTGAGCTTTGGTGACTGCACAGCAACCCGCGGAAAAAGGCAGAATGGGTATCTCAAAAAGAGGAAAACTACTCAGGAGCATAAAAGTCTAATCATTCATGCCTTAACATACCCATCTAGGCTGAATAAGATAAATAAAGCCAAGGAGACACATAGTGCCTGTAATTTCCTGGGATACTGGTAGAAGATTCCAGTACTGATAAACATTCCACAGGTCTGATTTACTGCATTTGCCTTTAGCAGCAATACTTTCTACTCTCACCTTTTGCTGTATTTCTTATACCTGTTTTTAGAACACAGAGATTTTATTTTTGACTTCTAACCATCAGAATGAAATGTTACAAATGAAGCTCCTCTTTGTGTTTATATAACAATCTCCAATATATTTTACTCTTATTTCTGAAAATCCATTTAGTTCACAAATTCTCCTAACTTTTCAGCTCTACAGGCTTGAAAGTGCAGTGCAATATTAAGGAGAGTGCAAAGACAGCATTTTAATTTATGCTGAAGTTGTTTGCTAAACTGACAGTGAACTAATGCTCTTGATTTAGGAGATATTTCCCAATGCACGCTGGGAAGAAGAAATAAAAATATAGATATATAGTACAACACTGAGACCTGGAAAGTAACTGGCTGAATGAGGCTTTTCTGCAATATTATTTATCACATTTACAGATTACTTATTCACCTGATCTCATGCTTTCAACTTCTACTAGATTTTGGAGATTAAAATTCATATTCAGTAAGTTATATGGGTTTGGCTCATGCTAAGTGGAACTATAAGACTGGCTATTTAAAAACAAATTCACATGTGAATGTGTTACAAAAAATCTTACTAACCGTTCCTAGACTGTCTTCTTCTGATAACTCCCTGGATGTTTTATTTCAGCATGTTTCCTATGAAACATTCCTGCCCCTTTACAATGCCCACCATAGATATTTTTGAACTTAAGAGGTGAATATCTTGGACACAACAGGTTTTCTTTGTGAATCATATCTGAGGTAGGTAAAATCTCTACATTTAGAAGTACAAGCATTATCCTCAAACACATCAATTTCAGGACTGTCCTGCTAGCCATTCTACTCCTATTAATCTCATTCTTATATTCCACTAACAAACTTATAACAAGCACACAGTACTTAGAAATCATTCCATTCCATTCCATTCATTGTTCCATAATGAACACCACATCAGCCATCAGTAAAAATATCATTAAAAATCATACATATCTTAAATACTGTCCTATCTCACTATTGAAGAGTGTAAAACGAAAAACATGCATAAAGTTTCACAATGGAATGTTGCAACAAAGAATTAGAGTTATTGCATAGTTTCTGTTGGCTGTATTATCTAGAAATAATGTTAAATAATACATTAAATTTATGTTTAATAAAATCCATGTATTTAAAAACTAAAAATAAAACTTTGAAAGTAATGTTGTTGTGAAGAAGAAAAAGGGCAAGTACCATTAGTTTGTTCCTCCATCGCTCCATCTTTTTTTCTTTCTTTTTTTTTTTTTTTTATGGTAGCCCAATAGGATACTGAAGAACCTGAAAAATAAAAGTAAAGGTTACTACATCCTTGCTGCTTCGAGTTAATGCCTTCAATTGTCCCAAATTTTAATTTGGCTATCAGAAATTAATGTTATGAAAGACTGAACTTGTGCTTGCAGGCTTAGTGTTGATCAGGCAATTGCAAATGAGGTAACTGCTAAGGAAGAGTACAGCTTTAATCTTTGAGGCCCAGGGATCTAACTGGAAGGCATTCAAAGATTTGTGCATTTAAGATAGTTATGAGTGTAGAAAAAAGTGAAGTGTTTTGACTCCTGGTGGAATAAAATATTCTGATGAATAACTGCAGTTTTGATAAGGTGATTTTCTGTGGAAACAGTTTGCTTTTCTTGAAATAGATTTCTCAGCAGAAACATAGAATCTAACTCGAAGAAAAATGCTGGTTTTATAAAGCTGTCCCCTTCTCTTCCGGGAAAAATTAAGAGTTCTCACAACCATTTAGAGCAGCATTTATCAAAACAGCTATTTCACAAACACCCACTAACATGCAAATACATGATGTTGTTGAAAATATGTTTTCTATCCAAAACACACTAAGTGCAAAAAGGACAAAGCAAACGCTAGAGGAATTCAAAAGCATAGTGGTATTTTTTGGGAAAGAATAAAATACAAAAAAGGAATTTTTTTAACACTGAACAAACACTGTTCAGTGAAAAACACTGAAAGGTAGGACTGAGTAAAGAACAAATTTGCTGAGTGAAGTGCTCTATCCTGCCTTCAAAGCATGTCATAAGATCTGTATAACTTGTATCAATTTTGTGATAGCACTTAGCTGATGTTAGTGTAGGTTCATATTTCAGAGGCAATTTAGTTTTCATTAAGCGGTTAGCCTTAATTAAAATAAGGGAGAAGGGAAGAGAGTAAAACGTTTTAAGACAGTTGTGTTCAATTCATCTAATTTCTTTCTTCTTCTGTCCATGTAAAGTGTGTACTTTATTTTATAACTGAGCAATGGACTAGCTGTATGCCAGCTATGCTTGGGGAAGTCAGTCTGAAAGAAGTTGTCCAAACAGCACACTTCAGTGCACCTGCACTGTACGTTGCCTTGGAACTGGGGATCGGTAAAAGAGTCTTACATGTGTGAATTGAAGAAGAAAAGCTGGGATCTGAGCAATAAATGTCACCAAAATTCATTTTTTGTGTTCAGATTTACCAGTGTGAAAACAACATCACTGCTCTGCTGTCAGCAAAAATGATGTTCTGCAAGTATTTACAGGTCACATGGCAAAGGTTTCTCTTGTTATGTTCTTGCACAGAAGACGTGCTCTTTGTCACCTTCAATTTGACATTTTATAGGGATTAGGAACATAAATCAGAAAGAAAAGTGTATAATGCATTGTTTTCTCCTTGTGGCTGACTACTGCTAATCTTAAATCAACAAATGTCAGATTTCAATTTTACTGAATTACTGCATCACAGACTGCAAAAGTCAATCTTGGTAGGTTTTATTCTTCTAATTCTTTCATATACAATGAGTATAATTGTTTTATTATACCTACCTGACACCTGCTTAATAATTTTGAACATTGATTGAAGCAATCAGAAATGCCAAAATATACTGGCTACACAAATACTTTTTTTTTTCTTAAAAGAATCTCTCTCATCATGACTTCAGGCATTTTGTCTCTACAGAAAAGACAAAAGACTTCTCCAGAAATTGACTATAAATCACTGAAGAAAATGAAGGTCCTAGGAAATATTATGCCGGAACTTCTTCATAGACAGTAATGTGATCATAAATAAAAGCCAATGACTTCAAGGATATATGAATTTCACAATTGTTTAGGAATTATTCTAACAAGAAAAATATTAGGAAAACCCAGTCTTTTGCAAATTAAGATTTTGTCTTAGAATTTTAATTCTACTTTTAACCTTTCATACTTTATAGATTTTGCATTGTAAAATAAATACATGCCTACTGAATGAATAAATAAACATTTAATTTAAGTACATCATTATTAAACACGATCTGAGCAAAGCTTCCACAACTAACACTACTACTTAATTGTGCTTAAAATGTTACTGCCCTCATTATTGTGGATTAAATTGACACTGATTGATCTTAAAATGTTTTGTTTGAGAATGCTTCCTGACAGTCTTTACAGTGATCTTAACTGTAAAGATTAAGCTCACTGTAACAGCTTTTCTTGACCTAAATGCCTCTGAAATCTTCGATGGACTTTAAGATCTCGGAAACACACTTTTATATTTTTTTTCAATTATTTTTCCTACATCCAGCAGTGTAACTACAAAGTCATAATAGGAGGAGAGATTAAATTGTCACAGTCAAACCTCAGAATGTATTTTTAAATGGCTTTAAAAAGCCATGTCTGTTTGCAACTAATTTCGCAAGGATATAAATAAGCATTTAATATGTCTCAAAGCAAAACAAAACAAAAAATGAATTAGTACTGGAAGAACAGAATGAACTTTAGGCACAAATGTGTGGCTGCCTCAGACAGCAGATGAGAAAACAGCAATAGCTGCCTTGCAAATATCATCTGTACGTGCAGCAAACCTTGGAAAAACAGGTCTGCTGCTGCTGCTGCCCCTGCTGAGGCTGAGGCTGAGAGAGGAGTAGGCTGTGTCCCAGGGCAACTGCTTCCAGCCACCTTCAAGCCAGCACAACCAGCTGCTGAGTCAGTACCTTTATCCCTGTTCATCTTTTCTAGAGCAGCAGAAGCAGCAAAGCCAGTGTTCTCCATTTTTCCCCTCTAGGAAGGGGAAGCTCTAGGAAGCTCTGCCATTTCTCTCCCCTTCCTATGCCAAAAGAACTCCAGGTCTGGGCTAGCTTCCATGTGTCCCACCTTCAGGCTGGCAAAATGACATTATCACATACAGTGTGGAGAAGCCTTGAGTCAAGGGGCCAAGGTCCTTGTACTGGAGCCACTTCAGACTGATTTTGAAATTATGCTTTATCTGGGTTAACACATATGAACCTTTTACACTAACACCTAATAGAATTCATTGCCAAACAAACACATCACCACAATATTTATTGAGTAGCTAGGCATGAAATAAGGTTAAGGAAGTTAGCCAGAATTTGTAGGCTATAAAATTTCAGGAGATTCTTAGATTCTCACTTGGGCAGCCAATGTGACTTGCATATTAAGCCAGAACCTTGTACAACAATTCCAGGGCTTAGTCCAAGTGTTTAGAAGACCATGTAATAGCATTTCACACAGCAGATCAATATCTGTTTCATCTTTTGAAACCAACTCTGCTAGTTCTCACTGGATAATGAGACTGGGACCTCTTTTTCACATCCTGATCCAAAGTCCATGGAAGTCCAACATAAATACTCCTGTTGAATTCTAGCTTTGGACTGCGCCTTGAAGGATGAAGCATGATAAATTTGTTCTAAAGAGCAATTATTAGGGCTTCTCTGAAAAAGAATTCCTAAGAGCAAGCTCTGTATTTCCAGGCCACAATGATGGACTACACAAAGACGGCACATCTGTGTTTCACTGAAAGCATTTACTTGCAGCTGCTCTATTTCTTACTTACTTGCAGCAAACCAAACAAAATGGCAAAATTTTGTAAATATAATAAAAATCTTGTAATAAATTAAGTTGTGAGTGGTAGATTCACCACTGCCTCTCTAACTATAATAAAGAATCTCATCAACAATGATTCATATGACATTCTGCAAACACAGTAATAAACAACTAATATCAGAAAATCCTCATAAGTTCTCAACAGCTCTCAAAAAAGTCACTTTTTTGGTTTGTTTGTTTTGTGGTTTTTTACACATACTAAAAAATAACATTAATTGTACCAATATACTGCACATTAAACCCGTGAAAATATATCCACACAAGGGACATTGTACCACTGTAACTGTAACAACATTCTATAACTAGTTGAAAAACAAGGTTTTCATTCTGATGGAAAATCCATAAAATAGAATGAAGAAAAAAAGTTTTCTATTAAAAATATTTATGGAGGGAAAGTTGAGCTTTCAAAACTATGGACTCAAAAGTTGACAGAAACATGAGGTTATAAAACCTTATCTTATACTGCATAACACTTAAACAATTATAAGAATTTCTCCACTGAAAAAAGAAACCATTCCATTCTGAAATGTTCCAGTAGTTCCACTTTGACTTTAGCAGGATATCCTTACCTCGTCTTAAATGTTATCAAATTGACATGTTTCTAAAGACATTTTGCTTTCATCAAAATCAGATTTCCTCATGTACAAATCACATCATGACATCATGTACAAGTCCTTGACCTGTTCAATGGCACAGGTGAAGTAGTATAGCTTTTCTAAACAGATAAGGGATAGTGACCTTGTATACCTTACACAAGGTATCATAAGACAGTTCTGCTAAGAGTCCTATTTTTTTATTACTTTTACTCTTTTACCTAAATTGTTACTGTGGATATCAAATAATTATCAGCATAAGTGATACGCCTTATGCTATCAGAAGCTCCCTTCCTGCTGCTTTTTATTTCAAAATTTATTTATCTACAAGTTCTTCCCTATTTCAAGCTAGATTTGAACCAGCTTTCTATAGCAAACATTCTGAACCAGGAGACAAAGAACATAATCTCTTTTTCTCTTGTTTGTACCATTTGCTTACATGCACCAAAACGCAAACTCTGAGCCTTTGCATTTCCATGATGAACAAAAACTGTATTACTGTTAAAGCATTCTTAATACTATTTGCCTGAAAGATATTTTGCTGATACCGAAATCAACAAACCTTTCCAACAGCTATTCTTTATTAATTAATGGAAGTGTACTAAATACAGGAGCAACAATATAAGAATTCTGGATTTGACTACACAGGTGGTGATTATTCATCTTTTGATCTGACATTTTATATAAAATACTGGATAATGTTCTGTTGTTTAGATATTTCTTGCAAGGGGTGTGTGTGTGTGTGTTTGTGTAGAGATTCATACAGATGATTTTTTTTAAATCAGTGAGAAAAAAATAGTGAAATTTTATTGGATGAGTGAAAATTTGAAGAGGATAATACTGAAATGATAAAAAATATCTAGTTCAACCTTCAAAACAAGTTTATTGTAGCAATATGGCTGCTATTATGTTATTACAAACAATTAGATAGCAAAATGCATTTATTTATCGTAAGGGATTAGTCTTCTATATTAGATGCCAACCTAGAAAGCAGAGAAAAAATAATAAAAATATTCAATTTACCCTTAATTTTTTTGCCATAGTAATTGTTTTACTTTTAGTCTTCATTTGGTCAATAGAATTGAAAGTTAAACTCCTTGTAATAAACTTTTTTTTTAAAAAAAGGTTCTGTGTCTGCATGCATATGTGTGTCTTCCTTGGTCTTGGATTATTTAATGAAGATGTAAAATCTCAGCAGCCATGAACTCACATTGTAGCAGCACAGGATCTCAGGAAGGGAAGCGGCTGGGATCACTGCCAGCCAGCCATCTAAAGTGCAGCACACAGTGCACATTGAATAGCAAAGGCAGTCAAGTGCCCATCTGCTCGCTTCAGAAGTATTTTTCTTGCAGAAGGAGTGGAAGAGAAGCACTTCAGTTAAGCTCAGTAATGAACTGATTAGCCTGGTTGTGAAGCCAACAGAAATGAACTTCTTGTCCATTAACAACTAAAGTGATAATGCAAATTCAGCCAGTCACAATAACTTCTTAGAAGATAACTTCTTCAGTGTTTAACAAGTGATTTGAAGTAAAGAGTAGTATTGTTTCTTGAGGGTTCCTACCCTAGCAACTACCGTAGCAAGTGCACAGCAAAATAAAATCACCAAAACAAAGACAAGAAACTTATCTTGTCTCCTCCCTTAAATAATAAACTAAATCCTCTGCCGCTGCTCTGAGGGAAGGCCAACGTAACTTTCAGTGAAATAAAAATTTGGTACTGAAGATTTTGCCTTGTGCTTTAATACAATAAACAAATAGAACAAAAAAATAACAGCCCTCAAGCTTCCCTCCCAAAGCCGCAGGAGATAATCAGAGCGACTGTGATGATGGGCACTGTTGTGAACAAGAAATGGAGGCACAGCTGGGCCCATAAAATCTAGCAGATTTCTATCACTTAGCCTTTAGTTAGGAAGAAAAACCTAAAAAGACCATACATCTCAAAATTAGATATGTTGGTTCCACTTCAGTGGCCCAGAATACATGTGGCTGCATGAGCCAGCATTTCACACTCTGTGACAGAGGCTGGCCCCAGCTCTCCTTTCAAAGAGCTCCATCAGGTGTGCTCAGTTTTCCACCTGCACGTCTGCCACCAGGGCCCCCGGATGACACTTTGCTGGATGCTTAAATTGCTAAAAATTATGCAAGTCACATTTCATTAAGTTGTGCACTGAGAAACATCTGATACATTTTGATCTGTGTTAGCGCTGAGACTCTATTACACAGATCAGTCAGAAGCAGTTTGCTGAAATGTATTGACAAAGAAAGCATTATAAAAATGTAATCCTTTTTAAGGGATGGTGAATTAAAAAAAAAATCAATAGTAATAGCTTCCTATTAACCACAGAATGCTGAACATATTTGATGTTCTATGGGTTTTTACTATTTTCCACCTACTTGTCAAATATTCTACTTCGTCTGTTTATATCTCTTTTTTTGTGAACTATATACAAAATAAGAATTTATCTGGATGGATAATTGCCCACAAAATTAACACCAGTCTGGTTGCTGGAAAACACAGAACAACTTCCTTCTGAATTACTGGGCTGACCACTGCTTAACTGGCAATTCTCAGCAGCAGTTCCCAGTTCACTGTAAAGTTAACACTGTGTTTCTTTATTCTTTCAAATAACCAGAATTGTCAGCTCACAAAATGAAAGATAAATCACTTATACCGACTCCCTAAACTGCCCATAGACTCCCTACTGGTAGAAAATGCTTTAGCAGTCAGTAATCTTTTTTCCTCAGGTATGCACAAGAAACAGAAAAAACACCAATAACAGGGATATGACTTTGACTTTCTGTTACGGTTTTCCTTTAAGAAGAGAGAGGGGGCACTTCAAGCATTAAAAGCAGACCTTCACCCTAAATTTCCCTGCCCCCCATCCTAGTTTAGGTGTCTGATGGGATTCAAGCAGTATTCAGTCACCTGTAGCCTGTGAACACAATCACTCTCAGTGCTAATTAGGGACTGCAGCTACACATTGAACAAAAACCAAAGCAAACACCTCAATTTTTTTGAAAACTGAAAACATTGCTTTTCAGACAGCCAAAATAGATACCTATTAGTGACATAGTATCTCAGACTGGGGATTTCAACGGAATGCCTTTGAGGTTCTGAGATCTGAGTTTTAAAACCAGCTATTTATCTCAGCACTTCCCATCACCTAGTCCATCTCCAACTGGACAATGAGCAAATGTTGGCTCCACTCAGCTGCCTGCTCCTTCTGCTGCCTGGCATGGACCCTATTTGAAAGTGCTTGTCTTTACCTACACACAATCCAGAAAGCCTAAAATCTCTATTTTTATGGCCCTACATTTTTTAAAAGACTTATCTTGCCTTCCCTGGAAATGTTTCTTTGATATTCATATATCAATGTGATACCAAAGTGTAAGGAACTATCAGTATCTTTTCTGTCTTCAGTTTCTTACTCTGATACAAACTTTCTGCAAGACCTCGGGAAACCACAACATCCTTTAATCCTATCATTAACACTTTAAAAATATTTTAAGTAGAGTAAGTGACTATTTATTTCATTGTTTTAATGTGCTTGTGCAAAACTTTGAGTACAATAGCTTCACCCTGAACTGGGATGGGTCTCTCTGACACAAAGATTAATTTTCTGCCCTCTGTGACATCCAGTCAAGTCTTTCCAGAACAAACATACTGTTTGGGCAGGGAGGCTCTTGCTTATACTTGTTGCTGTGGCAAATGGGATCAGCTGACTTGGTTGTTTACCCTATGGAGGGGTCACACTTGTGGGGAGGCCTGGACAGGTCAGGTGACACAAAACTGGCCAATAGGGTATTCCATCCCTTCTGCCGTGGTCACTATAAAAGCTGAAGGATCAAAGTGGTCTGGGTTTTCTTCTTTAATGGCATAGTATCTCCAGTGGCTATCTTTCCTCAGTGACTGACATTTAAGGAAGACCCTGTGTGCTCATCTACCTTTCATCCAATCAGTGTGTTCCAGAATTCATCTGTTGCTGAGTCCAGACTGGAATTTTCCCAGTGCCTGCTGGTAACACCTTACTGGGAACTGAATATGATTTTATTTATATATTGTTTTATTATTAATATTTCTTTAAAGTAGTTTAGTTTTTCCTAAATTCATACCTCTCTTTGTCTCTTCTTCCTCTCCTTGGAGTGAGAGGTGGGGGAGAACATCTATCTTCTTGTCATTGGCCAACCTGGCCCAAACCATGACAAAATGAATGGCATCTGCTATACACTCCTGCAAACCAAAGGTCTGCTTCTCAACAACTGGAAGCTTAAAACTGTTTAACAATAGGACTTCTGTCTTGCACATGGCGTATGTGCACACTGCACATTAAAATATGCATGCAGATACTAGAGAGTGAAAAGACTAACCAGATGAAATAAACCCAAAAAGAGATGAATTTAATTCCTATGGGTAATGAGTTGGCTGGGGATTTTTAATATGATTTTTGATTTCATGGAAGCCTTTATTAATAAAAGCTATGCAGCATATTACATGACTGTTTACACTATTGCTAACTGCTGCCAGCCATCATTGACTATTTAACTCAAATGAACAGCAGCATAACAAATTGAAAAATAAGCAGGATGATACTGGTGGACAATCTCTGTCCACCAGAGATTCTGCTATATAAATTTTCAAGCATTATCACAGTATGGATTTTAGATGTTCCTTAATGTATTTCTTTTAGGAACACACTCTCATCTCACTGCAGATTTTTTGCTTTGATAACTTCTGCAAACTGATAACAAAATTATCACAGCTAATGTAAAATCATAAGTTACTCTGAAGCTTACAGTATCCAACTACTATTTCTTCATACGCATATTGTCTGTCATTATTTGTTAAGCATTAAACTAGCAGTAGAGTCAATCTTTGATTCATTAATTGTTCTATGTTTAATTATTACTTTAAGCAGTAAGGAAAATGGAGCCTAAGGAAAAAGGAAACAAAACTCATATAATGGACATTTATAATAAAAATATTTTTAGCCATATTTGATTCTAGGAAAATGGGATGCTATAACCTTATTTATAACTCTTAGCTCCTGTGAAACTGATCATTCATAAACAGATATTCAAATACATTTTTTACATGCTCAAATTCTAAGCTTTTCATAATTTTTCTACTAAGGTTTTGCATTAATTTCCCATTTCAACATTTTATTTCTGTTTTGAGCCATAAAAGCATAATTGTTCCCAGTGAAGTTGTAACTCTTCTATTTCCAAAGGCTAATTCATCTTACAATTCACATACACCATACAGCTTATTGGTCTTCATTTTCCATCATCAAATGTTAACACTACTTGGAGGAAACTTTAAGTTACAAAAATGCCAATGAATAATGAAAATGGCTGCTATAATAAGGATTTGCTGCCCAGCATAACAAAATGGAGCTTTTATTGGAACCCATTTCCCAGAGTTGAGCTATTTGATCTACAAGCTATTAAAAAAGTAGTTTATGCTTTCCATGGCACTATGGGTATAGTAGAGCTAATTTCCACACCAAACAATAAGTCGGGATGAAGTAGACAGTAACTAATGTGAATTGCTCTCAAGCCAGTGAGTAGTCCAAGTTCCTATATGTCCTTAATGTTTCTACACCCAGATCCTTTACAAAACTATCAAGGTAAGAAACAGTTTAAAAATAATAATTTTTTTTTTTAAAGAATAGGTAGGTTCAAAATAAGTTGGCATTAACATACAGTGTAAGATTTACTCCATTTCATTTCTGGGGAGAAAAATGGACCAGATACATTCTTTGGATCTTTTTAAAAGCAGTATCATTTTACTCTTATAGTAAGTGTAAATCTGCGTAGCACCATTGGCTCCAAAGTTCCTAGAGGCTCTGGGATTCTGAGGAGACATGTTTGTGGAAGTGATACATGAGATTTATTGGTACAGGGAAGGAATAGGGCAAGATAGGATTTTCTCACAGTGTTTCATAATTTCATACTTACAAAACATAGGTAAAGGATGTCATCTTCATGATGCACAATGATCACCATACTTTTTAAAAATAATCTTTATGAATCATGTTGGAAATAACAAGGAAGTATATATAAAAATAACAGAGAATGACTATAGAAGGAAAAAAGGCATAGAAAAAGAATAAGTGGCAACTAATATGTCTGAAGCTCACCATGGTTTAGAAAGCTTTTTGAGTGACTTTAAAGCTTCTGACAAACAGCTCCAAGGGAAACCTGCAAAATGGATGATCTGAATATTAAGGTGAACTTGATCGACTAATGCAAGGTTTAAAAAAGACTTTCACCTCAGGGGAAATTTAAATTAAAATTTAGTTAATGATACATGAAAGTCAGTGGTAGATGACATTATTTCCTTTTAAAAGTAAATTTAAAAATTATCAATACCTGACCAAATGCAACTTGCAGGGCTCATGCTTTAGTTAGATACAAATTATTCCATGCAACAACACAGTGTTAAGGTATAAGAAAACATAAATATAGTACTATCTTTGTCAAAATTATTTTTTTATATGGTAATTAAAAATTAAGAAAATAAAAAATGGATTTTTTTTTTTAAATGAGTTAACTTACAAATAGATTTTGAAGCTGTTAAAGCTTTAAATTCCAGTGCTCACTGAAAATTACAATGCACTTGACATTTCCTGGTATACTTGCTTAATGAATTTGAATAACAAAAATTTAAAGCCATGGTAATGTATTTGCTGTCCATCAAATTTAATTAATGATATGCTTGTTTATTTTGCACTACTATATAGTTAATATCTAACTGGACAGAATAATTTGTTTAAAGTAATAAAAATTTCCTTGCTGTGATGTAACTGCAATGAATCCTGCCATTAATTTGTCTCTAGAAACTTGCTGAGATGCAGAGTTCTGTTTATTTTACTAAGGAAGTCACTCTAATTTCTTGTAACATTTTTCATATAATGAAATTGAAATATTTTGTTGTGGTGTTTTTTTTGTTGAGAAGGGATGAGAAATTAAGTGGAGAAGTTGACTGAAACAACTTGGTGAATTCATTATGAATTTGTGAAATGTGGTCAATTCAAACCTGTATTTTGACCAATTTCTTTTTTTTAAAATTATTATATTTTCAGAACCTGGTTTTAATCCCTAAATGCTCTACTTATTTCCTACTTTCTGAGTCATTAAAACAACCTTTAACATTGTCTTATTATTTACATTTTGTTAAATCCCACAGATTACATCAGTGTCAAATGTGTTTTCTTTTCCTTTTAGGTTATACTTGTTTTTTTCTAGGGGAATTTCCTAAGCTTCAGGTCAAAATGTATCAAAGGCAGTATTCTTTCCCTCTCTTCTTTGCCCAAGAAGCATAATAATATATGCTTGAAGTAAATAGCTGGCCCAGAATAATATACAATTTTCAGAATACTTGAAAAATCCATAAATGTGGGAAATATCAAAAACATAAAAGAAATATCAAATGTCTTCAAAAATAGAAAATAAACACTGCAACAAAAGCTGGGGCACCCGTAAGTGTTCTGTCCACCTAGTGCAGTGTCTATAGCCAGTTACAGCCAATAACTGTTTCAGTAGAAGATACAATATTATGCATTAATTATTTATAGAATATTTTTTCCTCAAGTAATGTTTCCTTCTATTTTCCCAATGCTACAGGTTAGATTATGTCCAAAGGGGATTTTCTTTTAACTCTGGACTCTCCCTTTATCTTTAATACATACATATGTTTGTATAAGTAGAAAGAAAAGAAAATAGACAGAGATAGAAATAGAGCTAAATAATTTAAAAGGTTAGATTTCATTTTGTTCCACATGTAGACACACTTCATTCCCCTCAGTTTATGATTTCCTACTATATTTCCATAACAGAAACTATGGGTTTTGGAATTAATCCATTCATTTTTATGCAGTTATATCAACCACCACTACTTTTACATAGGCCGATACCTTTATTCATCAAAAAATTTACTTTTATGTGTAATTAGCAGATGCACTTACTTGTCTGACATATGTTTATTATCCAAAAGTAGAAAGCCCATTGTCCTGGTTTGAGGTAGAACAGGATCAACTTTCTGTTCAGTAATTTTATGTCTTAACTAAGCCCCTTCTAACTCTCTGAAATTAACAGCATAGTGTGCATAAAACTGTTCATTCACAGAGTGATAAGACCTATGTTTATTATTAATGCCAAAGAATGGTACGCAGAGGGACTCTTGCATATACTTACTGCTATTAAATCCAAGGTCAGCTAATTTCGTTATTTGCCCCACTGGAGGATCAGAAACAGAAAAGCATAGAGGGATCACACCTGTAGGAAGGAGAGGACAGGGCAGGTGACCCAAAACACACCAACAGCATATTCCATCTGCCCCATGATCAGTATAAAAGCTGAGGGATCAAAGGGTCAGTGCTCTTTTCTTCAATGACCAGTGTCCAAAGAGGACCCTGTCTGCTTGTCTGCCTTTGGTCCTGATCCATGTGTTCTTGACTCCACATCTGGAATCCAGTTCCCATCCAGTGCCTGCTAGTGACATCATCCTGCGAGCTTGATATAGTTTGTATATATTGTATCTATTTCATTATTAATTTTTTATTTTACTATTGATATTTCATTAAAGTAGTTTAGTTCTTTCTAAACTTGTAGATCTCTTTATCTCTCCTCCTCTTCTCCATGAAGCAAGAGGTGGAGGGAGAGCGTCTGTCATCTGTCATTGGCCGATCTGGCCTAAATCACAACACTTGTACAACAAACATGGGTTGTATTGGAAGGTTACAAGCCAAGTAAAATCGTTTAGGTCTATTTAACAATGGTTTAAACTGAACTGTTCCCATTTTTCCCTGCTGTACATTTTGCTACCTTTAAAGCTCTTTTCATATTTTTGCTCTCTCATTTTATTTTTCCTTCTTCTGTGTTTTCCACTGGGGAACAAAAGCATCCCACAAACTTTTATATCAGTTCTTTTCTGCATGCCATGTACTGTTAAACCATAGTAGTTACCCTTTGAGAATATAAATACTTTTCTGTCTTCCCTTGCCAATCTTGCTACACTAAATTTACAAGTTCTTAATGTAAAAAATATCCTTTCCTTTTAACTGTTTATAGTCTTGCCTGATGGGCTTATTTTGGGACCTTTTTGTTTCTTATGAAAATAATATGATGAGCAAATATAAAGTGTAAATCCTTCATAAAGCTAGACTAATGCATCCAGCAAAGCCCAGGAAGACTGAACAGTGCAAACTGTTTTCCCATTACAAAAGCAGTGAGGAATGAAAACTTGAACAATTATAATCCCACTTCAATTTAACAAAGCAGATAAGCAAACACTTATTTTCTCCATTAAGAACATATGCAAAAGCTTTCCCAGCAGTGTTTTTTATTTCCTACCCAAATCACCCTGATATTGCATACAATATCAGACAGATCTAAACTCCTCCAGTAGCTGAATTCATGTTCCTAAGAACAGATTTAAATCTTTTATCACTAGGTCTTTGCGCCCAGTCAAGGAGGCATGATCCTCCAACACTGGAAATAAATGTCTTTCAGACAAATATATCACAGAGTAGTGACCGTTCAGTCTATTTTGTGCTTGCAATTGGGAGAGGAGGTCTATTTAAATAAAAAAAAAAAAAAAAAAGGATTGCCAGTTGAGAAGCACTGGTTTAGTTACTCAGTTATTAAAATCAAATTACTGTGGTGATTCTCTATTCATAGTGTGTGCTGTAACACAGACTGTCCTTAAAGAGCTTCAGTTCAGAAATTAAGAATGTTACCTAAATCATTTATGTTTTCTTTAAATACTTAGGACCATATTTTCCAAAAGTATTTGTAAAATTTAACACTATCTGTGCAATATTAGTTACCATACACTTGAAAATGCAAGTATACTTGAGTCCATTTTGCAAGAGCACATATTTCTGCTGTTAATTTTTTTTAAAGCTTGTTTTCACCCACCAGTCAGTCCATAAAGGAGGGACACACTATTTTTTGTTCAAATCAGCACTCTAAAATCACCAGAAGAGGGGACATGCTTGAATACTATGGTAAATAATCTATGCTAAAAATCAGTTGCTACTTTTCAGCAAGGAAATGTTAACTCCTATTCTGATTTATATCTGTGTAAGTTAAAAAAAATGCAGTAAAGTAGCTCTGAGCAAGACATTACATTTCATTTTTTTTCTACCCAGTTTAGGATGGCAACTGTTTCAGACCTAAAAATAATGCTTGGAACTTCTTTGGAATTTTAATTTTCTGAAATGAACAAAATGGGGACAGTCATAAAAGGAAGCATAAGGCAATACAGATGACTGAAGAAATCAATTCTCAACTGTAAGATTATTGTTAATATTTCACAAGCATTAGCATAAAGTAAAAATTATTATACTCTTTTCCTAATGTTGCATTTTAGCTCACTAAACAAATGACTGTAATTGGATATTAGTAGGTCACCTCAAATTGTTCTAGTACCATCTAGAATTGCCAGTGAAAATTAGGCATCTACTGTAGCCTCCATTTTTAAAGAGCTTGCAATTATAGTTTAAAGTATAACAAGCCTAACCTAGGGGAAAAACAGCACTTTTATAAATAGGATGCTGGAAAGTACAGCATCTGATAGATTGTCATATCACAATGACACATCCAGAAGCACCCACCAAGTTCTTTACACTTATTTCAGTGTGGATGACACTAGATCGCATGAAGCACAAAATGCCGTCTCCCTGCTGTTCTTCAGTTTTCTCATTGGGACAGCGAATTGCTACAGACCACAGCAGGGAAAGCCAGAGCAGGGCAAGAGAGCACCAGAGGGTGAAGGGAGCTCTACAAAACAGAAAGGAGAATACATCACTCTGAGAAGATGTCACAGTGCTCATGAAGAAAAGGTCAGATGGGATGCTGCCTTTCCCTTCAATGGCATGCTCATTTTGCCTTCGCCTCTCAGAATCCTCCTCTCCTTCTTTAAGACCTTTAACTATGAGATTTCTTTCTCTCCCTCTATTTCTTCCCAGTTTATTTCTCCAAAATGGATTTTACCTCTGGATCACCAGCTCTTCTTTCAATATCCATAGTAACAGACAAACCCATGCACTTTTACTCTCGCTAAAACACATGGAAAACTCATTATACCCTAGGTCTGTCTTATTGCTCTGTATACTCTGTATTGCTTGTATACTCTGATAATACACTTTCTAATATATTGTGAAAGAGATACTTATGGTACTGAATTTTATCCTGGACATTCATGCTGGAAGGTCCATATTCAGAGTAATATACCCTTTTCTGATATGTGCATACTTCCTCCATTCATTGCAATTTCACAGGAGAAATCTGGCATCTTTAGCTCTCCCTGAGTGGGTAGAAAAGCTGGCCAGTGCCAGACGTAAACCAGAGTCACACTCATACAGCTTGCCAAGTAAATGCTACCCACACAGTACCCTTCCTTTCTTCTTTTGTTTCTTTGAGTCCCACACTTTTTTCTGGCTTTTTCAGTATGTCCCCTCTGCCCTGACTGAAGACATCTCAAATCCTCTTGGAAGCAGCCAAGAACCTCTGTCTTCTAGAAACAAGTTCTTAGCAGGTTTGTTCCTTACATTGAAGATGTTAGGGTCCTCTTTATTACTGTCTGCAATCTGAAAAATGCTGTGCAGAGACTTGAAACAAAGTCTGTCATTCCCTGTTCAGCAGGAACTCAGCTATATTTTCATACTGCTGAAGCAGCAGATGTGATTTTTCACTGTGGTCAAAACCATCAGTGCAGCAACAGTAAATATGATGTGAAAGTTTGCTGTGTTAACAACTCAGATGGGGTGAGAATGCTTATATGACTATCAGTCATGACCCTATCCACTAGACTGTTTTCATAGCCATCTTACAGATGGGTCTTATGGGTTTTTTGAGTTCAGTATCTTCATTGAAGGCTGAAGGTTGTCAAATACACATAGACTGCTGTAATCATCCAGATAATTTGTGAATTTTGCAACTGCACAATCTGCTTCTGCTCTAAAGTGTTTGGTTTGTTTGCAATACAGGAATTTGATGTGAAGGAAAAACAGTGGGGTCCGTTTGGTGCTGCCTTGTCAGCATCAGGGGCCAAAGAACTTCAAGCCACTGTGAATAACTTCGATTACTCAAGGATCTGTCTTTCATGGCACAGGCCAGACATTTCTGGATCCCTTTCCTAACCGGAAGTCTTTCATGGTACACCAAGAGCACACATGATTAGATTGTACACAGCAAGGGAACCAGAGTAAACTAGGTGTCTAATCTAACTGTTGAACAGAATCAAATGCATCCATTGAATCACTTTCTTTGAAAATGGGTCTTAAACATCTAAGCCAAACAACTTGGTAACACAGAGAAAAGCTGTACTTAGATAACTTTAAATCTTGTCAGATCTCAAGCAAAGTCTACGTTGTCACAAAGCAACTTTTATGGAGCATATCCTCTCCTTTGTATAAACTTCTTCCTAGGGACAGACATACAGCTATATATTCAGAAACTAGGCGAATTTCTTTACTTCTTGATATAGGAGGATTACATGAGATGGTCACACAGAAAACAGCACTGAGAGTCCCAGCATTGTATTCTAAGCAGAAAATGTTCCGTCACAAAGAGTATTCAGAGAAAGATGTGTTTGCATAGACAAGGTGTCTTAACATTTGGTGTATTTTACCTATATACTTGTGAGAAACTTCTATAAAGAAAAAAAAAAAGAATCAGGGACTACAAAGATCTTCAGTACACCACATTTCTTATATTCCTGAAGCAAGATAACAGCTCTTTAATATTTAAAGAGTTAATTAAGTGTCCTTGTACCAGTTCTTCTTTTGTGCAATGTCACGAGACATCCAGCCATGACTACTTCTAGAGGTAACAAGCAATACCTTGTGTGGATTAACAACCTAGGTAAAAATTTCAAAGTACACAATTGACTTTGAAACCCAAGTTGCATTAACTTTCAGAACAAAGACAGTCTGTTCCCTCAGTATTTTTATCAGCTTATTATCTTTGTATTCACTATTTTGTCCTGAAAATTCACCCATTCTTCTCTGTGGCAAAACTGAAAACTAATAGCAAGTTTCAATTCTAAGAAAAAAATAAACTTGATGTTGCTTAAATATCACTGAAGTGTTTATTTGGCCACTCTTATTTGTAAAGAGAGGCCTTGCTTTATATAGCAGTGTCTGAAATTTTTTGCTATGACTTGTAAACACTCAGTTAATATGGTCATAATTTATTTGTAACACTTCTATGCTTAACATGCAAACTTCAAAATCTCTCTCTGTGAATCAAGAGAACAAAACAGAACTGGTTACAGCTGCAGGAAAAGGCAAATAAATTTAAAGGCAACTTCCCCTTCGACCACCAAAGGCAACCTAACTTGGAGTCATAATGTTACCATCTAAATTTGTGTTTTCCCACATCTTCAACATTATGTGCAGCTCTACCCCCCTTAGGAAAGGTGATAACAAAAAATCAGATAAGGGAAGAAAAGATGATTACAGGAGTGGAATCCTTTCAAGCAAAGAATGACTGAGTAAACAAAGACTTTTCAGCTTGGAAAAGAGATGACAAGAACCAGGGTGGAAACTTAAAGTAAAGAATAAGAACCTTGTTTAATTCCTTGCCAGAGGACATAATAGACTGTAAATTTTACATGTGCTCAAGGGACGACTGAAAAAACAATAATGGAAAAGAAATCTATTTAGATTTGCTAAATACATCTAGCTCAGTCCTGAGGCTGGGAAAGTGATCAGAGAAAGAATCCTACTTTTACCCAGCTCTTACTGTTCCCTAAGTGTTCACATATGGGGACTGTTGATTACTGGAAGCAGCATTCTGAGTTAGGTGGTCATTTACTCTGACCCTTGTTTCTTTTATATTCAGTGGAAAACTTAATTTGTCTTCAATGAGTTATGTTAGGTGTTTAAACAAACTCATATCTTTTTAATACTTGAAATCTTACTTCTCTCTAACTGATGTTCTGATGGGGTAATTTCATTCTGAAGAAGAAATCGCTAATAGAAAATAATGCATTTCTCCCTAACTCTTCTTTTTCTTCTTTTTCTCCCTTCTCCGTGCTATTAATTTGGAGGAGACATGCCATGGAAATGTGGTAACTGTGAGGCTCCAAATTCACCTGTGCTAGGATATGTGCTTGAGGAAAATTGGGCTAAGATCCATGTCCCTCTGATCTGTAATCTCTGCTCTGTTTGTCAAATGGGATAGAATTTGTAACTGTAGGAACCTCAATAGTGCTTTTGTCATACCCACTCCTCTTGTTGCTGCCCCAAATTTAGCTTCAGAAGGCTGGAGGCAAGAGAGCCTCATATAAAACAAGCATACACATTAAAACAGGCATGCATCAGCTTTAAGAGCCAAAGTGAAACTCTCCTGACTTTGAAAATCACTTATTAATTGAGTCTCTGGGGACTGAGTTCTGATGAGCCAATATCAAATTTGGGCAGAACAGCAGAACATCTGTAATTCTGATGTATTGTAATTTCTGTAACAGCTGTTACAGAAAACTTGCTAAGAATAAGGAGATTTCACTTAGGATCTTTATCTTGGATGGTGCAACTCAGAATCCTCTTTATCAGGTAACCCTGTCATAAAGAAGGCCTGTGACAGGAAAGAAATGAAGCATTACAGCTGACGTGCTACGAATATTGATTCAAGAGAATATAGAAAGGGTGCCTCTTGGTGAACATCTCAGCACTCACCAAGGAGTAAATCTCCATGTAGGCAAGAGGAATGCTGTTCTATGCAAGTATACACTTTGCAGTTCCGCCCAAAGGTTGGGCTAATTACTCCCTTCTTTTATCTGACTTGAAAGATCATTGCCAATTCAGTTCTGGGTTTTTTTATTCACATTATTTTTGGATGTTTGATTTACTTGGCTGGTCTTTATATGATGTTTTCTAAATAAATTCTAATATCACTGCTGATCTTGTGTAACTAGATCTTTGTTCAGCTGGCCAGTACTGAAACACCAGCATCGTTGTGCATTTATGTGTCAGAAAAGACAGACAAGGACTGCTGTGCAGTAGAAAGAAGGAAATAAAACAATCAGTAAAAACAAAATGCTACTACTGCCAGACAACCTTGTCTTTACTTTCTGATGGATGGAGTGACAATCAACTTTGATGATGTCCAATTTAAACCTTTGCTTCAGTTCCACTTGTATAGGTTTCAAATTCAAGAATATTAATTTTAATTCTGAGCTTAAATTCAGAATCTTTAAGTGAAACTGAGCTGAAACTGTTGGAGTTTTATGCTTTCACCATTTGAAAGCAGTACAGGTATCATAGAATCATCCTTTGTTATTGTGCTCTGTAAACCAAATACCTCCACTGTTGGCAAGTCTCTTCAGGAAATGTCTACATTAAAAGATCTGGGACATGTACCACGTTCCAGGATTTGGGTGCAGGATGTATCCATGAGATAAACTTGGACCTTTAGATTCAAAGCTCATGAAAAAGTTCCCTGAACAGAAACCAGCTCGCGGGTATGCCCCCAGGGGGTTCAGCTCTTAGGTATGGACATAGATCCAATTATCCAAGATACCCAGTTTCTCACAAAACCATATCAGGCATGCTAAGCAAAAGTTCTTTATCATTATTATTTCAGTCAGGTCTTCAAAGAGAGATTTAAATCTGAAGCTCAGCAACCACTTGGCCTATCTTTCAATCTTTTAGACCTCTGTGATCTATTTTGTTATCAAAGGTTTTTCACTATTCAAGTACTCAAAGCACAGAAATAGGTACTGAGCTAGTTCTTGCACAGCTTTTAGATAAAGATCCAATATCCTTCTCTATTTATTATCAGAACAGGGACTGCCGTACTGCCTTGTAAGAGAACAAAGCAGCGTGTAGTTCAAGTACCAGTCAGTATTTTCCCTTTGTGTTTCTGTTTGCAGGCTGATTACACAACACTAATGAGAGCTTTTATTTATTTATCTAAATGAACAGAAGCCAAGACAGGGAAAACAAAAGAGGTTAAATCTTTAGAAAGATCACTTTTCCTGGTGGTAATGGGGCTGTGGACAGTGCTCCTTTTTCAACTACAGCAAGCAAGTAGGAGGGGGGCTTTTGGTACCTGCTCTAGGTGGACCTGCTTTGGCAGGGGGGTTGGACTAGATGATCTCCAGAGGTCCCTTCCAACCCCATATGATTCTATGATTCTATGAGGGGGCATATAATGCATTGCACAGGCTGAATTTTAGAGTAGCTATCTTCTGGCTCACCTCCCAGATGTTATGCCATCCTGTCATCAAGACAAAGTCTCTGTCCCACACTGACATTTCTTCTGCAGATGGAAGACTACCTACTCTCAGCTGTTGTAGCCCTGCTCAGCTTCATTATCTTCAGTGATACTATGTTAATGTACACTGGTAGAGACTCAGATGCTGCTTCCTTTTGGAGCGCCTTTTAAAATGAGAAGGTGCTTCTGTTTTTTGAGGATACATATATATATAGCTGCTCATTGTTTATTCATAGAAAAAAATAAATAAAAAACAACTCATAGAAGTTAGATGTCAAAAATGAAAACAAAGAATACAAGTGATGAGACACAGTAGGAGTTTGCTACATAAAATTACTACAATCTAATTTCATAGTACTAAGGCTGGAGATCTAGAGATTTTGCAAATGACATCTCAGTTTTAAAGTATTTCACTTGAATTGCTTGGAATTAGAAAAGCTCTCATCTCCCTCACTCTTCCATATTATTTTTAGTAGTTCATGGAGGTGCATATTTTATTCACCTACTCCTAATAGAAATCTGTGATAAAAAAAAAAAAGACTAAAACCAAAACTAACTTTCAATTTATTACATTCTGAGATCTAATTTGTCATTAAATACACAACATATGATGCTAGTCACTTTCATTTTTGTAAACGTGCTTAATTATAAAATAAAATGAGCTTCTTTACAGAAGCAATCACGCTGTTCTCCTTTGCAGAAACATGAAATGATAGCCACATTGCACAGCAGCTAACTTAGAAAAGTGGTGTCATTACAAGCATTACAGCAGGTGCCTATTAACATGCCACACTTTTGCCTCCTGGTAGATGGCTGGATCTCAAGTCCTCTACAAGTTATTCATATCTCATCTCTTTTTCTTCCTGTTGTTTACCTCGAGCTGTCCCTACATTTTAATTTGCACTAGGTATTTCCCACCTCTTATCCCCACTGTCAGCGGAAGTCCTGAACCTGGCCTTGTACATGCGATACCATGTACATACAGTGGCATATTTCACCAGTGCAGAAAAAAATGCATTTAAGACCTACAATGGTACCTTTCACCAACATGGGAAATTAAGGGAGTGGAGCCTATACCCTCCTTAAGACACCCGAATGAAGCCACAAACCAGCACTTATTTCAATTAGTATCTTAATCAGTGCCAAGCCTTTGAGCTGACACTAGCCACAGCTATCAATCTGAACCAGCACTAGAAGCTGTGGAAAGTCTGTTCCATCAATTTGTCTGCTTCTGAGTTGTGCTGTGTCATGTAGTTATGACCTGATGAGTTGAAACATTGTGTTTCTTATAGTCCAGAAAATTACCTTTTCTGTTACATGAGTAGATCCCACACCTGGGCATTTTCAATCATTTAAGAGCATCAGTCAAGGACATGGAAGTTGTGTGATTACCTCATATGTTGTGATTAAAAGCAATTTTAAGCTTCTTTTTTTTTAAATGCCTTCTCATTTTTGAGTCTGCAGGGTGCCCTAGGAAGAAACAATAGGCTTGCTCTTGTTTATATTTGTGGCTGCATAGCAAAGGTGACACTCCTGAGGGTCATCACATTGCATGGAAATTCTGGCATACACTTCTTCCAGCTATATCCCTTTTGCTCTACTGTGCTGGCAGCAGCAAAAACCATAGCACAAAAAAAACTCTGCTAAGTCTTCTAATGAAGAAAGAACTCACTCTTTCCACAGCTTGCAGTATGCCCTGTGAGCACAATAAAAATAAACTATTTACACTGTATTTTTGGCAATACTAAAATAATAGAAACATAGAATCATAGATTGGTTAGCGTTGGAAGGGACATTAAAGATCTTCAAATTACAAATCCCTTGCCATGGGCAGGGACACCTCCCACTAGAGTAGGTTACTCAAAGCCCCATCCAGCCTGGCCTTAAAAACTTCCAGGGATGGGACATCCATGACTTCCCTGGGCAACCTGTTCCAGTGCCACACCACACTCACTGTAAAGAATTTCTTTCCGGTATCTAATCTAAATCTCCCCTCTTCCAATTTAAAACCATTGCCCCTTGTTCTGTCACTACACTTCCTGACAAAGAGTCCCTCTTCAGCTCTCCTGTAGGCTCCCTTCAGATCTTGGTAGGCTGCTATGAGGTCTCCCCAGAGCCTTCTCTTCTCAAGGCTGAACAACCCCCGCTCTCTCAACATGTCTTCAAAGGAGAGGTGCTCCATCCCTCTGATCATCTTCGTGGCCCCCCACTGGACCCATTCCAACAGGTCCATGTCCTTCCTGTGCTGAGGACTCCAGAGCTGGACACAGGACACCAGGTGGGGTTTCAGTAGAGCAGAATAGAGGGGCAGAATCACCTCCCATGACCTGCTGGCCACACTTCTCTTGATGCAGCCCAGGATGCAGTTGGCTTTCTGGGCTGCCAGTGCACATTGCCAGCTCATGTTGAGTTTCTCATCCATGAGCATTCCCAAGTCCTTCTCCTCTGGGCTGCTCTCCAGCCATTGTCAGTGCATATCACCTAGTGCCAGCAGATAGTGACGTCAGTTAGAAATACATACCCCAGTAATATGTATTTTTCTTGCCTAAACACAATCAGACAAGGAAAGTAGTTATTAGGAAAGCCTGTTATATATTATTATGTATTGACTAAAAGTACTTATTTTTCTTCTTGAGACAACTTTTGTGTTGATGTCAGGACAACAAAGAACATCCTATCACTTAATCCTAAAAATATGTCCACATAAGAGCAGGATGAGAAGTCATGTTGTGCCTTGATATTCATGATCTGAGAGTCAGAATTCTCATTCTGATGTGAAAAGCATCTATTTTTTATATACTAATATCCTGGGTAAAGATCTTAGGCTACTTTCACAATCATTTTGCAGTAGGAATTGAATGGCCTGTCATTGTTAAACTTATAATCTCTGTTGGTACTGAATGCAAAACAGGAGTACTCTAGAGTCCAGAAGTAATATTTAATATGACATGCTAATGTAAAATACATTAGCACTTTCTGCAGGATCTCTAGAATGTCCATCACCCAGGAAACATTTATGTTTAACAGGATTATAATAAAATAGATTTGAGGTATCACTGAGGATTTCTTTTTGGATTAGTTACAAGTACACTTGTAACTAATACAGGCCATATGCTAAAGACATTTAAAATAGTTTAACTTCTGTTTATTTAAATTCAATACTCTCTGGCCAATTAACCAAATTTGAACTTTACTTTGAGAGAAGAAAAGAGTAG
Organism: Gallinago jamesoni; assembly: GCA_025769975.1. Taxonomy (NCBI): domain Eukaryota; kingdom Metazoa; phylum Chordata; class Aves; order Charadriiformes; family Scolopacidae; genus Gallinago; species Gallinago jamesoni. The sequence continues at coordinate 97,172,741 of JAOQGH010000012.1, read as the reverse complement.
CCCTATTAGAATTCTGTGTGTCTCCAAATTTAGGAGGGGCACAGATAAGCTAATTTAAAGGTGAACTTACTTAGTGCATTTTTTTATCAAAATGAAAGCAGAATATTCAACCTTCACTAATAAATAAGATCTGAAGGAATAAAATATGATAAAATATTGTTAAATTAAGTTTTCCTGGTGTGTTTGGCAATGATTAAGTGCTATGAACAGACTTTGCCTTACAGCAAGAAACCTATTAAGTTGTTGGCCCTCTTGTCACAGCTGAAATCACGAAGAGTACAAGAGATATTGCAGAAGATTTGGTTTACCACAGAATTCCAGCTAGGATATAATAATAATAATAATAGTGATAACAAAAACAACAAGAACAACAACAACTGTATGTATTTGTTTTGATGATGTAATGTTATTTTATTTAAAATAAAAATGGTGTAATTTCAACATAAATTATACAACTATATCAATAAAGTTGCTGTAAAGAAAATAAGGTTAAATTCTTATGCTTCTTTTTGTGGAAGTGGTTGAGTCACCATCCCTGGGGGTGTTTAAAAGACTGTGCCTGGGGACATGGTTTAGTGGTGGATTTGGCACTGCTAGGTTAATGGTTGGATTTGATGATCTTAAGGGTCTTTTCCAACCTAAACAATTCTATGATTCTGTACTGCAAATAACTATGTTTAAGGATAACTTGCACATGGTTCATATAAGCAGACTGAGATCTATTTAAATTCAACTTCAATTATACGCCTTTCCATCTATAAGCCTTATGTAAGTTACTGGACTTTTGATCTCTCAAATATAGATGCCAATAGTTATTTATGATTTGGACTATGAGATCTTTATAGTTATGGACCGTTTCTCCCAGTGCTCTCACACTTACTATGAGTAATACACCTGTAATAGTAACAAAAAAATATAACCAAAACTGAATTACTGAATTTTCACTGTTAACGTGAAATAAAAGCCAGTAAGTACAAGAATAACTTCAAGGCGTCTAAATACGGGTAAAAATACTTTTTTCATGAGGTTATTATATCTGCTTTCAGTTAAAAGTTGTTTAACTAATCTAGCTGATTCTGTTTCAGAAGTCCAACCAAAGCAAGTTGGTCATATTTGTACCAGTTTTGCAGGATACATTATAGAGCAAGAATAGTAATAATTTAATAACAAGCTAATACCAGTTCTGCTAGATTGACCCTACAGATTTTTTTTGAAACTTTAATAGAATCTGAACATCTTTATTTTATAATCTATTTATTTATTTATTTATATTTCAATTTAAAGGGGAATTTAATATTTTTTCCTTTTTGTTGTCCTAGTGCCTTTAAATAAAAAAGAAAATTGTACCTACATTAATTTGAGACACTAAGGCAATGTTACATATATATTAGCTGTTTAAAACTGTACCTTTTGTTATAAGCTTCTCAAGGAGATTTTGCAAAGGATGCAATGAGTCTGTTGCTGTGAACAGCCAACTGAACTAAATGCAGATCAAGCAGATTGTTGGCAAACACTTTCAACAATCTGTGAACAATGAATATCAGAGCTTTCTCTTTATTGTCTAGCCTGACTCTACTAATCATTCTATCCACTTCATGTGTAAAAGGTACTAAGGCATGGCTATTTATCAGAGAAAGATGGAATACAAATAGGTACATTCCTATACACTGAAGTCAACAGGATCATTCATTATGTAAGGTTTGCAGATGCACCCTAGAGCAGTTTAGAGGTACAAACACACATTCAAGGGACACCAGCTTTAAAAGACCTTAGTGAATCAACAACTGGATACCTTCTCGTAGGTTTGCTCTTTTATTTCAGCAAATGGAAGGAAATTGATCCTAGCCTGGACTGCAATTAACGAGGGCCATGGAGGTTAGTAATCAGGTTGAAGAATGGATGAGAGCTACACCCATACTTTAAAAGATCTGCTTATGAGACTGACTTAATTATGACTGGTAGCATTCTGACTGTCTGTAATATGCATTTTTTCACATCACTTCTGTTTTTTTTCAGCAACAGTGCAGTCCATTCTCCAACTTGAAACAATTCTCTATTACAGAAGTCACCTTTTCTTTCAAATACGTCACCAAAGGATGCTGGCAGTTGTGAAACCATCAATATTGAATCTATACCCAGCAGGTAAAGCTCCACCCTCTCATTGAAAAGCATCCTCTGGTGCCAACAATGTTGTTATAGAGCTACACTGGCTAATACACTCGTTACAAATTAACACAGCTGGGAGTACAAAAGAATAGTACTGCTTTGAAGAAAAAAACAACCACCCAAACAAAAATACATCCAAACCAAAGTTCCCTTTAACTTATCTTTCTGTCAGTACTCTTACAGTAATTCCAAACAGACAATGTTCAGCTGATCAGTTAGAGTAATAAAATCTATTTTTCAGGCATTCGTAATTCATTATATGGCAGCTCATTAAGATCTAAATATTCCAACACACATTTTCAAGTCTGTCCTCTTCAGCAGCATAACATTTTGTTTCTCCTGTTTCTCAGTTCATTTCTCTGTAACGATCATAGTCCTTGTCAGGCCTGAGATTATGTTTCTTGAAAACAAGTGGCATCTGTAGGATGTAATTTATGAAAGGAATAGACTAGAACGTCCTGCAACACAATGGAAGGTTCAAGAAAATGTAACAAAATTAACATTTCAAACTAAGATTCAGAAAACATAGGATAAAATCTATTTCTAGGCAAACTGTGGGTCTAAAATCCCCCAAAGAAAAAGTAAGCAACTCCTCTCTTAGAAAAGCAATTAAGAGTGAAAATATTAATGGCCTTCACAAAAAGACAAGCGTGCATTTACTGTATCTGACAGCCTGCATTTTATCATGTTCTTAGTATTAGTTTCCAAGGAGCTTTGTACATCAGATTTACTCACTTAGAACAACCTCTCTGAAAATAGCTGGAGACAAATATCACCAAAGAATTTGCAACAGACAGCAACATTTGTTTATACCACACCTTGTTGCTCCTATCAAAATAGGCATTTTCCATGTAACTCTCATAAAAGCCAAAGTTTGGTGCAAGATCCAGAGGGTAAAAAAAAATAAAAATAAATTACTTGTGAGAGTCCAGTGACAAGACCTAGGATGAACTACAAAGGATAAACACATACTGCCCACCAACTGAAAAATAATTCAGCAACCACTGACAGAGAAAGCACAAAGCTAACACCCTCCAGAAAAAAACCAAACCAAAACAAAACAAAAAACCAAAACCACAAAACCCAAAACAACAATAAACCTGTATCAGAGCTAAACATAACCCCATCAAGACTTAAAAACATACAAACCTTTGATTCACAACATGCCGAAGTTCACAGCAGAGATGGAATCAGGTCTTATTCTTTCTCCTACGTTTAAGACATATCCCAAGCACCTTCTGCTAAATTAAAAGAAAAAAAATATCAGTTTGTTAAACCTGCAAAACTCTGCTGTAGGTAACTAGTTGCAGCTCAGATGCACCTGCAGTGGTGCAGCAGCAATAAGGGTGCTGAACTATCTGTGCCTCTACATCCGGTAAGTACTGCCTGTGCCAGCCCACATTCAGTAACAGAGGTCCAGAGGGCTGCAGCTATTCCAGCAAATTGTGTTAAATATGTCTCCTTTTTTTTTTTTTTTTTTTTTTAAATTAAACACAGAAGAGAATATTCATGCTTGCTGGAACTTGCTAACCTACACTGTTAAATTGTTAGAAAGGTTTCGGAGCCAAATATCAGCCTCCAAAAAAATTCCTGGGTATACTTCAGGAATTAGAAGAGACACTATTCCGAATATAGTTTGCATATAGCTACAGTATTTATAGTCTAAGAAACTTCAAAATTATGGATTTCACCTGTTGTCCACTTCCCAATAACTGAGAGGGAAATCACTATGTTCTACAAATACAGCTATTTTGTGTTCTTTTACTTAACACCAAACATACCTACTGCGCATCCAAGGGAAGCCAGAATCAGGTCTTGCCATCAATACTTTCTGAAAGATAACAGTGGCTCCCAATATTCAGAACAAACAAAAATAGCAATATTTTAAAAATGTAAATACATATACTTGAGCACATCACAAAGTTTTGTGATATCCTACGTGGTGAAATAATTTAAGAAAAAAAAAATGAAGAGAAAAAAGGATAACACAAAAGTATTATTTTACTAACAGTAGTTTTATTTTATGCAGGATGTTTCATAAAATTTTGTTTGGACAGTGTAGGCACTAGAACTGCTCAGACACAGAAATCTACTTAGATGTAAGGCCATACACATTTAAAGCCAAACTCACCCCACTTCCTTTGAGGCCTTTCAACAGGCATCTAAAGTAAGAGTTTAGTCACCCTTGGCTTTTGAGGATTTACAAAGAGGCACGCAATGTTTGATTTACCTTTGAAGGTGACACTCACTTTCCATTGATTCTAGAGTGACAATGCTCCTTATTTAGGTGTGAAATTAAATTACCTAATGTGAGACAGGTGAATTCAGGTCATGTCCTTAAACACCAAAATATTGTTCTCAGCAAAGACAGTAAACTAAATGTTGACTTTATACCAGCATAAATGAAGAACCTTTCAAAAATTATTCTGTTACACAGGTGTGAATGAAATCAGACTGTTTTTGTTCTCCTATATCACATATAACTCTCAGCATATTGTCAGATCAAAAGATGTATAGCTTAATTTAAAACAGTATAGTTTTGGTAATGTGAAACAGCACTTTCCCATTATATAATATTTTCTGAGACAGCACTGTATTACACATTCACATCCTTGATGAGAACAGTGTAAATCACACATGAGCAAATTTCTCCGCACTAAAGAAAATCGAAGTCCTGACATTTGACACTGTGATTTGTACATTATTTTGAATATCCATTTGTTTCTATATTTCCTTTTATCTATTAGATGGCCTACAGCTAGCTTTGATTAGAGTTACAGAGCAATTTATGTTTTTTATATTATTAAAATGCACTGGAAGAGTAATCTTTCTTGATCATTTGAGGCATTTACTTCCTGTAGTATTTTCAATACAATGTACCTAAACAGACATGCTTTTCAAAAAGGTCTAACAATTCTCAAATTTTACTGACAGTATTAAAAGTAACTATATGGAGAAAGGGGAGGTTAATGTCTCTGTCTGTGTAGTGATCATTCTTCCTCTGGATACCAGCAGCAGAAGAGAATTTTGAGGATAACTAACTGCACACCTACAGTATCATTTAATATTATAAAATATTGGGTTGGTATTCCTACAGGTAGAAGGCCACAATCTCAACATGTAAGTCATTCAGCTCCATAGCTGGGATACCTCCTGTCTAGTACTAACTTTGGCCAAGTGGTCATGTAACTTACCATCTAAAACTCAACAAAGGAATTGTTTGATTGAAAATTAGAGACTTGCCATACCTTAGGCATTCCTACTCTGTTGTTTTCAAAGATACTGTTTTTCCTTTTACCTATGCTTAGCATAATGATTTTAATGCATTTGCCCTCACAACAGGATCTAAAAATAAAGACTAGAGTTCTCTTCTACCTTTTTACATCTGTATAAGGATACACAATGCAACGAAATCTGAATAATAGATGATGCATTCTTTGAACTGGGAAAGTACAGTACATAAAAGAAATAGCTCTTAAATGTTGCATATAATAATGACAGCAACAATGCTATTATGAACATAAGTGCATGGGATAACTTGTATTCCAAAAGCAGCACAGATGATGCTCCCAACAGACAATTCTACCCACCCTAACTCCTCAAAAACAAAGTTGGTTTACAGGCTATTGTGGCATTCCATGTCACTTTCAGGAAGGGATTTTTAGGTCTCTTTCTACTTCCACAAATACACAGTCAGTCTGAATCCTTACCTTTGGCTGCCCTAAAACATCTGACAGAGAAAAGCCTTTTTATTTGTTCTGATTCTAAAGTGTAAATCCTGGAAATAAAAGGAAAATGCTGAAACTTATTCTGTCAAGTACAGACTGTACAGACATCAATACTTTTTTTTTTTTAAACATATGATAAAAAATGGCTTCAGAGAGAAGCCAATTTGAGAGAATGATACTTGGAAACCACAGTTTCGCTAACATGTCAGCGAGTATTAACTTGTTTAATGTTTTCTTTCTTTAACCTGGCATTCTACCTAGCCAGGGGTGAGACCTAGGACTGAAGAGGGAAAAAACAATTGCTGCTAGTAAATGACAGCTAAGTTATGGTTAGTGAGACCACAAAATATCAATAGCTTTATTGTGCTAGAAGCCTATTTTGACATATTAATGACTGGCAGAAAAAGAGCTATTTTTATCTAGGTCATAGTGAGATATCACAACATACTCCAAAGGATGTGAAATGTATGCATGGAAGGAACAAGACAGCAAGGTAAGACAGGGACATAATAGTAAGATTGGAAGGAAAGGCAAGAACTCATTTATATTGAATATAAGCAAGGGTACCTGTAATCTGTACGAAGAAACTCACTGCACTTTTCACATTGTCTAATACTTACCACCCAAATAAACAGCAATTACACACATATTTCAATATAATAAGCCAAAACTCTGATCCCAGCTCCCACAAACCAACTGAAGCATATTTCAAGACAATTCCATTTATAATAAAAAACAGATGGTAAAGGAAACAGATGTCTCTTGGTGATCTGATTTATACATCTGCTGACATTTACAATATGCATACATTTCCAAAGAATGCTGAGCAAGTTAAACTGGGAAATGGGATTTTTTTTTCTTAATGGGCATGCTTAGACAGAGTGTGACTCAAGAAGAAAATAAGCTGTGACAAAGACACATCTATCCTATCAAGCCTATCTGTCTCCAAACCAATATCTCATTACAGCACCATGTTAAATTAACACAAATCATGATAAAAATAAGACAACTTTGGAAATAGTTTACTGAAGGGAAACATCATTCAAATGTGAGGTGGCTGAAGGATGGGTGATCTTCAGATTTCTTCCCTCTTTGAAAGAAGACCTGAGATTAGCAATGGTTGTCTTTCAGAAACTCATTAAACAGAGAAGCAAAACACCCCTCAGCAATACAGGCCTGGACATTTATTTAAGATCTTCTAAACCTCAGATTGCCATTTTATGCAGACATCAACAATAAGCCATTGACAATGATATCAAATATTTGCACTGGTCTCAGTGAAATTATGCACAAGAATCAGCAGAGAAATGTGTTACAACAAAGAAGGATGGAAGAGTCTCACACAAAAGGAGAAAATGCTTGTAGAACCTCTTGGACAAGAGGTATAGGATAAAGCAATGCCAGGAGCCAAGATGTTAACAACCTTCAAAATTAAGTTGAGTTGAAGTAGATCAAAACTACATAAAGTCTTCTCTGAATTTAACTGCTAGTTTGAAAGATCTTGTTGGTTTCTCAGATTTTGCCCCATTTCTTTTTCTGTGGATAGTTTACTTCACGCACACAAAGGCTACCACATTGTCAGACACAGAGAATGAAGTCTTCTCTTTCATCAAAGCACAAAACCCAATATAAGTGCCACATCTCTGAGCTGAAGGAACCATATCCTATAATGATATTCAATATCCATGTCCATTTCAGTCCTGGGCCTGTCTGCTGAGACTTTAAGTAAAGAACTAGATTCACTCAAATGTTCTGAGTGTTTCCTTCTGCTGAAGGGATGCTGAACAGCCTTTAAATCTCATCTTATGTTTACTTTGCACCACTATAGTGACCAGTGAGACATGAACAGAATGCATCACTAAACCTGTCCAAGGGGGCTAATTATCACCTAGAAATCAAATTAGGGAACTAGGCAAGTTTAACCAGTTTTATTTCATATAAGCCATCCTACAATCATCAGATGTTAAGTACTTTCAGGAACTAACCACTTGGACTGGAGTCAAACTACTGAGCTGGAGGTGAAAAGCTCCATATTCTATTACTAATCCCCTGAGCTATAGAGTCCCCAGCTGGTAGCTCCACAAAGGTTCACACAGCTTTTTTTGAAAGGCAGCAAAAGTAGTTACAAGGTTTTAAAAAAAAAAAACAAACACAAAAAAATAAACCAAACCAAAAAAACCTCAATACTTGCAAGAACAACTATCTTTTTCTTAAAATAATCTCTCTGAAAGTAGCAGACTGTACACATTTTACAAGAATAAACAAACTTCTGTAATATTTATCCACAAATTGGGAGTCAGAGATCATTAGTGCAAATTTCTGCTGACCGGCAGCATTTATTCTATAAACTTTGGGTATCCTAAGTGGTCCATTAGAGAAGAACAGATATCTTCAACCTGTCTAATCTCTTCATTCGGCATGTTTTTTTTCCAGGCATGAAAGCTACTTGGTGAAATTTCCCCTTCATAAGGAAGATAGAAAAGACTGGTGGAGGTGGCAAATAATATTTGGTTTAAGCTAGCAGGAGGAAGAGGAATACCAAGAAAGGCAAAAATTGTTTCAGCCGTTTTCTGAGGAAAGCTCACAATATCTTCAAACTTCACTAGCTGATAATTTGTGGGCTGCAAGTCCCCATTTATTCTCAGTGCTGCTGCTGTGTTTGCTAGCCATAAATAGGACAACACAGAAACCGCATTTGAATTAGAACTTGAAAGTTCTTTCCTTAATGATTCATATTCAAAGGCATAGCCTCCATTTAAACTACATTTTCCTTTACCAGTTTCCCCTTTAAACATTGCAGCCAACCGTTGTGGAACATTTTTCAAGGAGTAAAGGCTTGGCTTATTTTTGTACAACATTGAATAGACCCATGCCCGTGGGTCCCTTACTACATATAATGCTCTCATGGACGGTCCTAGGATTTTCTGGAAGAAGGGAAGCTTTAACGTCCAGCTCCCACTACTTAAACTAAGCACAGGTCGCGCAGTAGGATAATAGATAAGGTGCCTTCTCAGTTCCCTAATGTATTCAGCATCTTTATCTTGACTCCCTCTTGCCCTGCTTCTTTGCTCTGACAGAGATTCTCTCTTTTTTGATCTTTTCCTTTTGTCCTTGCTTAAGGCAGAATGCTGAGCAGTTTTACTTCTGCTAGATTCATATAAGTGAATGTTTTGTAAATGTAATTTTGTGCCTCGAACTAGAGACTGGAGCCACCCTTGGATAAGACGAAAGTGACCATTCTGGACATCAGAAACCTTCCACTCACATGGATCTACAAAGGAATCAATTTCAAATTCAGTCTCAGGAATTTCAAGATAGGGTGTAGGTATTCTCATGTATAAAAAGTCACTGCTATTGAAAAACAGCTGTTTTAAAATTTCTGCTCCAGAAGCGGGAAGTGAAGTAATGATCACATCTGGCAAAACAACAGGGTTTCCTTCTAATTGTTTGGCTTTATTGCCTTTGTCATGTTCTAATCTTGTCATGTCACTGCTCCATTTTGCACAGATGGGCTGAGTACACATGCTCCACACATCCACCAATTCAATAAGCCACAGTGTGACAACCAGGATCAGGATCCAACGCAACATTTTACTGAAGGATATGTAAAACCGCCACTGAAAAGCCAGTATGACCAAACTAACACCCAAAATTAACCCTGCAATTACGTTCACTTTAAATCCAAATGGGAAACCCACCCTATGAATTTTTATCTGTTTTTCCACAGATTCAGTACCTAGACCAAACTTGGTCACTTTGTTTTCATGAACTACTTTGGCAAAACCACCAAATCCCAAGTAATCGAACCTTGTCTTTAAATTCTGATATTCAGTCACAACAGTGATGGTATTTTCAGTGTTGTTGACACTGAGTGAAATCTGAAATCCAGATTCTGCATTATCTATGAGTCTGCAGTTAGAAACATTGACATACGGGCCATAGAAAAGGTAGACGATCCTCGTAAGTGTGTTTTTCATTGGAAAGGTAACATTTACAAACTGAGTCCATCGCTTTTTGAATTCAGCTGCTTGTTCTGCCTCTTGTATCCTAGCAACAGGACTACTCCCATGATGATCAAACCAAAACATCTTGTAGTGGGCATCCCACACATCCATCATAGCTCCATTGTATTTGTTCTTAAATTTATAGGGTATGTATTTAAAATCAATGTCAAGATTATGAAAAAAGGCACTGACAGAATTAACAGGAGAGTCTTCCTCCTTCTCAATGTGGTCTACTACTAACAATGTCTGAGAATTTAAGAGCAGCAAAACGCGATACACACTTTTCAATTTCATTGCTGATGTGTAAGCAGATACTGCTTCACCACTCACAAACATCATGTCTCCAGCCTGGGAGGCTGTTATAATTTCTCCAGTTGAGTCTCCAACCTCGTCACCAATCCACTTCAGCCACTGGGCACACTCACCAAGCTGCCCCTCCCAAGGCTGGTTGCACTGGCTCGTAGGAGATGGAGCAAAGACCAAGACATTGTTCAGATGGCTGAGTTTAGGTCCATAAAGAGCCTCAGATACAAATACCTGTCCATTGGGAGCAAAAGTGAAAGAGTTCTGATCGGGATGTTCATGACCCGGATTGAAACTTCTCCACCCATCAATCCAGGCATATGGTTGAAAGTGAACGATATCGTAGACAGCACGTCCACCGAGTTTTCCAGACTTAAAGGACACAAAGGTGTTTGTCTGGCTGTTTGGCAATCCAGCCCCATAAGTAACAACTCCCCAGTTAGGAAACACATGCATTTTAGCAGTACCATAATCAGGAGGTGGCTGCGGAATGATTTCGGCAGCGTACCAAATAAATTCAGTGTGTAGCGTACTCCACCTCTGAGCAGTGGATGGCACCATTGGCCCATCCTTGGGTCTGTGTTTTCTGATCTGCTGTGCCAGCCAGTTGCCAGCTCCATTCTTCATGATAAACTTATCCAAGAACACGAGCTGACTCTCAGGACCATAAAACCAGTTGTAATTAGAATCTGCTACACCCACAGTCCTCTGAAAGCCTGGTAACAGGGTGGCATAGTAAAACCAAAAGTGCATCTTGAGCCAGTTATTCTCCAAGTTATTAATACCAAAGTGGCGCTGGGCCAGGAAAACATACTGGGTTACTGACTTGGCTGTGTAACTCCCATAAGCTACTCCCTCATCCAGAGATCCGTCTACAATATGATTGAGCAGAAACATTGTTTTCTCCATCACATCAACGACAGTGTGTTTCCAAATATTTGCCTGAGATCCTTTGTCCACACCTGCAACTAAAGCCCCAATAAGCAAAGCAAGCATATTGGTTGCTTGATGGTTATGGAGAAGCTGCTTTCCCCAGGAACGAACCTTTGAGTACTCATACATTTCCTCGCTTACAGACCATATCTTCTCCAGGTATTTTTGCCTTCTCTCATTTTCCAGTGAATTATACAAGAAGTCAAAAGCAGTGGCAAATCCTGTTAGAGAGTGACTAAGTGGCACTTCATCTCCAGGGGCATTCTCAACCAACCAGTTTTTGTAGCCAGCCATTCTATCCATATATTCCAGGGCAAAATCCAATGCAGGTTTATCTTCCGGGCACAGCAAACAATAAAATGCTAGAGGTGGCAGATTGTTACCATAAATCTCATTCCACTTTGCAGCAAATTCAACGTGCTTGGGTGGAGGTAGGTAGTATGATGGGTTGGAGAGCATAACCGTCACTGCACTTCTGATGGCTCTAAACAGGTGCGAATGGCTTGTATGAGCCTTCTGCCTCAGTGCCTGGACATCTTCAGCACTGAAATACAAACTTGGATGAAGAACTGTTTTTTTCAGCTTCTGCTCAGCACTAAGACCTTCAAGTTGTTTTTTTTCATATCGATCTACATTTTCTGTGAAAGCCACCCAATCAGAGTAATTGCTTACAGATTCTTCAAAAGTGAAAACAGCAAACATCATTAACACTAGAAATAAAGTATGCCCCACAGACATCAGAGCCATGATCCATTAGGCTTCTCCTCTTCCCCAGGCATGCATTTCCTAATAAAACACAACATTCAGATAGCAAACTTTGACCCAGTTAGTACAAAAATGAAAATCTTAAGGCATATTTTTAGGAGAAAAGACTTTAAAAGATACTCAGAATACTTGTAATCTGAGCTACATCACTGAAATAACAAGGCTGCCAAAAACTTAAATCTCAGGTGTTTGTTCATACCTTTCTCAAACACAACACTATAGCATAAATACTAAAATAAGGGAAAAAGTACAATCTGTAAGATATGCGTATAAAACACGGGTTGACAATGCATAGAGAGAGAATGGAACACTGTCTCTTGAAAAACTACTTGAAAAAAGGAACGGAGACATGCATCTACTTTTTGAAAAAGCTTTCAATGAGGTCAAATTTCACTTCTAGAGCTGACAAAAACTCCACTGATCACAAAACAATATAATTTATTCAAAACAATGTGTTGCATTTGATGAAGCAGGGAATTTACAGCACTTGGAAAACAGACTTCAAAACTGAAGTTACTGTCTTCAGCCTTCCCCTTCTCTCAATTTCCATACACACTCTTTCCATCTTTTTCTTTCGGGACTCATGGAGGAGTGGGAAGGAAAAATAATAATTAAAACAAAAATATCAACATAGGTCATCCATTATCTCCTTCTGATGAAACTGCCGTGCTTTTAACCACTATTCCCCTCTGTGAAAGATGTGTCTGAACTAATAGTCATAGAGTATCGACATATTTTCAAGTCTTCTTTCATCTTATCTTCAGCCAATGATGCCCAAATTTTGCCTCTGTGTTTCAGATAATCCCGCTCCTTCCATTATGCAGCAAAAGGAAAGCATGTGAAAGAGGCAGAAAGCCAAAGCTGTTTTGTAAAAAGAGCAGTTTCGGGTTTCCCTTCCACTTTGCATGTTGGTTCTTTCTGTGGAAACAAATAAAAGTTCTCTGAAGCAGCACAGGTGCCAGAAAATATTTAAAGTACTTAAGATAACAACGTATTGCTCACATCCTAGGAAAGATAAATTAATGCACCTTTTCTTTTACAGATATTAAATAAAAAGGAGCATTTTCAAACTTCCACAAAATTTATCTTTGGCAAAATAGAAATTCAGATCGGCTACTGCAGCTCACTTTATCTCACCTTTTCAGGGCGTATTTTCCCACTATGCTCTGAGGAAAATAAATTCGAAACACGCCGCCAAAATTAAATGAAGCTCAAAGCAGCTAACCCAATGAATGCCGCGGCCGTCGCCATAAACCACACGCGTGGTTCCGCCGGCGACACGAAGGCGCGAAGAGGGAAAGGAAGCCAGACCGACCCACGGCGGCGGCCGCCCTGCTGCCCACAGGGACAGGGCTCGACAGTTCCCGCCGCGCCTCCCCCACCGCCGCCCGCCGCCAGCAGAGGGCGCCCCCCGCCCGCGCCGCCGCCCCTCCCCGCCGCCCCGGGGCCGCACAACTTGAGCAAGTTTCGGCGGCCACCTCCCCCGCTGCGGCCGCCTCCCCGAACCGGCCTCCCCCCCCCGCCGCGGCCGGAAGCCTCCGTCCCCGAGCGTCACCCCGTCTTACCGCAGCGGGTTGGGCGGCGGTCAGGGCGGCCGGAAGCCGCCGCGGGGTCGTGTTGCTCTGCCCCGTCCACGGCTGCCCGGGGCGCGCGTCCAGACCCCGGCTCCCCCCAAGTCGCCGGCCCCGCTCGGTTGGGCCAGGCGGTGCTGAGCTCCGGCCCCTTCCGCGTCGCCACTACTTTTCACCCGCTCTGGCCGCAACTTCGGGTCCCTGCCTGCCCTCCGCCGGCGGCTCCCCAGAGTTGATGGCGGGGGAGATGCGGCGGCGGCGGGCGCCCAGCGACGGGCGCGGGCAGCGGAGCAAACTCGCAGGGATGTAGCTGTGGAGCGGCGGGGAGGGAGAGAGGGAAGGAGGAGGAGAGGGAGGGGGGGAAGGAGGGAGGGAGGCGGCGAGGGGGGGGGGTTGGCAGAGCCGCCCCCGGCGGAGCAGGGATGTGCCGATCCTCCGCGCCGTCCTCCGGCGGCGGGCGGGCGGCCCCTCCGGCGCTCCCGAGTGCTCCTCTTCCCTGCGACTGCGTGAGCTGGCCGCCGAGCCCAGCCCCGCTCCCGGCGGCGGATGCTACCGCCGCCCCTGCGCCTCGGCGGCGTGCTGCCGGCGGAGCAGAGAGGAACGCGGCGGAAGCGCCCGGGGGCAGGGCCGGGGCCGGAGCGGCGGGGAGGGAGGCGGGGCTGCGCCGCCCGGGAGGATCAGGCGGCGGCGGCAGTCCCGAGATCGTGGTGAGGGACGGCGAAGGAGGGTCCGAGGGGCCGGAGGTGGAGCGAGTCCCGGTGCCGGGAGCGGGGGGCAGCAGGCAGGTGTGGGGGGCTCTGAGGAAGAAAAGATGTTACGGGGAGGGGGTCGCCTCCGTGGCCGGCCGGCTGGCCGGTGGCTGGCGGCCCGAGGACCGCCGGGCAGGGCAGGGCAGGCGGCAGGAGCCGTCCGTCCTGTAGGTAGAAACTTTGTGAGCGCCGAATAAATCCGTAGCTGCGCCCGTCTCGGAGACCGCGGGGATAGGCAGCATCTGCTTGTTGGAGCGGTCCCGCTTTTTATAACTACCTCCTTGCACGGGCACCGCATTTTGTGCGATCCATTAAAATGGTTCTCATTCAGCATTAGCTGAAGGCTTCTGAAGTAAAATATAAAACCTTAATGAGGTGTTAAAACCTCTGCCCCTTGACTCGTTCACGGTCAGTAACGCGGAGAACGGGCAGTAGAAAAGGCTGGCTAGCCCTCCTGGTTAACGCCATTCCCGGATTTGAATCGCAGTTCGGATTGCCGGTGATGACGTTCTGAGCCTGATTTTATAACCTGCCTGATGTGATACCAAGCTATTCTTTAGTAGTAAGTGCACTCTAGGAAAAGAAGGGTGTGAGATTTTTTTTTACATGTGTTACCAAATACTGTGTTTATAAACTTAAAGGACGTGGGGTCTAGCCATCCCGATAGCAAAAAGTCCCCACTTTTTCCCAGGGATAGCCTATATTCTTCTTAACGTTTCTCTTTTTCTTCCCCAATAACTTAGAAAATACAGTTGCATATTTAAGTATTTCTTAAGCTACTCAATGTGTAACTATCTTGAAATGAATATATGAATATATAATGGCCATACATTATGGATACTGATTCTGTTTCTTTGTATGATGGAGAGCACCTTAGAAGGATTAAAATATTAAATTATGCACATTTCAATCAATGGTGAGCTATGCCTGGAACCATCCTAATCTTTCAGATGTGCCTTATGGACTTGGCTTAAGAGGGAAAAATACTGATTATTGCGTGGATCATATCTTCTTATCAGAAGAAATTTGCATAATAACCAAAGATCAGCACATAGTTCCTTGACCTTCAGTCTGTTAAAATTCTGCCTTTTCATGCTACTGGGGAATTTATTCCAGGAGGAGAGCAAAAGAAATGTAAAGCAACAATAGAGGCCACATTCCTCTTTAAGTCGGTAGAAACTGAATGGAATACACAACAAATGAAAACCTCCCAAATCTTTTTGCTCTATTCCCATTGTACCCTGCATTGTACCCCTTATGTTTTTCCCAAGGCTGACCCATTATAGAACATACTGAAGTCTCGGAGAATGACTTCTCCCATAAATTGTCAGACAAGTCTGAATGAACAGAACATGTGGAGGAATTGTGTTAGGTTAAAACAAGAATAAAGCTCTCCCAAGAGCCCTTCTCGCTCTCTGGGACCTGTAGTGAGATCATTACATATACAGTGTTCAATTGCAATGTGATATTTGTGGAGAAGCATGAAAATGAATTATTGACTGGCCTTATATATTCACAAATGATACCATTTTGATGAAGTCTTATTTATAAGGCGGTAAAGCCATTTGTAAAGCCTTTCACTTTTTCTGTGGAAGCTCTTTCACATTATCAAAGATGCATTGTCAGAATACTTAAGGCTGATTTTCTGCTAAGCTGCAAAGCAAGCGCATCCTTGCTTTGTATGTATGATTTTAACTAGTATAAGCTACTTACTTTCTGCTGTTTTCAAGTCAAGTTTTTATGCTTAAAAAAATAAAAATAAACAAAACCACCAAATAACAATAGTGGTAGAACTAATAGTCAATTATTTTTCTGCTAGTAGTTTTCAATAGTCAGCAGAGACCCATAGTTACTATACTATGACTGAAAAACAAAACCAAAACCTCATGGATTTAACTGGTATCCAGGAGAAACAATTAAGTGAAGCAAACTTCAAAGGAGTTGGATTAAGGCAATTAGAAATAGTGACCCTGGGTTGTAACCAACTCTTTTGCATAAAATGAGCCTGAATTGCATTGGCATTCTGCCTTACTTGATTGCATAATGCTGTTTAAAGAGTGGTCAGTAAAATCAAGGTCACTTTCAGAACAACTGCTAATTGTGCAAGTAACTATTAAAAGTTACCATTTACATTTTTATTTGTAGAAACACTGACCATCTGGCAACGAATTACATTATATTGTTGCATTTTCAAATATTCTTCATAACTATAAGTAGCTGAAAAGCAAGGCTGATGGGCTATCAGCAGGAAAAAGATGCTGTAAAATATCTACTAAGAAATTTGTTTTGACTCATGGGAAGATGACCTTGTTGTCAATTCAAGTTCTTAGTATAAGAAATCATGGCTTTGTTGGTGGTGACATGCTCTGGTGTACCACTTCGGGGACAGCATTCTGCATTGATACCAAATCAGCCATCTGAATGATCTTGAAAATGCTAGCAGCATATTCCTGCTTGAGTACTGGCCAAGTGCTAACAGATGGAAGTGAAGAGTAAGATAATCAACTGGACTGCAACAAATTATTTGCCAGTATCAAAGAGTATAGTAATTCAAAAGTTCATAAATGAATGAGGTGCTGTTGTCAAATATGAGACATTGATCCATTTATTCAAAAAGAGCCAAATATTTAGGTAGGATCTGGACTGAGGTAACTAGGTGTCCAGTAATAGTGGACTCTTGACACTTCTGCCTAGCTCCTCAAGCAGCAAAAGTACATAAGCTCCTAAGTTTAAACTACAGGTTTGATTTCAGAGACATCACAAGTTTGGAGGACAGTTCTTGGCCACTCAGAAATCTCTCTATATTAGGAGGGCATGGTGCTTATTTCACAACTAAACCTAACTGTGGCCTGAAAAATGCACTTAGCTAAGTCCACTCATAGATCTTATTCATTGTGAAATCTTGAAATATACGTCATGCACAGCTCCTTCTTCTACTGCAGACAAAAAACCATTGGAGGAGAATGCAGCGGTGATGAGGATCCTCTTTTGTGCAATAATCTGTGCTCAGAAGCCTCCACTTTTTACAGAGAAGATATGGATGCAATGGTCTTTTCTCCTTTAAAGGATGCTGACCAAAATCTCTCAACTCTTAAATGACCCAACCTCTTGTCTGTTTCAACATGCACCATCTATTTGTTCCAAACAAGGGGCATCCTGTGATATCAGGTTACTTTACATTAATATAATCACACATAGAAATATACATGAGTAAATGAGTTGTATCGGAAGGAAGGAATTAGACCCTCTGCCATCTACATCTGCTCACACACTTTATGATAAATGTAAAGGTATTGAAAGGAATTGTATACTGCACTCTCAGAACAGGGATGGGATCATTCCTTCAAATTGAGTCTCCCATTCTGAATGTGACACTGACTTTTGCAATATCAAAGTCCCTTCCTCTCTTTGCAACAGGAACACAAACAAAATCCACACTGTTAGCTAGTCAGATGGTTTTGGAGAGAGAAATCTGATGAACACTTGAGAAATGAGGGGGTGAAGCATAAAGTATATATGCAATTAATATGTAAGTTCCTACCTTTTGCAGGTCAAGTGAATGCAGGGGAAATGTATTGTAGAGTACAAAGGAAAAAGCAAAACAGTTCTTACTTTTTTTTAAATTATTTTTTATTTATTTAAGAATGATAACTAATAAAAGCAACAGCAACAAAACACAAACAAGCGAGCAAGAATGTTGTGGCTTTATTAAAAATAAAAATTAACATGATTAGGTTTATCACACAGCAAAAGGAAAGTTGAGAAGTGACTTATTTGCCATAAAAGACTATTTTTTTAGTGGAGTTCTCCAACGCTGCAAGACTTTAGTGCTCAGGGGCTGAAAAGTGCCTGGGTCACTGTCAGCAGAGTAATGTAGGATGGAGTGGAGCACCTGCCAAAGGCTGCAGTGCTGCGCTCTTTGTCCCTGTTGGGTGTTCTTGCCACCCCTTTGTGTTGGAGCAGTCGGCAGTCCCATTGCTACATAATTGCTTGTCAGACACAACAGGGCAGCAGAGTTTTAGGCCATTTTAAGTAGATTGCGAAACTACACCTTAAAAATGCCAGCTGCGTGCAGGGGTAATTTTAAGTCCATTCACGACCGTCACAGACACTGCATATGGAGAAAACGGGGCTATTCGTACTTACTTTGGTAGCATTTGTATCAAACAATCTTCAGTGGAAGTGGTTTAACAACGTCAGGGATGACATTGTGTGCAGTGGTGGGACCTCAGGAAGATTCTTGGTGTTCGGTTGGAACAGCACAGTGCCAAGTTCTTAGGTTGTCAAATACACTGGAATAACATCTGTGGAGATCTACATCAGTGCACATTTTTCACTGTGGAAACTCAGCACCAATTGTAGAAAGAAGATTAATACTAAAAATGTGCTATTTATAGAAGCATTTAAGTATTCAAAGCTTGCTGATTGTATTTGGGCTATTTTCAACCTATCCCTAGATGTTGTAATATTAAATACAATATGTTAGCAAATTAATCATAACATAAATCCAAAAAAGTGGAAGAGGATAGAGTCTTCTTTTCCTTGCCCTAATGTCTTGGGACTCTAAGAAACTCTTGAAATTAAACTCCCCCACCCCTCCAAAAAACCCACTAAGCTCATCGGGCATTAAGTTTTGAAGCAGGATATGACTGGACATATGAGTGATCAAATATATTCTACAGTTTGGACCAGAGAAGAACTTAACACCAGAATCCAATGAAGTAGATCAGCTTTATAGAATGTTGCTCTAAATGGGGTTTCACCCTCGAACTGCAAATAAAGGTCACACAAAAAGAATCAATGCATGGAGCCCTACTTATCCTTTAGCTTGGTATAATAAATGCCATTTTTTTTTCATTTTAGCAGAGTTATGTCAGCTGTAGTTTTGCAATTCCTAATGTAAGCTCACTGTTGTGATTCCCGTGAAGTGCACGCCTTTCTATTGACTTCGTAAGTTTTGGATCTGGGCCTAAATCCCAGTACCTCATCACTGGTGACCTTTCACCAGCAGCTATTAATACAGTATTCTTATTTGCTAGCAACTATAAATTAGAATTAACTTAAAGAGGTTTTAAAATATATTAGCCAGACTATGAGGAATATATATGAAAAATGTTCTTGCTGGACAAGCAGAACCTACAGACATAGCAACTAAATCATGAGACTGCAAATAAAAACTGTTATGATCTACACCATTGTCTCCAAATCATATGATTAAGGAGATACTAAATTAAATATTCTAGTGAAAGAGTACAACTAGAAATCTTAACTAAGCAATGAGTTCTACTCATTATACAAATGTACAGTCATATTTAGCAGCTTTAGAAGCATTAGAAAACTGGAAAGCTACAGATTACAATCCATATGGGTATGCTCAGGTTGGCAGCAGTGATTAGTAGTATCTCCTGGTTTTGCTTTTTATAAACCAAACAATATTTAAGACAGATATTAAGATGATTTACATCACAAGGAGTTCAAACACTGTACTTAACTTGAACAAAGAATGCTGCATTAAAAGGAGCGTGGGCTGCAGTAACATGTATTAGTTCACTCATTATCACAGGGAAACAGGCAAGTTCTCAGGTAAAAACAGAATCTCTCAGTTTGCAGCACAGTACTCCAAATTTACATAGTACTAAACCCATTGTACCTAATTATCCTAAGTGATTTGCTGTCAATAAAGGCCACATTCATCCAACCTAGTGGGATATCTCACTTTGCGAAGTCCTATTAGACTTAATAAAATGACTGTGAAGTACTACTTAATGGGAAGGTGTGGTTCTACAAGTACTTTAACGTTAATGAGGGCCCTCTGGAAAGGAGTGACCTACCACTCTTGTCATATCTGGTTGCCTATTCCAATCTCCTTCTTTTTCAAGAAAGATATAGCCGTGAGGAAACAGGTAAGGGGACTGATTTTGCAAAAATCTCACCTGACAAAATAAAGATTAATTTCCAGCTAGATAATTTCCATCAGTTTAGTTCACCTCGCATGAGACAACAATATATATCTGGAGGTGGGGAGTAGTAAAAACCACTTGTTTGGAGACTACTTTAAGGTAAAGAGCCTTTGTAAAGCTGGTTGAATCCTTCCACATGTAATTCTGATGTTTTGTTCTGCAGGAGGAGGGGTCTGGAAAGCCACCTACTTTTAATCATGTAAGTAAGCCTTAAGAATTTGAGAGTTAGGCATCTAAAATTATCAGAAGTATAGGCTATAAAGATTTTTCAGGCAAGAGCTCATTGTTGCTTTTTTTCACGTTATTGTAAAAAATACATTCCCAAGCACTTACAGTTACTGGTCAATTTTTAGAGTTAGTTTGCTAAATGTTAATTAGATTGCTACTGGCCTCCTTAATTCATGTGAGGAAAATGGTGCAGAAATACTAAGGTCATAACAACATACCAATAAATTGCTATTGATTTAGGCTGGATTATAGACAGCACAGTCACCTGTGTTCTCTCACATACTAGAATACGAGGTTTGTTTTCAGTTCTGGAGTTAGCCCAGATTTTTCAAGGACTAAATTTTGGGAAGATTCCACTTTTAATACAGTGGATGTATTCTGGCCTGCAGCTTTCTTTTAAAGTATCTTCTCCATCTGTTATTCTGAACACCTTTATTGCCATTATTTTTAACTTGTAAGTGCTGCCAGATAATGTGGTTAAGTCTACATAACACAGTTTAGCTCTGTGCACAGGTACCCAAGCTAGCTGGAATAGGTAACATATGCTATTAATGAAGCTGTTCCTTGTGGGATTTAAGCTGATACATTAAAAATTAGCCTGAATATTACTTCAGGGCAGTGGATGGTTCTTATCTGACCCATGTTAAAGAGAAGACTGACTCTATTTAAATTTTGGAGGATAAAGTTAGGATGCAAGTTGGCCAGTCTATAGATCATTACAAGAGAGGTCACACTGGAGGGTTCATAAATTAACAGCAGGAGGTATGAAATGATCAAATAGCTGGAACCTGAAGCTCAAACTTTAATGATGTATAAGTTGTACATTATTAACAGTGGTTGTAATTAAGACTGGAAAAGCTTTTCAAAGAATATGATGGATTATCTGTAATTTGAAGTCTTTAATTAAGACCGGATGTACCTCTCAAAAGATATTGTCAAATCTGACAATAAAAGAACTATCAAGAGAAATTCAAAGGTCTTAAACTCTATGAATTTTTCATCACATCAGACTTTCTTTTATGGCATTCATTCATCTAGAAAAGTGGAAAAATACAATGAACATTTATAAAGGTCATATAAATAGGTTTCTTATAATGGCAATTGAATTGCTTTCTGTTCTGCTAACATAGCTGCTTTTGGAACCAGCTCAAGACCTCTCATCAACATAGATGAAAATGAATTTTGCCACTCTAAGCGTGGGGAGGTAAGGCTGGTCCTTCAGCAGTAAAAGAAGACACAGGAAAAAGAAGTAGAGCTGAAATGGAATGGCAGAATTTCCTATCACACTAACTGCCTCTTTCCTGCTGCCCTGATTCCACATAGCAGTAACTCTAGCCCATATACCCTGACCTTTCTGGCAATACTAGCCAACCAAAGTGACTTTCCAAATATATAACATAGCTAGGGGAAGATGATTAAGCTATGAATGTTTTCCTCTCCGTTACAGTCTACTGTTGAGGCAACTTTCTCTTCTGACAATGCCTGAAGGTGGCTCTGATTGCACTTATGATTCATTAAACTATTGTGGACTTATTCAGAATCCCACCTTAGTAACTGTTGCAAGGACATCTATAATAGTCTGCAGTACATCTTTTAAATCAACAAGTCATATATAGTGTAAAAGATGTTTTGTTTATGAAGCTTTAAGAAGTCACAGACATCTATACAGAGGTGTTGTGTATCAATGGATAAAGAATTTTTTTTTTATATAAACATACGTACAATAGATATCCTTGGCACATGTGAACAGTATTATTTTGACTCAGGAATGATGTATTCACAGAAAGATAAATTCACTCAAGTGTGCTTTGTAAATAGTACTACTGAAAGGCAATAGATGTAAGAAAAAAAAATACTAATCCATTTAACATGAGATGCTTGCCATCACAGATGCTTCAGAGAATACTCAAGCAATTAGCATTTTTCTGACTTTTTTCATTTCCAGAAAACATCGCAATTGATAGATCTCTTTGTCAGATCTATCTAATTGTCAACAAACACGGAGCTTTTAGTTTCAAGTATTTTTCCCTTTGCTTTTCTACCACACAAAAAACGAATCTATCTCCATCTCCAAATCCTTTATAATATACTTACAATCACAAGAGCAGCAAGCAAAAAAATACATAAACAGAGCCCATCAAAACCAAGAGGAGTTCAGTTGCCTTTACTGAACCATGCTTTTCCCACAAACATGGGATTACCTCTGGCAGCCAGGAAGGCAGCACAGTATCCTTAGTAAGCTCCATACCCTTTCTTCTTCCTCCAAAATCCACATGATTTTGTGGTATGCCCAGAATGCTATCCAAGTTCCAGCTATTTTATCCCAGAATTGTGACAAACATGCACTGCTGCTGCCTAGAGTAAATGATTTATTTATATCACTGATTGATGGGATTAAAACATTCTAAATGAACACCTGAAATATCTTGAAGTTATGACAATAACTGAGGAAATTTCTAGTCATTTTACCCACTCGCATCTCTATATTACCCGTTCCCTTGGCAGTTTACCTGTCAGGAGCAAGGTGCCCAACCTTCTCTTGATCTCCAAGACCTTAGCAACCTAATGAATATGAAAACAAGAACTTTCAGTCTTCTGCTAAATTAGCAGGAGTGTTTTGAATCTAGTAGAAAGTTGCACAAACCTGTTCAAGCAGTTGCTCTCTCTTTGTTCTTCCACAGAGTGAAACTTTTCTTTAGGCAAAGCTACAACACGTTAGGTTGCTTGAGAACATCAAACAGGACAAATTAAATAAGATGCTTTATCTTTTATCTATTTTATTTATTATTAGAATACCTATTATTAAGAATATTAAAAATCTGAAGACTTGCCTTCCAAATATAAAGCATAGAACCACAGTCAGAAAAAGTAAAGTATCAGTTGTCACAAATTTCAATATTTCAAAGCAATTCAGCTTTTGTTTTAAACTGGACTAGTTTCCCCAAACCCTAATATTTTAAAATTTCCTTCCAGGTCTGATGGCCTTCAAAGGAGACTTGAACTGTCCTTAAAAAAAAAAAGGTATCCCCAGAGGCCGCTGGTCTGACCTTCTCATCTAAAGTTAGATATGTGTCCTACGTCACCTATCTTAGAATACAATAAACAGTGTACAATAAGTACCTCCTTCCCGACACACTATGGAAGAAGTCTAGATAACAAGTTGAGATACATGTGACTGGGTTAGATATGTCAACGTAGATGGAGAAGAATCCAATGTCTGATATCCAATCCAGCACTATCTGAAGTCAAGAAGAATCTATTGTTTATTTCTCAGACATTGAATTAACCCCTTGGTCATTAACCATAAAGTAAATCAATGTCAATTTCAGTCTTGTGATCTTACAGTTTGAGATGCATGACATATCATTTAAGAAAATCTCTGTAAAAGATATAAGGTAGCCCATAGCAGTGAGGTTTATTTAGCATCAGAGATTTGCTGAACCAATGCAGTACATCAGTCATACACTGTGCAATATTTTAAAGGTTTTCTTGGCATGCTGCAGCAAATATATTTTAAAAATGGAAAATTCAAAAAATGTCCTGCTATAAAAGCAGTTTATTTTCATCTCAACAATAGCGTGAGACTGCAGTTTAAAGAGTAAAAATTGTGATGAGATAATGTATGACTATCATCGTTGTTATTTTCAAATGCATCTTTATTTGGGACTGTGAAATTTGCTATGTACCTTTCATCGACAACTCTATAAACACATAGGAGGAAGAGGAGGATGTAAGGAGAAAAATGTTGAAAAGAATTCTTTAGTTTATAAAAATGCTGAACTGTAGGAGAGAATATATTAAATATCAGTTATAACTTACAAAACCACAAAGCTGTATGCAGTTAAATTTATCAGTTAGTTCATGGTTGTGTAGGTTGCAAATCTCCATTAGCTGTTTGATTCAAATTGAAGAGAAAGAGTAAATCCTAGTTCTATCAGCATAAACAGAAAAAAACCCTTCATAATTAGTTTTCTGAAGTTGAGTGCCACTGAATGAGGTAAAACTAAGATAGCATATTCTCTGGAATGGAAAACTGCTGAACCTCAAATACTCAACAAAATACTGTTATTAATTACATTGACTTTTCCAATCAGCTCTCTGAAGAGCAGCTCGCTTTCCCATTTCTGTTTCTGAAATTCTAACCTACAAGCAAGAGCAGACATTGTTCGTTACACTGTTACAAAGTAAATTGTAATGTCTTTCCTGAAGAGCAGCTTGTTTCCACTTATGATGTCCAGTTGTGTGGAGGCCTTGGTATCACAGGAACTTTGTTTCAGTAAGCATTGCTAACTATACTGCAGTTTTATAGTGGACTTTTAAGCTTACTCATTTCACACAGAAATTAATAAAATCCTGTCTGCTATGAGTGGATTTCAAGAGGACTTGTACTATGTGTAAATCAGGGCACAAAGCCAAGTTCCTTTCTGTCTGGAGATGGACACTGCTGAGAGATGGCCTTTCTCTATCCTTTACAGCAAAACCAACAAAAGGCATATTGAAACAATTTGTGGCAATTTTGTAATTATTTTTGTGCAAAATTGTTTCCTGCCATTCCAATCAGAATATTGAAGAATATGTCTAAATATGTGCATCAAATTTAGAATTTTTTAAATGTCAATCTTTTATTTTTTAAGACGAAAGTTTCCTTTAAAATATGCCCTGTTGTTCCAAACTGACATATGAAGTATCCCAGGCAAGGTACAATGAGAGAAGTAACTTTTTTTTTTTTTTAATGCTTACCTCACCAAAACTACCATAGTTACATTTTCGTACTTTTTCCTTGTCGTGTCTCTGTCAGACTGATTGCTCTAAGTAACACAACTAGAAATATCCCAATTCAGTTTATATATTTGGTAATTAACATTTAAAATGTTCTCCACAACCCTCTCTCTTGAGAGGGAGTACCTCTGAGCTACCAGTCTAACAGGTAAACTCTGCATTAAACAAAAATAAGCATAAGAGCAAAACTACAGCATTAACGAGCATAAGGAGAATGGTGTGAGATGCTGACAACTGAAATGTTCCATTTTAAAAAGAACGGATTTTAAGATTTCCTCTAGCATGGAAAGGTCTTTTTTTTTTCTTTCCCCGCCCCCTTTTCTCCCCTGACACTAGAGCTGAAAAATACTGTGGCATGGTGAGGAGAAAAGTAGGTTTTATTCCAATTTCATAGCTCTTAGCTAACTTTCTTGTCTCTCATTCCTCAAGGGTCCTATTTTCCAACATCATAACATCTGCTTTTTGTTTCTTGACCTTACACTTTCCCTCTTTCCCTCCAGGCTATTCACTTATTTTCATTCCACTTCTTCCTCCTCACCAGGACATCAGCAAGGGGAAGTGCAGGTTGAGCAGAAGACTAAAACTGCCTGTCCATATAGTCTTGATTTTTACTTGGCATTACAGACAAACTTCAACCTTCCCTTCTGTCCCCAGTAACAGCAAGTTACAACAAGCTTCCCGCAGAACCCAAATGCTATGCAATTTCAACTCAATATGTGAAAGATGCATTTTCTGACAGTGTTTCTTTTGCTCTTTTGTGCCCCTCATCCCCTGCAGCCTTGGTCCAACCTTATAATTACCATATGAAATGACACACTTTTGATACTAGACAGGTAGCACCATGACAGCCCTGATGAATTTCTTTTCTCAAAAGAGAGGAAATGCTAGAGTTTTTCAATGGACTTTTTTTTAGCACCAACTTTTTTCTTTGTTGTTTTGCTTAGGTTTGGGTTTTGTTTGTTGTAAGAAAATATACTATTTTAGCTTAAAATTCCCCAAAACACTCAGCCTCCAGCAGACATCTCATGTAGGCATCTTTCAGTGCTGCAGTTTAAGTTCAACGATTATAACAAGTTCAGATAGAGTTTTATAGAGACTATAACCTCACAATAATTAAATACAATGGAGATGTAACTATATTAGTTTAACGAATTAATTTCAACTTGTTTCTACAATTCTTTTTCCACAGATTAAATTACATGTTAGTTTAGGGCCCTCCAACTTCAATCCCAGCAAAGATAAAGCTGGGACCTGTTTGATTTTGTTGGTTTTGTTTGCTTTTTAAGATGAGGATGCAAGACATAAAATGCTGGTTGGTCATCTACAGGGAAAATACAAATTTACAGGAAAGTCATTGCAAGAAAATCCCATTTTCTTTCAAGAGACAAAAACCAGAAAACAAAGTGTTTCCAACCAGTTATGGTGATTACCTTCTACATTACAATATCTAATGGAAGAATAAATGTAATTTAATTTCCGCCTGTTGTGCAGGGTATAGATGTTAGTGACAATAACATATGTTCTAGTGTACCTGTTTTGCAATGTTAATCGCAAATTTTCTATCTAATTTTTCCTGCTATGAGTGCAAATAACAGGAATGTATTCAATACATTATTTAGTAAACAGGCAGAATAAGGCAGAAAATTGCAAGATAAATCAGATCAAGGCAAAAGTAAACATTTAATTAGCTTTCTTCCTTCTTTTCGGTTAACCTTGCTGAATGTTTTGTCCCTTGTTCTGAGGTAAATACACATCTGACAGAGCAATATTTTCAGAATTTCTGTTTGAATTTGAGTTCCTAAATGAAAGGAATATAAGAAACATAAAATAAAATGACAATCAATGCTTTTTACAGCAAGATATTTTTTTCTAATAATTTAGGAAGTGCTTGGAAATCTTTTTCTGGGTGAAAATAATTCATAGTGGTGGTGTGGTTTCAACCGAATTGACCAACCAGAAAGACAGATGGCCGCTCATTTGCCCCCAAAGGAAAAGAGAGAAGAGGAAAAGGGAAAAAAACCACTTATGAGTTTAGAAAAAACTAAACTACTTTAATGAAAATATAAATAAATAATGAAATAATAAGAAGAAGAAAAGAAAAAAAAAAGTAAAAAAAAAAGTATACAGAATATACAAAACCGTATCAAGCTCCCACGATGATCATCACGTCACCAGCAGGCACAGGGGAAAGTCCCAGGCTGGACTCGGTGATGGACAGGAGCCGGATTCTGGATCTGGAGTCAGGAACGCTCGGATTGGGATCAAAGGCAGATGAACAGACAGGGTCCTCCTCGGACATCAGCCACTGAAGGAAGAAGAATTGACCCTTTGATCCCTCAGTTTTTATACTGAGCATGATGCAGATGGGATGGAATACTCTGTTGGCCAGTTTTGGGTCACCTGTCCTGTCCACTCCTCCCTATAGGTGGGACCCCTCTATGCTTTTCTGCTTCTGACCCTCCAATGGGGCAAGTAACAAATTTGCCTGACCTTGGTTGTTATAGCAATAAGTATAAGCCTCTCTGCATACCATTCCTTGGTATAATCAGGTCTTATCACTGTGAGAGTGAACAGTTTCTGAGCAATATGTTGTTAATTTCAGAGTTTCGTTAGTTAGAAGAGACCCAGCTGAAAAAGTAAAATTACTGATCAGAAAATTAGTTGTGTTTTACCTCAAACCAGGACAGATTGGAGTTTATGACTCAAGCTGTGAATTGCTTGCTTGGGTTTTTTTAAGTGGGAAAGGGGAAAATTTTATTTAATACTTAATAGTGGTTAAAATTAGAATAGTCTATATGAAAATATTGTGTCATACTTGTATTTAAAGATATATATTTATACTTTGAGAGCAGAATAATGCTCAAAATGAAGTCTAGTTATTCATCTGAAAGCTATGAGAATATCTAGACACAAATAGAAAAGGATATTTTTTAAATACTAACAAACTTTTACTTTTCCCCTTTAGGAACATAAATATTGGTTGAACAGTCATCTAGAAATGAAGTGGTTTTGGCCATCCATTGATTAATACAACTTATTTGTTTATGAGTCAGATGTAAAAATAAAATTTTCATTATTTAGCTAATAAGGCAATCAGGAACTTCATAATTGAAGGTGAATGTCTACAACCCCTAATCAGCTTTACAAACTGCAAGACCAGGTTTATGTTCCAAAGAAGTTTAAATTATGATCACTGGCACTGCATGATGTTGGCAATGTTGAGAGGAAGTTATTGTTTATCACAGTTTTGTTTAACTGTATATTTCAGTTTCCTTAAGAGCTCTGGAAAGCCAGCCTTGCTCCTCCTGCTGCCATTGAGGAAACTAGTGTCCTAGCATGTAAGGAGCATTTGCTGGAGTCAGGCAATCATCCCAGTAGCAGCATTCACCGCGCATATGACAATCATTGGCAATATGCATGACAGCATCCCTAGAAATCCATTCTCAAGTGGCTACAGGAAAAATAAGCCTGGATCTCCAAGGATCTTGTCTCAGATCTATCATCTCAGCTCTGCCCTCATCCTCTGCCCTTTAGCTTCCCTGTGGCAGAAGCAGCAAAATTCAATTTTGCCTTCCCCGCTGAGAATTCATAGACTGCTCTGAGTGCTGAACACATTCATGAAGAATAGCACCAAAGTATTGAACCAGTACATAATGAGTCTTTCTAATCATGTCCTTGCCCTTCATTTCCAATAGTCAACAACTCTCAGAAGTGTGAAATGTACAAACACATGAAGAACTTTCCATAATTTATTTGTTTACTGTGAATAAAAGAACTAATGTGGCATCTCCCTGGCAAACATATATTACCTTTCTTGATTAATAAAATATTCCCCAAAGGTTAATTATACAAAAAGAAAATGCACTTCAGCATTCAGACACTGTATTAATACATTAATTAAGCCTTAATGATCAAGGTCTGTAGCTCTTCTAGGGGATTAATGACCAGCTGGGAGAGTTGGTGGCCCAAGGCTTTTCCACAGGTCATTTATTCCATCTATTTATTCATTTTTTGAGAAATGTGCCTGAGTCAAGTTCATTACTGATAGGTCACTTCTATAAAAATAAATTTTAATAACAGCAAACCCCACCTTTTAATGCTTTTATTCTTCTATAATTATATTATTTATTATATTTATCCAAAGCATAACATATACTCTCTCTTCAAGCCATGGTACTTCTTGTGACAGCCAATATTTAAAATGTAGGAAAGCAATTACATAGAACTTCTATCACAAACAGTTTACACAACTTTTTTCTTCCTCCTAACTCAGAAAAAGTGGGAAAAATATATCAAAATCTACTCTTGCATTCTTTGCAATAAACTATTTTGACTTTTTTATATATAGTAATGATTTGAAAAGCTAAAAAATTACAAACTCATTTAAAAAATTGTCACCTTTGAAAACCAGCAAGCAAAATCCACCTTCAGATCTCTCCCAATTATTTTTTTTCCGGTTGCCTATCCTGCAAACTCATTCTGCAATATGAAAATCAGTGAGAGTTTTCTTTACTGAATAAATGAATATCAAGCTGCAGCCTTTACTCAGACCTCTGTTCTGTTGGGGTTCCAACGTCCACTATCAGGAAGTTATATTGAATGGAAAGAAAGGCAAAGCAACGTACATTATCTAAAAATTACCACTCTGATAAACATATGCCCAAGACCCACTTCCTACATCTAGTGATCTTGCCAGTTTGCATTTTCAGCTCCTTTCTTAGGTAAAAAGCTAACATAAATGTATTTCCAAAGTTTTAGTTCCTATAATCATCACAATCTTTTGCTAAAAATATTTCAAGTTTTTGGGTCCTTCTTGGTGGTGAGTAGGATCAAGAGTTTCCTTGATAAACGGAAACAACAGTACGGTTGGTTTTTTTTTTATTTTGATAATATTGCAGAGACTATATTTATTTGCAGATATAGAATTTAATATGGAATAGGCTCTTAGGAACACCATCTCATAATATTTTGTGCCCGTTTTTAATATATTTGTTTTTATTTTAACCTTCTCTAGTCCTAAATATTAAATGGAGCTTTATATTCTCACTTTCCAGAGACTGTACTCACTTCCCTTTTGTTTCTGAATGTAAAGCTATGCAATTGTTTTCTTCTGTAGTTATGTGTGACTTGGGACCTGTCTTTTCTCCTGCCATATTTTTGAGGCTATGTACAAGCAGGGACTTCTCAACCTTTCTGAGCTAATTGCAAAACTGGGAGCTTGGAGTGGCAAGATGGTGAGGTTTGTAAGCCAGCATTAATTTTTTCAGGCATAGGGCCATGAAACGAGACTTTCTGAACTTTCACAAGTGGGCTGTCTGTCTTCACAGATCCTGTGCTAATCTGCATGAACACACCACCCAGAGTGGTCACAGTCTGGGAAGCTCTGCACCGTGTAATGTTCCCTAACAAAGACTTGTCTATAGCCATTCCTGCTAGGTAAGAAGATTTAGTATTATTTAGATTTATTTGTAGATTTTGCTAATCGCAATGTATTAAAAAATGTCCAGATATTTAATATTTGTTTAACTAATGTTTTCCCTATATTTTTGCATATCCAGTAATCAACCAGCTAGCACACAGTCTCAGCAAAAAGAATACTATGTGAACAACAAAGGAAAGCATACAATGTCTATTGACTGCAGTCAGTGTTAGGGACTTTGACAGTACTTAGATGCATGCTTATTCTCTTTATTTGTTTTCCTTTGTGTTTGTCAAAAGGCTTTCTAAGAATATGAAATCAGCTTCATATCTATCTGAAAACATTTTAAAAAAATTATTTGGCAGAGCTCAGATCTCTTAGAGGCTTCAGAGAGATACTAGTGATGGAGCTTGAAACTCAAACACTACATTAAAATATTGTGGAGAGTCTCTTGCCTTTCTAAGTTTTCTTCATTGCTACTTTATACAAAAGCTTCCTCTGCTGTGATTCCAAGTCTCTTTTCAGGCAAGGCTTTGTTTCTGTAAGCTGCTATTATGCTCTGACAAGCTAAGGGAAGCTGTCAGATATCCTACTTTGATGTCACCCAGATCTAAACAGAGAAGATTTTTGTACAAACAAATGATTATCGTTTCCTTGCTGCCCTTTGCCAGTGATTGGTACATATACTAGTGGAACTATACAATCAGAATATTATCTTTTTTTTTCTCTGTTTGTTTTGCTTTGTTTTGTTTTTTCTTTATCCCATGAGAATGCAGTATTCGTTTACTGCTTTGGTCATAAAATTGTTCCATCATTTTACATATTGGGCCTCATTATGAGTCTGCTAAAAGTCAAATATTACCATGTTATTTCTGTTAATAATTTTCTCAGACTTGCCCAAGTTTTTCCAGTATTTTTCACTAGAGATTGTATGTTCAATCAATGTTGTCTGGGCCTAAAACCAGACACATTTCCTTCTAATTGCTCAGTGCTTTCTGTTTTAGTTTTGTCTTGTGTCTGTGTATTTATGATGTCCAGCTGTATGTTGACGCTATATTTGACAAGGAATACATTTAGGATCTTCTTATGATATTTAAATGTATGCATATGTTTCAATATATTTTTGCTATGTAATAGTTCCCATTATACTTTATTTTTTCGCCAAAGCTCTACTTAAAAGTAAAATGAACAGCAACAACAATCAGCACTGATAACCCTTCAAATAAATGTGTGAAATAGAAACAATGGAATTAGGTGCTCTTCATCCCACTGCTTTGACTCTTAGGTCTTATGGCTTGCTTTCTTGAAATCTATATATTCACTATATTAAAAAAAAAAAAATCCTAAACCCCAAAAAACAGAATGTTACTTTGGATTTTCAGTTAAACACAAATTCAGGAAATGCAGTTTGATGTTTGCTTGTGCAACCTCCATTCAGTATATATTTGCATCCCACCTTAGGTACTTAGTAA
Organism: Gallinago jamesoni; assembly: GCA_025769975.1. NCBI lineage: Eukaryota > Metazoa > Chordata > Aves > Charadriiformes > Scolopacidae > Gallinago > Gallinago jamesoni. The sequence goes on along the minus strand of JAOQGH010000012.1, from coordinate 97,140,664 downwards.
TTCATGGGTTTCAGCAAAAAGTATACTATGGAAAGATGCCAACAGAAAGTGCATAGTGTACTTGCACCCGGAGAGGTGTAATCAGTATGTGTAAATATATGAAATCCACTATTTCTGAATTTCTCTTGCAGCCTGAGTTAAAGTGATCCAAGTGGACCATCATGGGCTGACATGGCAGGGGGGCTGGAATGAGATGATATTTAAGGTCCTTTTCAACCCAAACCATTCTATGCTTCATTCTATGATTCTGTGACATAAACTCACAGGAATCTTCCCCATCTGGCTTTTCCCCACAGAAGGGAAAGTGTCTGATAAGGAAGAAATAGTCCTATATCTGCTTTTAACCCTCTCCAAGGGCAGAATTTACTACTGTTCCATCACACTGGAAGGAATGGTGATAGAATCTCTGTCCTAACAAAGTACCTCTGAGTCACTTAGAGCAGCCTGCTGTTGCTTCTGCCTCCTGGAAAGAAGAACATAAAGGGATTGTGGCACAAAACACTAAGTTATTCCTGAAGCTGGAAGCCAATTCTGATGTATCTTCTGGTATAAATACCATTCTATTTACTAACTTCAAAGAAAAGAAAAATATGAGCAGAAAAATTTCTGTCATAACCTATGATGATCAAACAGCAAGCTCCTCAGTTTGTAGCACAGGTTTTTATCATATAAGATAAATAACTAACTACATTAGTTGACATCAAGATACTGTAACGGGAGGAAATGATTCTGCTTAAGCCACAAGCATTGAGCTAATTCTTTCACATCATTGTTCCATACCTCCTGGCTGTTCCTAGGATAACATGTGCTGCTGCAGCTATATTGATTGGCAAGTTATTCCTGGCTGTAATCGGTATGCTTAGTTATTATTTTCATATTTGCCAAAATGTTTGGGATAAATGCAAGTGAGAGAAAGGCCATAGCACATTTCAACCATTCACATCACAATAAAAAGCCCAGCAGAACATCTTTAAATGAAAAAAGATCCCATTTGTCCCAGAGAAACTTCCTGTTATATCATATGTAATAGACAAAAGATTGAATTTCTCATGAGAGTTCTTTAGGTAATATTTTTATAACTGAAAAGATTTATTTCTAACCAAAGGAGTCGTCTCTACTTTCCTTTAATAATTATGATATAAGCACTATCAGAACAGACTACCTTCTTCTTGTTTGGTCTTTGTGAACTGTTTTGTCAAAGATTGTCATTAGGTGATTAATTTAGAAATAGTGATGGAGAGTCATTTGTTTCCTGGTAGAAAAACTGGCATAAAAAATGCCTCTAGATCCCATTTGCGGTAGATTTTTTGTGTATCAGGGTAACTAAAACAGTATGATTAAAAGTCTTATAATATAGGACTTCCAAATGATTGACAGCAAGAGAATGCAAAAGTTTTATAATTTTCTTTAGCCTACAGTTTACTATCAGTGAATATCACTAAACTATGAGATGAGCCAAAGTCCCTCATTAGGAAGCTGAAGACATGTCCTTTGCCTTTGTGAAAAGCATCAGTTGCTTGTCTGGGAAAGAAGAGCTCAGACTTGGAAACTGCAGTGTATAAAGGAACAAAAATAATTAAATACATCCCCATAAAGAAAAAAGAAGTCTGGCTTCTATGTGTTTATCTAATGTTTATGTCTTCTTTAAAACTATTGACAATAGGAACTACTGTGAAGGCCACGTCCAGCAAGATATAATTAAGCAAAATAAATAGAAAAGGTGGTACCTGCAAAATGGAAAAATATACCTAGCTGCAGGCAGGAACAGCAATAGAAGGAACATTTCAGCTGGCAGTGGAAACCAAAAAATCTGAACTTGCAAGTGAACAAAATTTTTAACATTTTATAGCTTTCTGTAATAGTTCATTTAAAAAAAACCACAACCAAACAAAAAAAAGCAAGCATGGTATCTTACCAGATGTGCACAATAACTTATGCACATCTGCTGCATAAGTATTGAGATTTGTAGTAGCTCCTCTCAAGTCACTTCAAATCACAAATTCCTCAGAGTGTAGAGAAGCTATATTAAATATACAGAGCCCAGACAATGCTGTCAGCTGGTTCTGGAAAGCAGCCATATCTCTGACATTGGTGCTGCGTTAATAGAACCCTGCACTGTGTTGAACATATGTTTCTCAACAGGCAGTATAGTACTGTTTGCAACAAAGAGATAGTGCAATTAGTTAAAGAACTTTATTTTTGCCCAGAAGAAAATCTATGATAAAATCTGACACTTCCATTGACAGCCAAAGTATTCTTGAGATTTCAGCACTTTGAAAATTGAGCTATTTGACTGTCCTTGTATAGAGCAGTATAGCATAGATTTAGAATCTTAATTTTAGGTGCACATTAAGGCATCCTGACTTCCTGCATTTGCCCCATTCACTGAAGATTTGTAAATGCTTTCTAGAAACTGGGATCCAAAGATTCTGAAAGGCTCATTAAGATATTTAAAATATAGTAAGTACACAGAAGCAAAAATCTAAGTGAAATTCGTGGTTTATAAAGTAGGTTTAAATCACTTGAAAAAGCAAAATATTGCCATTCTAACAACTCTGGTTGTGAAATCCATATTCCTAAAGTAAGCACCTGACTCACTGGATATTACATAACAGTACTAGTTAGAGTATTCTCTTACAGGGAGGTTTGTTGTTGTTGTTGTGGTGGTTTTGGTTTCTTGTTTGTTTGTTTGCAATTCATTTTTAATTAATATTCCCGTTACAACTTCTGGAAGCTGTACTTGCCTTAGAAAAAACTGCAGAAATTAAAAGAGATTACAACACATAACCTGCTGCACACAATCTCTGTGAAATCCTGAGAAGGATTTGTTTTAAATGAAGTCTTTCTTTTCATGATGACAGAAGTGTTTCACTTCATGATGTATCTGAGGATGCGATGTATCCGTGAGGATTTTCAGACTTCACTTGGAATCTGGAATCTTGACTTCCTTTGGCAAGAGGTAGAAAGTCCTGCTTTCTTTCAAAATATCATGGTGATATGCCTCTTTTCAGAGTACAAAAGCACTCATCCAGAATGTTGTAAACAGTGACTGTAGTTCTTTGCTTTATCTAAAAATATATGAATCTGTAGTTTTCCCCTCTCAGGAGAGTATCCTAATCAGTAAAGACTGGGACTCTCAAGCCCTTCTGTTCAAGTTTCATGGGCCAATTTTATGAAAGAAGAGGTGAAAGAATACCTCTCAAATTTAATAGTTAAGAAATTTACACTAGAACAGAGAGACCTCAGGTTTAGTTCCTACTCCAATGACTGTTAATAGAGAGCATTCTCAGGTACAAATATTTTAAACTTGTTTATGGTTAATAACCAAAATCTTGCACCAGCTGCTTTTGATTTTTTGTCTCCTTCCAATTGCCAATATTAGTGCAATTAACTAAAGCTCCTCTTTAATCTTTCACTTTCAAATAAAATTACAAGCATAAATGCAGGTTGTGCAGAGAATGGAGTGAAAGCAGCCCCAAGGAGAAGGACTTGGGGTTTCCAGTAGATGAGAAACTCAAATGAGCCAGCAATGAGTGCTGGCAGCCCAAAAAGCCGACCACATCCTGGGCTGCATCAAAAGAAGTGTGGCCAGCAGGTTGAGGGAGGTGATTCCCCCCCTCTACTCTGCACTGGTGAGACCCCACCTGGAGTACTGTGTCCAACTCTGGAGCCCCCAACATAAGAAGGACATGGACCTGTTGGAGTGAGTCCAGAGGAGGGCCACGAAGATGATCAGAGGGCTAGAGCATCATCCCTACAAAGACAGGCTGAGAGAGTTGTTCAGCCTGGAGAAGAGAAGGCTCTGGGGAGACCTTATGGCAGCCTTCCAGTACTTAAAGGGAGCCTATAGGAGAGATGGGGAGGGTCTCTTTATGAGGAGTGTGGTGTTAGGATGAGGGGTAATGGTTTTAAACTGAAAGAGAGGAAATTGAAACTAGATATTAGGAAGAAATTCTTTACTGTGAGAGCGGTGAGACACTGGAAAAGGTTGCCCAGGGAAGTTGTAGATCCCCCATTCCTGCAAGTATTCAAGACCAGGCTGGGTAGGGCTTTGAGCAACCTGGTCTAGTGGGAGGTGTCTCTGCCCATGGCAAGGGGGTTGGAACTAGGTGATTTTTAAGGTCCCTTCCAGCCTGAACTATTTTATGATTCTATGATTCTATAAATCACTGTATAGCTATGGTCCTGTCTACAAAATGAGTGAAAGCTTCTAGACTTTTTCACCATAAGCTACAGAGAAATAGAAACTGATTGTTCAAAAGTTTCAGGGCCTCTTACAAGAATACGCACACAGAATACTTGCATATGCATATTGAAGGGAAATGCAAATGGCAAGGCTGTTTCTTCCTTAATGGCAAACTAGGGCATGGCTTCACCTCATTCTAGTTACTCACAGGTACCAGGAAGAGCGTATCATCTTCTACATGTAAAACAAAAGCAGAGAACTGAACATAAAATTTCCGAGACTCTAATTTGGCATCCGGTCAAGGAAACACTTTCTTAGCCTGAAACATGAGAATATTGCATCAGGGAAGCACTTACCTCAAAGACCACATGTCAAGTCCAAGAGTGTGGCTATCCCTTTGCAGCCAGGATATCCCGCCCAAATACCTCCTGAGTGGTAATGGAAATTGCTTTCAATCAATTAACTTGACTGCAAGTTGACATATCCTCAGGAAAAAAAGCTCAACAGCAGCATCCCAAATGCCATTATCACAGTCTTACTGTGCTGACCTGTGGAAAGTTACCATGCAGCCTGTATAAAAAGAAACACAAATTTTATGTGCAATTTTCCCTCCTATACATTTTTTTCTTTCTTTTATCTTTTTATTGCAGTTTTGAATCAGAAGTCACATTCTTCACTGGTTCTCAAGAGCTGGTGCACATTCATGTCAGTTTGTCTGGACACAGCTGATTGTTATAGGGACAACCCTGATTTCATGTTTCAGGAGTTCAAATTCTTGAAATTTTCCAGCAATCTGCAAATTTCTTGAAGTTTATCAAAATATTATATGTCTTATATTGTGAAAACATATAGTCTTCTCAGTGCTTTGTGTTCATATAACTAACAAATCAAGCAATGCATAAGGCAAAAAATCTAAACCATGGGAGCACTCAGACATGGGATTAGCAATTGAGTTACTCATCACTTTCAAAAGTGAGGCTATTCTGAATATTCAAGATTTTTGTTACTTCAGAAATATTAATGTAAAATATAAACTTTGTTTTCTGAGAGTCAGGAATAGGAGAGCTTTCAACAAGAGTTAAAGTACTGAAAATCTGCAGTCAAGGGAAATGGAACCTTCGGTCTAGCTATATCTAGTTCTTTGGGGCCTGAGTTCTTTTATCTTGACATAGAGCAATGCCTAAATTTATTTTTAACTTTAGAAGGTGTTAATATTTTAATCTAATTTCCAATACATATTCTTATCTATCTGTAGAAATTCCATTTAAAGCGTTTCTTCTCCTACTCAGCATAGAAATATGATCACTCTAATTATAATTTAAAAAATAATTGACTAGCTCCATTTTTTCTTATCTTTCCATTTAAACCTTTCTCTGTAGTACCTGTGTAAAAAATACACATTGATTTGATGTGCTTTATTTTAGTCATCTCTGGTTTTAGCAAGATATGAATCAATTAGCAGCTGGGAAATGCTAAAGAACCTTCCATCTTTATCACTTTCAGAATAGTTTCAGCAAGCTCTAGACCTTGGAGAACTGCTGATTACTCAAATAATATTCACTCTTATAAAGCCTGGATACAGAGCCTGCAGTAGATCTCAGTTACTTTTCCATATGTACTTGTAAAATTAAAAAATAAATTTGCTTCTTATTTCATTCCCAGGTGCTGGTCCCCAGGCCATATATACCTGAGGCGGGTGAGTCTGTCTGTGCATAGGCTCTCTTTTTGGAGTTCCACTTGATGTAGGAGCAGTTCTGGAAAGAGTTTTCCTTATGGAGAAGTCCTGTTGGATTTTTTTAGACATGATCCCCCAAGGTATCACAGTCTACATACCAAGTCACCGTTCAAAATCCTAGTAGATGCTGCACCCTTCATGCCGTGCACCTTCATGCCATATGTCAGGAAAGCAGTCCAAGATCGTAAGCATCATGGGTTTAAAGTGTTACCTTTGGTAGGGCCAGACATTATTTCAGACATTGTGAACTGGGCAAAACCCCCCAAATCCTAAAATATCTCTTAGAGAAGCAAGAGCACTACATGTAAGTCCAGATAAAAGCTATGCATGAGACAATACCTGTCTGCTCCAGGCAACTATGGGTATTTAGCTGAGGAGTGAGGTAACATGTAGTTAGTTTGTACCACCAAGTCTTAGAAAGCAGGGATCGATCTCTCTGGGGGGATACTTTTAGCACTATTATTGTAACTTGCTCTTCCTAGACACATTCCTATTCCAAGCAGAATTGGGGAAATCCCTTTATAGGATCATATCCTACAAAAATGTTTTCTTTTAATTAAATTAAAACAAATAGTAGAGCGCTAATAAAGATACACTGATCAGGCTTGGTTATTATTATTATTATTATTATTATTATTATTATTGAGTTTTATAGGATCCAGATAAAAATTCATCATGAGATAATAAAAGTAATCAGTATTTCAGTCAGCCTTCATTCTATTTCTTTCATTATGTGAAAGAAGGCACACTTCAATGACAACATTTTGTTTACATTTAATTGTGATCCATTTTTGGTTTTGTTTTTTTTTTTTGTTTGTTTTTTTTTGGTGTTTTTGTCTTCCTGCCAGGACAATAGAAATAGTATATTAGAAATAACCACAATATCTTCTATCCATGATCTATTGCAGATGACCAGGAAAAACGCTTATAAGGGTCAGTTATCACATTTAATCAGGAGATATTTGTGATTAAAGTAATCTTGTGGTTTTTTGCCTAAAAACATTTTAAAGGGCTTATTACTGAAAAACATGTCTTTATTTATCCATACAGAAGTAACAGGAAAAAAAAATCTCCTTGCTGATACACTGAAATTGAGAACACTTTAGAATATGAATAGCTTCATTCCCAATAAGTTGGGTACTATTTACATAATTTTTTGGATACATATTTTCTCTTCCTACTTGCAGGATAAAACTCATGTTGTATGTTACTGAAAATAAGGCAAGTAAACACTTCTCTCCATTCTGTTTATGGGTTTAGGGCAAAAGTCTCAATGTGGTATGTGAATGCTTGTGTTTCCTATCTATACAGTTGTTTTTTTCTCCTACTCTCTCCAGCCTGAAGAGCCTCTTCCATAGAAAGTTCTGAAAATTCTTTCCAAGCATATTTAATTTCTTTCAAGAAATTCACATGCACCCATTTCTTTTTTAATGGACACTTTTCCCCTAGGCATTAATGTAGTTACTTTTTTCACTCGCCCAAACTGGGGTGAACAACAAAAAAAACCCCTAACCAACCAACCAACCAACCAATCAACCAATCAAACAACCAACGAAACAACCAACCAAACCTAAACAACAACAACAAAAAACCCAACCAAAAAGCAAAACCAAGCAGAAATGCATTAGGCCAAATAGAAAAATAGCTCTCAAGAGTTGTTTCATTGACATTCAGTCTTGAAATGAGCATCAATAATTTTAAGGGTAAAAATGTGAGGTCAATCTATTTATAAGGAAAACATGTTTCTATTCTTAAAATGTTAAATATATGCTCAAAGTACTTGACTGAAAAAAAAATTGAAACTTATTCTAAGTCTAAGTGATGCTTTAAAAATATGCTGCTCCTGCTTTAGACCTTATACTTGCAGTATTTTAAACCTGCTTGCAAAATACAGCCAACTGGCATTTTTTCAGAGAATGTTAATTATATAATGGCATTTAGATGGGAGATTAGGAGAGTAAAACTCTGCACTGCTCTTTGTGCACCATCTTTTATTTTTAAGTGATTGCTTGAGCATTATTGAAGGGGACAGTCTGTCACAGCTTAGTACTGTCCGGTAAGTAATCTATTTCAGCTTCACATTCTTTACTGAAACATAAATAATGCATCCAAAAAAGTCTTTTTTGTCACTTTTTAAGCTTTTGATCCTTCCTAGTCAAAGACTAGGTGAAAACAAGCAGAACTGAAAAATAACTAGGATGATGGTTCATCTATCTGGGAGGTGTCGCCAAGGTTAGGTTCGCCTTTGCCCTGCATCAAAACTGCTTCCATACATAAAAAAAAGATGGGTCTTTTTCAAAGAAGACACCATTCTGAAGGGAACAGAAGGCTTGATATGCAGACCAGACCCACTTCTTAGAGAAGTCTGCTGCCTCCCTGTTGCCTGGGTTAAAGATGTGAAGAAAATTTCGTACCATAGTATGGTTGTTTGATTATTATCTATTATCTATTTTATTTATTTATTATCTATTTTTCAGATAGGCAGCAATGAAGTTGCAACAAGAAGTCCAAAAGAAATCAGGGGAACATTTAGGGCCTTGGGATGATTGTTTAAAGGATCAGGAGCACAAAGAGTGTTCCCCTCTATCCTTCCAGTTGAAGGGGATGATAAGGGAGGAACAGGAAGTGCCAGCAGATCAATACCTGGTTTATTTGATCATAGGTGACATCAGGCCTGCTGGCAACAGATGGGTTATACATGTCTCAAAGGGGAAAAGGATCTTTGCACAAGAGTTCACAGAGCTTGTTGAACGAGCTTTAAACTAGATTTGAAGGGGGGAAGGGATAAAACCAGGCTTACTAGAGATAAACCTGGAGGTGGCATGCCAGTATTTGAGGGATGGTGTGCTAATGAAGTCCTGCCATCTGAAGTGGAGGCAGGGGATACATGTAGCCACAAGACTGAAGTGTTGCTGTGTCAGAAACCATGGAAATGCCTGAGGAAGTTCATGTAGGAACTGGGGCTTCTCCCCCCAAAAAGGTGACAGACCAATGGCCCAACTGAAGTGCACCTACACCAATGCAGGCAGCCTGCGAAACAAACAGGAGGAGCCAGTAGCCACTGTGCAGCAGGAAACCTATGATATAGTTGCTTTCATGGAAACTTGGTGGGATGACTCACACAACTGGAGAAATGCAATGGATAGCTACAAGTTCTCCAGAAGGGATAGGCAAGGAAGGAGAGGCAGTGGAGAAGCCCTGTATGTTAGCGAGTTTTGGTTGTCTAGAGCTTAATAATGGTGATGATACGTTTGAGTGTTTATGGATAAGAATGAGGGTAAAGCCAAAAGGCAGGTATCATGGTAGGAATCTGTTATAGACAACCCAATCATGATGAAGAGGCAGATGAAATATTCTGTGAGCAGCTGTGAGAAGTCTAGCAATTGCTAGCCCTTGTTCTTGTGGGGGACTTCAACTTACCAGATGTCTGCTGGAAATACCATACAGCAGAGATGAAACAGTCTAGGAGTCTCCTGGAGTGTGTGGAAGATAATTTCCTGTCACAGCTGACAAGTGAGCCAGCTAGGGAAGGCACCCCACTGGTCCTGCTGTTTGTGAACAGAGAAGGACTTGTGGGTATTGTGATGGTTGGAGGATACATTAGCAACAAAAGGATGGCTCAGGAGAATCTCCATCCTTTTTTAAATGTGCAGGGAAACATCATGAGAAAGGATGAGAAAAAGGCTGAGGTACTTAATGCCTTCTTTGCCTCAGTCTTTTCAAGGGGAAATGGTTAGCCACCTGCTACACCACTTAGACATATGCAAGTCTGTGTGGATGGATGGAATCCACCCCAGGGTACTGAGGGAGCTGGTGCAAGTACTCACCAAGCCACTTTCCATCACTTGTCATCAGTCCTGGCTAACTGGGAAGCTCCCAGTTGACTGGAAGATGGCAAACGTGATACTCCTCTTCAAGAAGGGCCAGAAGGAGGAATCGGGGAACTACAGAACTTTTAATTAGACCTCAGTGCCAGGGGAGGTTATAGAGTAGATCATCTTGAGTGCCATCATGTGGCACATAAAGGACAGCCAGGTGACGAGGCCCAGTCAGCATGGGTTTATGAAAGGCAGGTCCTCTATGACTAATCTGATCTCCTTCTATGACAAGGTGACTCTCTGAGTGGATGAGGGAAAGACTGTGGGTATTCTCTGCCTAGACTTTAGTAAAGCTCTTGACACTGTTTCCCACAGCATTCTCCTGGGAGAAACTGACTGCTCATGGCTTGGACAGGTATACTCTTCGCTGGGTAAAAAAATGGCTAGGTGGCCGGGTTCAAAGAATTATGGAGTTAAATCCGGTTGGTATGGCGCTAAATACAGTTGGTGGACAGTCACAAATGTTGTTCTTCAGGGCTTAGTACTCGGGCCAGTTCTGTTTAACTATCCGCATGAGGGGATCAAGTGCAGCCATAGTAAGTTTGCAGATGATACCCAGTTGGATGGGAGTGTTGATCTGCTTGAGGGATGGAAGACTCTACAGAGGGATCTGGACAGTCAGGATCAATGTGTCAAGGCTAATGGCATGAGATTCAACAAGGCAAAGTATGTGGTCCTGCACTTGGGTCACAACAACCCCATGCAACCCTACAGGCTTGGGGAAAAATGGCTGGAAAGACACCCAGCAGAAAAGGACATGGGGGTGTTGGTTGACAGTTGGTTGATTATGAGCTGGCAGTCTGTCCAGGCAGCCAAGAGGGTCAATAGCAGACTGGGCTGTCTTGGAAATAGTGTGGCCAGGTTTACAGTGCTAGGTTAATGGTTGTACTTGATGCTCTTAAAGGTCTTTTCCAACATAAATGTTTCTATATTTCTATGATTCTAATATTAAAGAATGTTTCACTTGGCTGTAGTGGTAAGATAAAGAAAAGATATAATACATAAAATAGTGAAGGGAAAAATAAAAGAAAAAGAAAAAAGAAAACTTGAAAAACAATACTCTTATAACCATACTGAGCAAAGTTCAAAAGAACCAGCTGGTGCTGGCATCCACCAGTTGGGTCCTACCGGCTATGTTTCAATGGTGAGATGGAGTACAGTAGAAATCTTTGCTTGTTTTCCCTTTCTCATTTTATTTGAGCATAAGATGTAGTCAAAATAAGTTTGAAAGCTGCTTCTGTGAACAGGTGTAATTTTGAGCAGAAACATATTTTCAGTGTTCTAAGTTCATTCATATATATACACACATATATATTTTAAAAATATATAAAATATGTGTTATATTCACCTTTTCTTCCCCTCCTGTTTTCCCCAAACTTACAAAAGCTTCATCAGGCCTTTAGCAGTGCTTTGTAGGATTAAAGACACTGTTCTTGATCCATCGTTAAAGAACCATTTCTACCTGGAGCATTCTGATTAAAGTTTATTCAATTATTTGTGCCTGCCAGAGAGCCCTGGTTACCACTATACAGTGAAAATGAAATCCAGATGAAGTGAAAAGAATAATTGGTTAAGATTCATGAAGCATATTTTAGAAAGTTACAATAGATCAGTATAATGGGAAATCACTGCATGTCAGCATTGGTCTAATTTCTTGGGAACTTTATAACTGTGTAGTATCCATAGACTTCTCATCCTTTGGATCTTTTTCTTCCTACAACATGTAATTATAATTAGAAAGAAACAGAAAGAAATACTGAAGATCAGAGCCAACTTCAGCATGATGTGTTGGCCAGAGTTCTTTTAAACAGAGTAAACAGAAATGACAGTAGAGAAGAAAATCTGTGCGATTTAGAAATTCAGGATCAGATTTTGGAGGCTGTGTGTGTTTGCATAGATTCTCTTAAACTGCAGCTTTAAAGGGAGGAAGTGATGTGTATTTAGAAGAGGGAATAAGGTGGAATGAGAAATTTCAGTGTACAGTGATGGAGACTAAATAGGCCCAAAGATCTGCATGTACAGAGTTAGCAAGTTTTATGCAACAAATAGTTCAACGCAATCTAAGTTCATTTTTGTAATCTGTGACTATATGTAGTAAATCTTACAACACAATTTATACTCAAAGGTAAACGATTAAAGATCTTTAAAAAGCACAAAAACAACAAACAAGAAAGGAGGACTTAATATTAAAATCACAACCTAATATAAAGACTCAAGAAAATTTGGGAGTTCTTCTATAGAATGTTCTTTTCCTACTGGAAATTTAATTTTTTTTTTCAAAATCATCATTTTCTGTTTGCATTTTTAAAAGAAAAGACAAAATGTAAATATTTTCATTCAAGCTCAGCCTGATGATGAACATGTCAGTAATTGAACAAAGAAGCAAAGATATTAAATTCTTTTTTCATACTTGCAGGTGCTTTTGTAACAGAGTTTAAAACCAAGTATTTCTGTATAGCTATTATTGGACTCCAGCAGATGAGAATGTGAAATATTTTTAAGAGCTGGTAAAACCATTCTGTAACAAAGCTTTGAGAAGATTTTGGCAGAACATACTGAAAAGAAAATATTAATCAGGAGTAGGAAAATAACCTATGAGGAAAAATCCATCAAGAATAAGGATATCATTTTCTGCTGTTAAATAATCGAAATTTCAGCATAGCAATATACCTATGGTGATTTACACCATTGATGAACCATACCTGAAATATTCATAATATTTGCACTCTAGGCATTTGGTATACTGTTAAAAAGTAACTAACAAGAATTTTCTTATGGGATATGATTATAAGTCTAAAAATAAGTTGGCAGGATCCTTATGTGCTTTTCTTCTTCTTCTTCCTGTTCCCAGATTCCAGTTGACTTAGGAGGTACTTTTCAAAGAACCTACAGGATACGAGTTCTTGTTCCAGAAAATAGACCCCTAAACCCTCCTTATCCTGCATAAATGTAGTCTCATATTCCTCTGCAAAAGGCATTCAATTAGGTTAAGAAAACTACGTTTATATATAATTTGCTTTTCATCTCATCTCAATAAGAATTATTCACTAATGAGGTAGTAACATACTCTTTAATAATGTGAATTTAGACCCAGTATGAAAAAAAATAGTTTTGCTTGATATTCCCTACATACTATTCCCTCACAAATTATTCTCCAAATAGGAATACTTTGCTTTTGCACTGCCTTTTATTAACTAAGAAAGAAATGAAACCAAAATATTTTTATGGAAATCTGGGTAGAAATACCACTGGAAAATTATCTCAGACAACACCAGAAGGCACTCCAGCAAATCTGGAAAAAATATAATAATTTTGTATTTTTCTCATACTCAAAATAAAGCTTCAGGAAACAAAAATTTCTCTCATGGAATGTGCCTAGTGATGAAAAGGTCAGTGTTTCCTTCCAAGTGAATCAGAAAATATTACTTAATATTTTTAGTAAAAAAAATTCAACGCAGTTGGCACTCCCATCATCCTGTAAGTGTAAACTATAAGGGAAAGTTTTTCTAACTAACATAAAGCCCTATGTAATTTTTTTAATGCCTTTTTACAGAGGAGACCATCCCACTTTCTGGAAGTACTGTCCAAAACCAAATAGAAGTCATCACTTAGGTCCAATTAAGTCTTAGCAGAAGATGAGTTTATTGAGAGAATTTTTTTTCCTCAATCCTGATAATACTAAAGTGGCAGTAGTACTACCATGTTAAATCCACGTTTTAAAAACAATATACAACAAAACAGCAACAACAACAACAACAAAAAGGTGATTTGAAGAAAAGAAGTAAATACTAAGGTACTGTTTCAAAAATACTTCAATCTCAGAATCTTGAAAAATTGTTTGCCTGCAGTGGCATTTCGTAGTATAGGCTTGTGTCTAACCATGCCACTCATTTAACCTGGGACCACAAACCTTTTGTGTAAAATCTTTAAATTCCCATGAAGGGCTGAACTTTACATGCCTTAACATTACATTATTAAACTTTAATTAAATAAGTGAAAAGGAGAATTTATTCTCTTTCCTGTTATATCATATGTCTCCTCAGCCCTATCCATTTATACTTGTTCTAGTCATAAAGATTTAGAAATAGTCTCCTTCAACTAATGATCATTATAGTCATAGTTTAATGGACATTTGTCTCTGTGCTGTAGTACATTTTAAGTGAATTAATTGTGCTTAAAATTAACTTTTTTAACAGTACCCATCTTGAGGCTAACAAGAAAAATGCTAAATGTTCCTTTTTCATTATGAGTCATGGGCAAGGTACAGCAGGGAGAAATACACCTCAGGCCTTGCAGGCAGCTCTTGCCCACTACAGCTGATTGTCTAAAGAGCAGACTTTGTTAGCATTTTCTCATTCTCATAGCACCTTTCTCTGGTAATATGACGTAGGACTATGACCCAATAGGAGCTACTACATTCACATTTTACCACATTTCCAGAATCAAAACCTCACAGTTTAGGCAAGCAGGCTCTGCATATATATATCAATTTTAGACACACATGCATGCATGCACACACGCACACACACACACACACACGCAGCTCTTAGGAGACAATATATTTTCACAAAATTGAAGAAATGTCAAATTTCACAAGAAATTTCCAGATGGCTAGGAAATTTCAAGCCTTTGGACTCCTAAACCATGAAATTGGTGTTGTTCCAGTAATGATCCCTGTGTCCAGATGTACAGAAATAAATGTGCACCAGCAGTAGAAAACCATTGAAGAATGTGTCTTTTAATTCAAAACTACAATAAAAAGGGAAAAAATTGAAATGTGTAGTAAGGAAAATTGCACAGATAATTTGTGTTTATTTTTATAAAAGCTATTGTTATACTTTGAGGTCTGTCTTCTTCAATTCATGTTAGTGATCTCTCCAGCCCCTGGCATGCCTAGGGATTAGCTTGAGATGTGTTCAGGAGATTGAGGAGAGATGTTCATCTCTAGTTCTGGGTTCTGCATCTCTGGGATCAGGTAGAACATAAGGAAAGCAACATGTGCCTAGGGTTACCAAGAAAGAAAGTGACAACATTTGCAAAAACATCACCAAAGGCTAAGTGATGTAAAAGCCAGACAGTTGTGTAGGGACTACTGGTTTACAAGACAAGAAGTGGCAGGTCCCCAGCTTCTGGCAAAAGTCTGACCCCTCTCCCAGCAGCATCCCGTGCCATTTGCCCTGGAAGTCACTCACCTTTTCTAGTTACCTTGTCTGTTTTGATTAGCTAGTTACTGCTCTAGAACCTGTTTTTTGAGGTGAGGACTAATGAAAATGAGCTGCATGGATTAAGGATACTTTTGTGGGATAGTAGTTAGATAGGTTGCAATTCACTTTGTAAACTCACAAACGAAGCAACAAAAATAGCCAAACAAATCTCTGTGTGGTTCCATGTGGTTGGCCTGATGCCACAATTCTCTGATTTCCTGGCTTCAGTTGGGTGCTCACAAAACAAGATCCTACTCTTCCCTGCTCTAGGAAATTAATCTGGCTTGTGCCAGAATTTGCTGTTGCCTCAGATTTTTTGTGTCAATCTTTCTGTAAGCTGAATCAGGCAAATGGGAAAAGTTAAAAATGTGTTTAAAAACCTGAGAAGTCATATCACTGTTTCAAAGTATCCTCACCAACGTACAACTGCAGGAGTAGAAAGTTGGAGCATGGAGGAGAGAAAAGGCAAGGAAAATGCAAAAGCCTACTATACGAACTTCTCTTTCAAAACTAATATTTTGGTAGTATGGCCTAAAATGAGTTGTCTTCTCTCTCCCTTTGCATCATTTTGAAAACTCCATAAAACTGTTCAAATAACGTAGGCTACCTCCATAATACTGTATGCTCAAACCATGCTTGATTTTTTATGTATTATCAATGCCTGATTTTTGAATATATTTAAACATGAAGTCCTGAGATTTGAATTGCTCAACACAAGCTACTGTTTCTTTATTATCTCTAAAACGTCTAAAACTTGTTTTTTTTACTATGACAAATATATGTATGGAAAAAAAATTATGACTGAAATAAACAAATGACACAAAATTTGAATGGATGTCTTAAATTTTTGATTGAAAAATGTTTCTCAGCTTTTTAGTCAAATTATTAATTTCAGTGGGAAGAGACATAATTTATTGTCTACATTTCTTATAAAATAATAATATCAAGAAAGGTTGGATGAAACCAGAAAAGTTCAGTTCTTGTCAATAAAAAACAGAGCATTTTAGAAAAATCATAGTTACATAGAGAACCAAACAACTCTCAAACTAATAGGTAGGTTGGGGATGCATTTCCTAAAACGCCTGAAAAAACAGTTTTGATATTTTGGTTTTAGAAGTTCAGTATGATATCTTATTTAAAGGCAATAAAGAAAAGGAATTCCTTTTATAGGTTTGAACAACAGTGTTGGTAAAAATTAAAAATTGTATTTTCTCTAACATGTTCTCTTTGAAAAAACAGTATACTTTGAGCAAAAATAAGTGATAACCAATTTTAAAAATGGATCGCTAAGGCACTGTATATTTAGGAACAGACAACCTAAAAAGTTTATTTTGAAAATCCCAAGTCCTATTTGACTAAAAATATCATAAGGCTAATTACCTAGACTATTAATAGCTTAATACAATGCAATATTAGATGTCTGACTAGCCTTATATGTAATTAAACTGAGTCCATTTAAATTTACTGATATAAATGATAGTATTAGTTCCTTTCCTAGGAAAAAGTGTGGCTCAAATTGTTTTGAAAATGATAATTTACAAAAATCAATTTTCTTCTTTGAGTAATGGAAGGGTATGCTTTCCAGAAACTAAATTCAAAATTATCTCTCACTGCTTATCTAAATTTCTTAAAAATCAGCTGTGAGATATTTATTCAATCTACTTCAAGAAATGTTTATTATTCTTCCTTTGGGGACAGAGTGTCTTTCTATTCTCCTATGAATAATAGGAATTCATTTTCAAAAGACTGGCTTCTCCAACTCTAACATTACAAAATGAGTGTGATTCAGTGAATACTTGAATAGGATCCAATGAAATCTGGACCATGTTGGAGCCAAGAAAATACAAGAATAAAGTCCACTGAAAGTATGCTACTGTGTTGTTGTGTCGTTTGCATTTGAAATGAAAATAAATTTTTCAGCTAAAACATACTACTTAAATGATAGTGGTATGTGTTACTACATATTTACATATACATTTGAAATGTCATGCACATACTTGAAAAGTCAAAACAAAAATAAAATTACAAATTACAATAATTTTAATTCTTTTCATAGTAGTTGTGTTTAAAAACTGATTAAGAATAAGAGGGGCCACTTACCAGTAAGACACAGATAATAAGATGCTTCAACAGACACTAAATAGAGAGGTAGGAGAACATATTGAAAAAAATTAATTAGGTTTAGTTTCCAACTACATTTGCTTTGTCACAGTTTAAAGATATGATGACTGGCAAAGGTCAAAGACATTAGCAAGAAGCTCTTATTCACCATTTTTTTTGGTGGAAATTCCCATTTGATGAAAATGGGAATGATTTGATGAAAATGGGAAGGTAAACATTTACTCAAGCCAGAAAAATGGGTAAGATTTATACTTACTCAACTGGAAATTATTCTCAAGAGGAAAATTGTTGTCATGGCTAGAGAACATCAGATCTCAAAGTGCTGTTCTCTGATTCCAAAGTGCTTGGGACATAGAGTCATCTGGAAAATGAATTTCCATTCCCTGATTGTAACAGAACATTCAACAACAATTACACATGACTATAAAACTAGTTCTCATTCAACTACTTTCAGAAACTTCATGTGTGTTTTAAGCAATAAATAAATAAATGCAAAACAAATAACCATAATCAAGATTTTTTTATATATAAAACCAAAGTCTTATACTATTTAATTTTCATAACACTGGTGTAGGATCGTTGCTTTCAGCAATAAAAAGATTTCAGTTTCATTCAGCTGCTACTAAGGCTTCCAGTACTGAGACATGCAACTGCCTTTGAGGTAGGATTTTAGGCTTAACTGGTCTTCTACTCAAACCAATTTATTTCCTTCAGCTGTGC
>JAOQGH010000012.1:97101654-97122720 GCA_025769975.1 Gallinago jamesoni | reverse complement strand
GTGTAGGATCGTTGCTTTCAGCAATAAAAAGATTTCAGTTTCATTCAGCTGCTACTAAGGCTTCCAGTACTGAGACAGACTGTTCATGCAACTGCCTTTGAGGTAGGATTTTAGGCTTAACTGGTCTTCTACTCAAACCAATTTATTTCCTTCAGCTGTGCTGCCAGTTTTCCTACATTTTAGAAAGCCACTGTTGACATTTTTAAGACATTTTATTTTTTCATAATCTGAAGCAGGGAAATTTGTGTATGGAATTTAATTTGACATAAATTGTGGAAATGTTGATACAGACTAAAAAATATATGAGCTACCTTATTACCTAAAATGGTTATAGCAAACACACTTGTTATTCAAAAGGAAAAAGAAATATGTGAGTTTCTGAATTCAGAATGTCTATGTTATTTGACAGAAATGTTTTACCTCAGTAAAGGAATATGAAATTAAAATGTAATAATATATAACAATAATAGTATGATTCTAAAATAGTGAGGTAAAATTGACTAAATGATTTGTGCAGACAGGAAGAAGTGTGTCCTGGACAATTAATTAATGCAGTTAAAAGATTCTTATGAAAATAAATATATTAAATAGATAAAATATATCAAGATTAGACTGATCACACAGAACTTCCATTTCTGTGTCAAATTAAAATCTAAAATATTTCATAAACATAATACATTTGATAAAATATTACATAAATAAATATGTTTGTGTCTATATAAACTTATATCGTTCTCTTTCCGAAATATTCTCTCCTTATGTGTACATATAATGAGGATACCAGTGTCATCGGAATTTACATGAAGTTTTCAGAACCTTATAGGAATTTACTAACCAAAGCATTTTTCACACATAAGAAAACATATAATAAAAGAAAAACAGACCTTCAGGCCTATGTTCAGAGCTCCGCCTCACCAATACAAGCTGCACCTGCAGTTAGAATGCCTAGGGACATAGTTTGGCATCCAAATTTTTACAAACATAATTATCATAGTAATCCTAACGAAGAAAGACTTTTTTAAGTCTTTTGACACAGAAGTACCCTCAATTTTTGCAAAATACAGGTGGTGACTAGGACTGGTGCCTTCAGTGAGTGTTCTGTAGATTAAGAGCTATCAGCAGAGAGCTCTTTCCGGGTGAGCTGTCAGTTTGTCTAAAGGCTCTTCAGTTACCAGAAGGGGCTATTGAAGATGTTTACACCCTTCAAGCCATCAGAGTAACAGTGAAAGGAAAACAACCTTTTAGAAATTTAATAAACAGACTGCCTAATCCAGATGATCCAAGGTGGCTTTTAAGGATAATTTAGACAGTGTTTTTTTGCTTATGTCCATGAATTTGGAAAGAGTTGAACTTTTAAAACCAGTTTAAATTAAAAACTCTTTGGTTTTATTTTGGTTGGGTTTTTGTTTGGTTTGGGTTTTTTTCCACATTAAGGCCAAGATGGTAAATCAATCAAGAAAACTACAGATTTCTTTCCTAATTCTTATTTTTCCCATTCCTTTCTAAGAGCAATTTTTTATTTCCCTGATGTTTGGGGAAAGCTTTCTGATGAGTGGAAGACTCATCTCCAAACTAACTTTTCCCTGTGGCCACTCAACATTTAGGATGCTTGTTTTCTCAGAGCGAGCCTTCCTATGGCAGCTGTAGTGAGGTTAACATGATGGAACGGCCCTAAACACAGGGGCCCGCAACTACCAGGAAGCTCAGAGAAAGTTAGACATTTTTAAAAAATATTTTAATTTTGATATTTACCATTTGAAGTGTGTTATTCTGAAAAGTTTCTGAGAGACAAACTGGGATCTTGATATGTGCATACATATACTAAACAAATAAAAACCATCCTAAGTGAATAAAAACTTCACTTCAAAATACTTAATGTTATTTTATTCCTCTCTGTAATTTAACCAATCCAATTTACCCAAGATAATACCTGTAGGTAATTCCTGGTATTAATGAGTTCTTATTTAATTAATGCTGTCTTTGCCTAGATCATTCTATTTTCTTCCCTTGGGAAATATAAGGTATCAAAAATATTATATAAACTATCAGAACTTTTTGCAATGCAGTACGTTTATTAGGCAGCTTTTGACAACTTTATTCTATATCCTCCTGTTGTGTTTGTTTTTTTTTTTCATTTTTCTTAAAAGACAGAGGTAAATTTTCAGCCACAGAAAGAGGGCGTGCTGTTCATAGTGTGTTTAGAGCAGAACAGCTTTGTACTGACTGCAGTAGTTGGCAAATGGTCCAGACAGAGCCCTATCCATTGCACGGCAGCATCTCCTGTAGCAGCCAGTAGGAGCAGATGCTTAGGAAAAGATGTTATAAACAAGGAACACAGAGGGTAATCCTTTTCTTATTATAGCCTTCCTTACTCCAGCAATACCTAGTAGTTTCCTGAGCTTGCAGTTGAATTCAGACTGTTTTCACTGATAGTTATAAAAGTATGTAAAGTACATATATTTGTATAATACATTTTTAACCTCTGTAAGACTGTGCAGAGTCAGCTATCTAAATATCTAAATATATGACAAGACAGAGATTTGCTCTCTGCTTTTTGTTTTTGTTTCTACATGCTGTATGCTTGATTTGAAGCATCAATAATGGATTCCCTGGAGAGGTAGCAATGGGTTTAGATCACACAATGTCAGAACTTATGCCTATAAATAATTTTAAAAAATAATTATATTTAATAAAAAGTTCAAGACTAGTATGCAGATTGCCATCACTGCAGCTCAAATTAATCTCAACATAAAATAAAAAGATATGGATGTAATAAACAATTAACATTCTGCAAGAAATAACAGTCTATTTTCAAATCTCATGTTCTAAGGTTAAATTTAAAGTCTCAAATCAATTGACTAACTCAGCTGCTTCAGGTTAGCAACTATCATGTTTGCTATTCCTGCCAAACAAACTTATATCTTTAGTCACTGAGGAACAGCTCCCAGGTCTCTCTTCCCCAGTTCCCAATTATTGCTCTGGCTTTTTCTCACTTCAAAGAAAGCTTAAAATGGAGTTACAAGAGAGAAAAAGGCAATAGCTAAGGAGTTAGGTACACTCAAAACAGTTACAGCACTGAAGCAGATTCCATGCTGCAATTCTTTCCCTGAACTGAATCATGGAGAGTTTGGGATGAGATCAGTGCTAACTTTTTTATTTTCCTTTATTCCTTAGGGTTTGTGAGAGCTCATTCTGTGCTTTTAGGTCTGGAGGACACTTCTGTCACTTCAAAGATAATCTCTTAATTGAAATATATTTTACTTTTATTAGACATGCAAGAACCATGCTGTTGGAAGGCAGATTTTAGACTACCACATGAAGTATTTGAATGCATTGTGCCAGTGGCATTTAAGGTGTTCAGTTCACTGGATTTTATGCTTTTTTTATATGAAAAAGTTATTTTATCTCCAGCTCAAGTGGATTTTTCTTTTTATGATTGTTTTTGTTGCCTCTGAAATATTCTGTGACACATGGATAAGAATATTCTAATCAGGACTGGCTGTGATTAAGTTCATGCCTGCCATGCATTAGTCTATTCTTGAAGCATTTTAAAATCTTTACAGGGATCACAATTTGTTAAGTTTCCAAAAGACATTACAAAGTATTTAAAACTTCAATTTTATTTTAACTGTTTTCATTAACTTAAATCAGTCATTTAAAATAAAACATGTTTCCAATAATACCCTTTGTAGACTGGGTTGACCAAGAAATAACAACAAAAAACCAAAAAATTTAGTGTCAAAGCTGTATTTTTTCACCATTGCTGAAAACATTATGAGATCTTATAATTTTTTTCATTCAGTATCCTCCTGAGGGAAGAATTCACATACAGTTGTAGCTTTTCAGTTCAGTTTTGATAGATGAAACTTGCAAAATGTGGACACATTTAGAAAACCATTTATTTATTTTTTCTTTCCATCTTTCCCCTATCTTGGAGCAGCAGAAATAACAAGACGCAGAATGAAAACCACTACATTGGTACTGTCAGTTTAAGTTAGAATATATCTAATATTTTACAGTCATGACAATAGGCAGATGTTTATCATCTTAGCCAAATCCTGTACATTGATATCCCAGGGAAAATGTTTTGCATTTCAACTGACCTATGTTTAACATGTCTCTTCCTAGCATTGTTAAAGTGCGCTTATTTTTATTTTTTAAAATATATCCAGTTTATGATGAAAAAAGCTGAAATTTTGTTACATTGCATTAAATAGGTCCTCTCACACAAGCAGTTAAATCCAAAGCAGTCATTATTTCAATCTGAACTCTTCTGTAACCCCACAAACAAATTCTGCTAAAAAAAAAAAAAAAAAGGCAAAAAAAACCCAACCAGACCAAACAAAAAAGAAAAAGAGAAAGCTTTTGGTAATTTTGTCAACATCAAGTTAAAAATGAGTTACAGGGAAATAAATTCCAGAGATAATAATGTCATTGAAAGCATCCTGCCAAATCACAACCAGTATCCAGCCCTAATCTCGACTGTTCTTGAGAGTCTGAGTGCCTGGTGTGATGGTGATTACCATGGTATCACACTGCAACAATGGTAAATAACCTGACATCCTCAGCAATTAACTGTGTCTACTATATTATTGGCCATACTGGCCCAGCAGTTGCACTTACAAAAACCAGATGTTAATTTACAATAGCAGAAATAATGAGCTGTTGCAAATCCAGCCCAGGATTTTACGGAAATTATGCAACATCCATAACAGAAGGTACACAGAAATGTACTTTATGTTACACATGTTACTTATGTTACACATAAAAAATTTATTGGCTGGATATCTAACATGAACCATGAAACCATCTGCTGATGAAGATAGGTTTGGGCTGGCCTAAAGAGTGGGAGACTGAAGGGGCTAAGTTAGGTGTCATCTGTCCTTAGGTGTACTAACTAGTACCCATGTACTAGTTAGGGGAAAGCAGACATGAAGGAAAAGCTCAGCTGAACAAGAGAAAGAGTTATAAAAAAAGTTTTATAATCTGTGGATCACCTAAGTATCTGGCATTTTGCCCACAGGGGACACACAAAACAGGCACTGCCTGCTTGTCTGTAAATAGATGAAGAGAAAGAGTTTATGCTATAGACACATTGACCAAAGTCAAGGAGAATACCTTATGGCTGCAACAAAGGTGTCCAAACCTTTTTGGTTTGTTGCCTCTTCATAGTATCAACAAGCAGAGTATGCATTCTTGGAGAAATGTGCCACAAGGTTTGATGCAACCTAAGACAACATGAGACTTTCTAGTGGAAGCTTGTGTAGTAAACTAGCCTGGAACTAACATTTGAAGGAAAAGGTTATGAGAAGACATGGAGGGACTAGAAACCATGGCTAAAAGGCAAGTGCATCAGAAAGATTTGACTAAGGGTTGCAGGGAAATTAAAAAAGATCTGAAGATATTTAGTCTTCTGTTTTGTCATTATATACTGAACAGAGTAGACTAAGCAATGCATGCCTTTACAAATATCTATACATAAAGTTGTATCCTGCTCTGTCAACTTTGTATCATGTGTCCATGCCATCCATGGATCTGTGTCTGTGTCTGTGATCAGAGACAATAAGTATCGTTGCCAACAAAAGTCTTTTGGGGAATAATCGGTTCACTGACATAACTTCTGTGAAACAGTTACAGTCAGACATAAGTACCAAACTCATTACCTTCCACACGAGCTTTTAACTGTAATTATTTGGTATTTCAAATATACTAGTGTATACAGTGTGGGTAAGGTACATGGCTTCCCATTAATTGCTATTTATCCTACAGTGTTCCTAGTTGTTGAACCATTCAGATACAGGATGTTTTGCTGAAGTTTAAGAGGTGAGAAAGACATTTAAATATATCCAATCAAATCAATGTATATCAAATATTGTAAAGGGACCCAAAAAGATTTTGGAGCTTTGCATTCACAAACTAACTTGTATTTCAGTGAGAGTTAAAGCGTTTATGTTGTGAATGATTAAAAATGGTGTATAAATTATAAACAAAGTTAATGCTTGAGAAAAACTGACTGAAATCTCTTGCATAGAACAAACAACCAGAAATGACAACATAAACTATAAATAGATGGGTCTAAGATAAAGACATAAAAAGAGAGAGGGAGAAGCTAGTAATTGTATTGCATATCATGTGACCCTTATTGTTTATTGATTCTGGAGTGAACAAGGAATAAACAACCATTCCTATTTCCACATCCTCCTTCTCTTTGGTCTTGACCAAAAGTGACTTTGTAGACTGTAAACACAGTGTGTCTAGCATATGTGTATATATGTAGAAATTTTTATGGGCAGATGGATCTAGCTGCTGTATTTTCTGGACAGTCACAGAATATATTTAAATTTCTCTGTTTTAAAGATTTATCAATGCCTTTGTTTCCTCACAACCTCTGTCTCTGTCATAATATGTAGAAATATGAGTGAAGATTACTTCTGACTCAGCCAGGCTAAGGAAAATTTGGGGTTCTCAAATTAGCAGTGGGATTAGTAGTCAAACCACTGTATAATAGCACACCATACTGATCTTTAACATCAGCACTTTTGTTTTTACGGAATAGACTTCCTGGCAGATTTCCTCAATATGTATACTGGGACTTTCTCCATCCTATTTCAACTAGAACAACCAACAGGGGCACTTTTACATTTAAATGTACAGTACATTATGATTATTTATTATCACATTTGACTTATTCCCCTAAAGAGGAAAAGTCCAAGGACCATTTAGTTTTCTATACTGTACAAAATGAATGGGATATATTTTCCAGGGATCCAGGTACCCATTACCTGTGACTGAAAGAAGTGACTCAGCTATGACAGCTTTTTCTAGAAGGTGAGGATGAGATGTTATGAGATGTTACTATAAGAAATGCTTTTAATAGAGTTTTGTTCCAAAATTTCTACTGAGAAATGCGTAAGAATAAATAGGCTATATCAGTCTGCATGGATAGAAGTAACAAGGCTGAAACTCTTCTGCTTCTTGATTTGCTTTGACAGTCAGAGACCATTAATGATATCGACCACTGAAGTAAGTAGTGCCATAAATAACAGCTGACTTTTCTCTCATTCTCTATTTCAATAAAAATATTGGGTTTGGAGAATACCATTCCCATTGGTGTCACTATTATTAAGAGGAGGAGTGATTAACTGTAGTGCTGATGAACAAAATCATCAATGATATGTAGAATACAGCAAAAAAATAATACCAGTTGTACAAGCACTGCAATTGCAGTCTTTTCAGATGCAGGATATAACTTTTTATTAAAACAGAATGTCAGATACAAAAAAATCCTATTCAAAAGGCAGTATGGCACTAAAGAAGCAAGACTATTCAGGAACAAAAGGGGAAAAATATTCCTTCATTTGTACTATTCTTCTGCTGAGGTGACCACATCGTTGTCCCCAGCTTGAGTCCTACAAAGTCCTAGAAAAAAACCTTAGCCTAGGCCTTGGTGGTTACAGATAAAATATTCTGGGAGAATATTGCCTTCAGAGAAGGTTTTGACCAGACTGTTGTCCAAGGTCGGGAGAAGGGTAAGAACATGCTATTTATCACACACTTGGTCACTTAACTTTCATGATTCTATTGAAATTCATCATTAAAAGTTTCCTTTAAGTTGTCAGCCATGGATATAAAATTTCTTTGAGACCAGCCCTCTTGTCTAATAGATAATGTTTTAAAGATGGCCTGGCTGGCTGCCCACATTGGTAAAACAGAAAACCAACAAACACAAAGGAAATAAATTAGAAATCTAAAGGAGTTCTTGAATGTAAAATAAGTTATATAGCTCATATTTTCTTGGTACAATAAATAAAATACTAAAATTATAAATACAGTCTAAAAAGCAAGTCTCAGACTTCTCAGAGTGTAAGTCTCTATGTTGCAAACAGATTTTTGCCTCATAACTGTTCTTCATTCTTCCTTTTTCTTTTGCTGGGCCTTTTGTCAAGGAAGGTTATCAAAGAATGTAAAGTATTGGTACAACTGTAGTCATCTTAGTAGTTATATAAATGGAAAATACAGATTAATTAAAGCTACTGGAAATATAGTGAAAATTAGAAATCCTTTATGGAAACTAAAAGGAAGAACTTAGAAGAAGAAAACAGAACATACTTGATATTGTAATACAGAAGCTAATAAACCTTTCTGCCATAACTTTCCAATCAGCAGAATGCCTGGAATTCTTCACACAGTTATTATGAAGATTTACCATACAGTTTTTCTGCTAACTGCTTGCAATATGTAATAAAGATTTTGCATTTTAAAAAATAAACATTAATAGGTTAACAATCTTCTCAAATAAGAGGACAACTTACATTTCAGAAGTGAAAAATTCAGTATTCCAAATTCAAGTTAAATGTAAAAATGGAAAGACAATAAACCAGTTACTTGCTGGTTTTGGTATTACAGAAATTAATATTCAAAGATTCAAATCAGAAGTTAAAGTCACAATGTTCAATTGTTTATCCTTGGACCTGAGAACCTACACATATTGCATGATTTTGGTAAATGCCTCTTCATCCCTGTCCATCATTCCATGCATCAATTTGATCATCTGTATGATTATTAAAGGTATTCAGCTGTCTTAAAGTTCTAGAAATATATACTGTGCTTTTAGTTTTCTATCTGATTATCAACCAAATAATTAAACGGGACTATTAAAATGTTTAAGTACTTTGTTGATTTCAAGTTTTATGAAAGACTTGCTTAAGCTTTTGGTAAATGAAAAATAAATAACTAAAAATACCCAGGGAACCTTTTTTAAGCTTAACTGTTATGAACTACTCAGAGGCATATTGTCATCTTCAAGGCCAGGCTGGATGGGGCTTTGTGCAACCTGCTCTAGTGGGAGGTGTCTCTGCCCATGGCAGGGGCGTTGGAACTCGATGATCTTTAAGGTCCCTTCCAACTCAAACGATTCTATGATTCTATGATCTTGAAATAATTGCATTAGGAAATTAGTGTCTCTGAGTTTCACTCAGAGCTATTACACTTCTCAAGAGTCTTTTCTCAGACAGCATAGTACAGAATTAAAGCTGTCTGCCACTGGA
This sequence comes from Gallinago jamesoni, assembly GCA_025769975.1. Lineage (NCBI taxonomy): Eukaryota > Metazoa > Chordata > Aves > Charadriiformes > Scolopacidae > Gallinago > Gallinago jamesoni. The sequence continues at coordinate 97,113,673 of JAOQGH010000012.1, read as the reverse complement.
TTTCATCTGAATTCATCTTCCTCTGATTTCAACTGTGTGCAGAATGAGAAAGTTGAAGATGTGCATTTAAATGTAGCCAATTGTATTGCTTACAAAGGTGTAAGGACAGCCACTCACAACCTATCTGTAAAAAGGGCACAGCGTGTGATCAAAAGACAGAAACTATATATGCTGAAAAAGTGAAACAATAAACATCTTCACTTCACCACTTAGCAGAGTCTGTGCCTCTTGTGCCACAAACTGCACAACAGTAAAGCTCAATTACTGTTTAAAAGGACTATTGAAAAAATCTAATATGGCCTATACTGTAGTTCCTCAGCAGGTTCTCATAAGTGAGGAAAAATAATATTTTCATTTTAAAAGAATGCAGAAAATAATGTTGAAACAAATGCAAACAAGGTCAGTGTAACAAATGTTGCAAATACTAGAATAAAAGGTATTGGAAAAAATCCAGCAAAAAAATAACAAATTATGAGATATCTGCACAGTGAGAAGCTGACAATAGAACTAAACTCATACTTCAAAACTCGATTTGATAAATATTTATTATCATTACAACTACGTACTTTTATCATAAATTATAAACTTAGTGAGTATATTGTATACTTTTAAAGGAAACTGTAACAGACTGGCACTGATAAACAAAAGAACAGTGTGTTGCTTCAAAAAATGTAAAGATGAGATTAAAAGCTTTTTAAAATTTACAATCTCACCAAGCTTTTACTGATAAGACAATGATTTTATTATTCTAAAAATATTTTTCAGTAATACAGAAAATGAATATGTTAAAAAGTGAAAATCATAAAATGGGGAGGGACATTAATTTCCTTACGAAAAGTTGGATTGGGAAGAGATCAAAATGGCCCAGTAGCATTATATAGCTAATTATTAAAATATTATTCAATCACATGTTCCATGTAAAGAATAAAGAAGCAAAAAAGGGACAAATACAAAGAAAGTAACAATGCCATGACCACACTTCAGACTAGTAAGTGATTATTGGTAGTGTGGATTGATAAAGGTAATCAAAGCAATTTTCCAGCATCATTAATCTTTCTTGAGAGAACAGAAATTGCATTTGGTCTAGGAAGATTACTGAAAAATTAAACAGACAACATGTCAAGCAATATGATTTAAAAAGCTAGAGCTTTCCAAATTGAGTGTAGGGAGATAATCATCATACTTTCCTTTGTATCTTTCACAGAGATATTATTTTTCCTTTGTATCTTCCACATAAGAAATTAAAGGAACAAGTTATCTGTGGGAGGACACACAGAAATTACCAGAAGTGCATTGTTAAAAAACAGGTTAACTTCCTAGTTGTTCTCTGAACAATACTACTGTATAATTTGTTCTAAATCAATTACATGCTGATTAAAGTAGTTGACTGAACTGCTATCATCCTATGTTATTTAAATTTATAAGATGTCTTCTGGAGATGAGTTTCTGAATTTCCTATTCACTGGTTTGCTGGCATTGCTAAAGAAAATCCTCATTTCTTTATATTGTTGTTGGTTTTAATAGAAGAGGGAAGAAATTAGTGGACTTCAATTACAAAGAAAATAAAAATGTTTATATATAATCATAGAATCATAGAACCATAGAATGGTTTGGGTTGGAAGGGACCTTAGAGATCATCTAGTTCCAACCCCCCTGCCATGGGCAGGGACACCTCCCACTAGAGCAGGTTGCTCAAAGCCCCATCCAGCCTGGCCTTGAACATCTCCAGGGTTGGGGCATCCACAGTTTCTCTGGGCAACCTGTTCCAGTGCCTCACCACCCTCACAGTAAAGAATTTCTTTCTAGTGTCTAATCTAAATATCCCTTCTTCCAATTTAAATATATACTAGGAATGTTCCAAGGCAACAGAGAATAAGTGTTATCAAAAACCTTAGATAAAGTAAAGAAAGAAAAAGAAGTAAAACTCTCTGAGAAAAAATCTTAGAACAGATTGCCATTCAGCTAAATAAATTTTAGAAACCTGAAATGCTCTTGCATCTTTCACAAAAACCTTACAATTCCTTTCTCCTTGTGAGCCTTTGAAGAACAGTGACATACTTGAGGTATCCCTTCCTTTACTCCAAGCCAACCAAACTAGATCTAAACCAGATGACTGCTTTTTGAACTTTGGACTGTGCCAAATCTTCTTTTAGTGCCTGTGGCTGAGTGTGATCTTGATTTTATAAACACAAGAGTCTCAAGCAAGCTGTTTCTATGTTGCCTAAACATACTAGAATTCAAAGGTGAACCAAAAATAGTTGTTCTGCATTGTGGAGCCATTCAGTTCATTCCACATAACACAGATGGAGAATCAGCATATAGACACTGTGAATGGTAAGGGAATTTAGGATCAGTCATGAATTTGAATCTGGGTCCCAGGCCTCTTCTTATTTCTTCTTGTGCCTTTATTTTTTGCTTTGAATTTTGGACAAATAGAAACATAGAGAGAGAACAGGAACATTATGAAGCATATATCAGAACTGGAGTGCAGAATGTGCTGCAGAATAAAACCAAATAATAGTATGGCAATCCATTGCCTCGTAGCTATCAGAATATGTTTTACCACACAATCTAATTTGGAATGTAAAAGCAAAACTGAAGAACCTGAAAACATCTGAACCTGAAAAATCTTCAAAGTTAGAAATAGTAGGAAGAGAGTAATATTCAGTGTATAATGAAGCAGTTTTTTTTTCAAGTTCTCTCTATAGAAAGAAACTAAAACCATAGTAAGGAACCAATTTCATCTTGTCGGGTCAAAAGTCATCCCCTTCTCTAGCTCTCTATTAGTTCAAAGTTCTATGAGATGTTTTCATGACAGAATTTTATGCCCTTTTCTTTTCCCTCCCCCTCTCACCAAGTCATTCTGTTCAAAAAAGTGTAACAAAGGGAAATATTTATTTCTTCCTCCGAGGTCAAGGGTTTGCACCACAATGACATAAAAAAACCAATTAACTTTTGTGTGTCTGCTTATCTCTTACTTGTGAGACCTTCTAAACCTCAAATATGAGATATCACAGAAACCACCAGTCTGCAGTATCATCCTCTGTACACTCTTCTACACTGTGCTGCAAACTACATAGTCATTAGTGGATTTTGAGCAAAAGTGTTTTCATCACTGAGTGAAAAACACCCAAAGATACTATAGAGAAGAGTATAGAGATAAAATTCCTGTATATAACTCCTGACTCTCTATGTCCAATGTATTGAAATTAAATATAATATATAAAAATATAAATACTGTAAATATAAAACCAGTATTATTTTATGTTGTACATTAATATTTGCTATATATGAGGTTTTGAAAAGAAAGTAATTTTAAGTTCTTTGTCCCATAGTCCATTATTAACAAAAAATTCTGATGTCACATTTATATAAATATATTCAGTTCAAGAAAAACTGAAAGTATTTTTTTTCTTTTATTCTAACAGCTTAAGCAGAGTAACTCTTCTTCTTCTTTTTTATTTTTTCAAATATGAGGTGTGAAATAACAAATATATATATATATATAACAAATAATAATCTGCATTCCTGTGCAGATCTGGATGCAGAGCCAGTCTATGAAAAAATCACATACTCTGATGCACTTTTATTAACTAGTCCTCTTTCGCAGCGGTATTACTGGTACTCAAATAAAAGTTTTATTGTAATGGTTTATCTCTCTCATCTCTCTATTCTCTGGTGCTCATCTTGTTTATGATACCACATTCTTATTTATACAACATAGAATGTTCTCCCTAGATGCTCCTATTAGAATCTTAATCCTTCTTGGGTAAGCAAGAATACTCACTTGGGTAAGTGAATAACTCGGTTCACCAACACCATCTTTGTCTTGGACCTTGCAAGGTACCTTTGGTAGCATTCCAGACCTATTCTGCATTAAGGAGTTGAGAAAGACAGTAATGGAACTCAGTGAGAGACATCATGTCTGATCCTGCTCCCACATACACTCTCAGAGTTTGTATTCTGAAATGACTGACGTCATTGGGGCAAATGTGGGCACCCCTTCAAATAAAGAGGTTCAAATTTTTTCAAATACAAGAAATGCAATGGGATTTGGAATCCAAAAGGTGGTTAGGCAGAGTCAGAAAAGAATGGCACTTCAGGAAATGTCTATTATGTCAATATCTTTTAAATCTCTGTGAATAATCATTGCTCTGCCTGATTTATACCAGGCACTTTATTCTGTTTCTCTCTTATTTGAACTGAGTGCCCTAGCTGTTAGAAAGAACTGCACTCTTGGGTTTTTTCCTTGATTTTTAACAATAATTGCAAGTATATAAATAAAAGAGTAGAAAATATTAACAATTGCCATAGGTTCAACCAATACAGGAAAAAATATAATAAATAAGAAATCTCAGACAGGATAAAAAAATAAATAATGACAGTATTTGTTCAAAGTAATTTTTCTTTTCTTTGTGGATATGTAATATTTCTATTTAGATTTTGATTCTCTCTGTGCCTAATACATGACTATATAGCTGGATATATTAAAAGCTTACATAAATATAAGAAGTCTGAGAAGTGGCTATGATCTTCTTTTTTCCCACAGGAAATACATCCAGAATTTAAACTAAAACACCTAACTGTGACAGAGGACAGAGTGCAAATTAACTGAATTGTCCAGCGAAGTATTCTGAAACACTTCAGGATAGAAATAAAATTTTAAATATGGTAAGTGGTAAAATTAGTTGTTAGAAGTGTATGGGGAGAAAAAGAAAACAGAAAGACAAACTAGGAACAGAATCTAATAGTTATCAAGAAAGAAAGAGATTAAGGATATAAAATTGATTTAAAATCCTCAGAGCAAAATTTTCTTACATTTCATGTCTTTCATTTCATAGCTGTTTATGAGAAAGAATGAAACTAATAATTGGCAAACAGTGAACAAAATGGGAGGTTTCTATCCATTAAAGTTTCTTAACACCATTTGAACTTAAATAAATCCAGTAATGTGGCTGTGAAAAGATGTTAGGTGAGATGTTGTGAAAGCTTCCCTCTCGTAATTTGCCCATAGGAATTCACGGTACTAGAGAACTTTTTCTGCTTCTATATCAGGGAGTACAGGGAGTACTGTATCACTGGAATTTGTGTTCTCCAAAATCCTGGAGGATAATTTAACAGGAAGAATAATCATGCAGAGGCTGGGACCACCAGATTTTTTCTGGTCTCTCCTGGGGTTGAACAAGCATCTTTCATTTCATCATCTCTCACAAAGAGCAAGTAGTTCAGACAGGCTACCAGACTATACAGTTCTGTCTGTGCTAATGCACAGAGTTGTCTGCAATACAGAGAAATGATGCACTGCCACATGACAAACAAAGCACTATCATGCAAAGTGTGTCTTTGTCACCTCCTTAACATGTCATGGATATTCCAGCTCTTTACATTCATATTATTTTTAATTGTGAATCATATCCTCTACTGTATAGCAAGATCTCAACAGGATCATTAAGGTGCTTCATTCATGATTGGGAAGGCATGAGTACCTGAATGACTGACAGCAAGAATTTGATTAAGTTAACCTAATTGCTTTTATTTAGTTGTGATATAAGTTTTCTGGAGACTTACTGATATTTCAATAGTCTGAGCAAATGTTCTCAGACTCAGAGTGCTTATTTTTTAGGCTCATGTATTACTGATTGCTTTCAGAGATTGATTTCTCTCAAGATAATTTATGCTTTAGCATAGATTATTCAGAGAATAGAACTGTTAGACTGTATTTCAACTGAATTACACACTGTATATGGCCCAGGTACACATATGCTATAAAATATGGGCTTTCTTTCTGTAGTTGTAAAAAGATAAAATATATAGGTACACAGACCACATCCAGATAAATATATCTGGAAGTGTTTTATAAACCCTCATTTATATACCCTCATTGTCCATTCAGTTCCTCTTCCTATCAGCCATACAGCTATACAGTTATCAATTCTGGCACATTCACCCAACATGTTCTTGACTGATTTCAAATGATCTTCCATCTTCTCCAAAGGTTATTTCAAATGGAAAGAACAGTGCTTTACTATACTCTATAAAGGCATGTTTTTCCCGTCTATCTATCTAATCTTTTGTTACAATTTGGGAACGTTACTTCTTCCCTCCGATGTGAATGAGAAGAGAGATTCCTTTCTTTTCAACAGCTTACTTGTAGTTGAGGACCGCTGTGATTGATGTGCTTTCCCCTTCTTTATCAAACAAACATATACACATATATAATAAACTCCATCTTCTCATGTCAAGGTTTCCTGGTAGATCATATTTTATACAACACTGATCAGTCTTTTTGCTAGAAAACTTGACTCAGGGAACAAAATGTAAATATTTGTCTCAATGTTTATAAATGTTTAATGACCTCCCAAAATATGTTAACAATAACACTGAAAATATTTATAATCCATGTGTATTGGTGCAGGTGTTCATGTAATGACAGTGGAGGTCTGCAGGGTGGCCTCTGTGAGGAGAGGCTGGGACTGCCCTGGAAACAATCAGTTTCAGCTGGCTCCAATGGACCCACTGCAGGCCAGGGCTGAACCCCTTAGCCACTAGTGGGGCACCTCTGGAAAGCATGTATAAGAAAGGGTAAAAAAATTCTTAGCAGCAGCTGTGAGAGAGAGTAAGAAAAATGCGAGAGAAACAATTCTGCAGACACCAAGGTCATTGAAGGAGGGGGAGGAGGTACTCCAGGTGCCAGAGAAGAGCTTCCCCTGCAGTCCATGGAGAGGAAAATGGTGACACAGATTGTCCCCTTGCAGCCCATGGAGGACCATGGAGGACCATATATCCACACTGCAGCCCATGGAGAACCTGACACCAGAGCAGGTGGACATAACCTGAAGGAAGCTGCAGCCCATGGTGAGTCTACCAAATTGTAGGCTCCTGGCAGGAGACATGGTCCAATTAGGACCCATGCTGGACCAGTCCATTCCTAAAGGACTGTATCCTGTGGAAAGGGCCCACAATGGAGCACTTCTTGAAGAACTGTAGCCCATAGAGAGGATATATGGCAGAGCAGTTCTTGAAGGACTGTATCCCATTTGATCGACTCAATGCTGGAGCAGTGCTCAACTGCAGGGGAGTAGTGTGAGAAGAAAGGTGCAGCAGAGACAAAGTAGTTTGAACTGACCGCAGCCTTCTCTGTCGCACTGCACCACTTGGCCAGGGTGGGGAGGAAGTAGAATAGTTGAGGACAAAGGAGTAAAGTCGCATCTAAGAAGAAAAAGGGTGGGGGCAGAGTGACCATAATTTGGTTTGGGTTTTGTTTCTCACTATCTTACTCTATTTTTAATTGGAAATAAATCAAATCAATTGTCCCCAAGTCAATATCTGAATATGACAGCAATTGGTGATAGATCTCAACCAATGAGCTTTCCATCTTATTTTGTCCCCTGCCTGCTGAGGAAGGGGAGTGAGAGAGCAGCTTGGTAGCCAGATAACACACCACGCAGTTGGGGTGTGTTAACCACAACCTGTATATATTTAACCTTTCTCATTACTGAAACTACTTTTCATCTTCCGAAACACTTATAAACAATGTGTTTTCTGTAGTCAGAGTAAATTTAACTTAGCATAACAATAATGTTTGAAGAAATATTGTCATAAAAATATAACTTTAAAACATCAAAGTAAAAGAAATGTTAAGTGGTTTAGGAGTATATAAATATTAGACAGCTGTATCTAGATATCTAGCACATAAAGACTGAACACTTTCTAGCAATATCGTATGTGTGGTTAAATATTTTACAAGAAAATAGCATCTCATTATTAACAGAGATGTATAAGTAAATAATATGATTGAAGAGCGTTGATCTCTGACTTAGTAAACAAATCAAACAACACACAAAACCCTACTACATCAACAGTGACAATTTTCAAGAGGTAGGTAATAAAACCTTTTCTTTCAAATACCTAAAATAAATGTTTATTTCATTACTCCTACTTTCAGCTTAAATGGAACTATTATGTGATATGTCAAAAAACTGTCTTCAAATCTAGTTGTCATGATTATTATTTGAAATTTTCAGGGCTGTTTTCATTATCTACTCATATTTGGCAAAATGAGGAACTAAGACTTACAGAATATTCACAGTTTTGAAATGAACTATTATTAAGTGGAGAAAAAGCAGAATTTCTGCTTAATGTAAAAGTACTCATTATTGTCTTTTATAACAGAGGATAAATGTCCAGAAGAGAAAACAATAGCATTTTTTATATTGTTCTTCATGACTGAATTATGCTTTATTCTTCTCCATCTAAAATGGGTTGCTTGAATTGACAATAAATGTCAACAAATTAGTTAATGCTTGCTCTTCCTTAAATCTTCTGTAGTTTTCAACAAAGAAGAGTAGGTGAGTAGGAAGTCACCTCAGTGATATTTTTCAATAGGGCAATTATCTTCTTAAGCCTGACTTTAACACCAGTTTCAGACCATGCTTCAAGAATTTTTCTCTAATGAGATGATTCTCTGTGGACACTAGCAGTTCAGTCACAACAGAAGTGATATAAGCCTCTCACACTTCAGTTTTGTTAATGTCTCATTCTCTTTCATCATCTCCAATTAAGACCCATTTACCTATGCTTTCAAAAGCATTAGTGTTTGTCTTATATTATTTTTCTTAATAAAGTTCATGGCTTCAAAACAACAAAAACATTTAAGCAAACAGGTGCATACAGGACAGATGCTTTGACCTCTGTTTCAGCAGAAATATTTCTTATAAAATTGAGGTAGGACAGCATTTGATGATGCTGTGGAACCCTAGTTTGCAGCTTGCCACATCATCCTATAATAGCCAATGTTATGCAGAGGAAGAATGTCCATCCATGTTCTTCTATTATATAGTTCGGCTTATTCTCAGTAACATTGTCTAACCTAAAATTTTAGCTCCAGATTTTAAAGTTTGATGTTCATTACTTACACTGTATTCGTTTCTTTAGAAACTGTCATGAAAAGATGACTTTGGACAGAGACTACTACAGGACTGTAAGATAAATTTTGATGTTCGGTATTGCTGTTTGCATATCCTAATATTAAGACTAATATCCTCTATTTTGTGTAATGAATTGTAATGACTTCCTCTGCTATTGCCTCCCACAAATCAATAAGAAATGATACAGAGTTACATTCAGCAGTCTAGTTGCACACTTTAAACAAGAAATAGAACTTGAGCACTTTGGGAAACAATCCAAATGGTTAGACTTTAAAAGTGAAATAATTACACTCTGAAATGTATTTTTGTTATAATTAAGATGAGCCCATAGCTACACTTCAGACTTATTACAAAGCTATGCTCAAGAGGGAAAAATTGGATGTGGTTAAATAACATTGTACAATATGGATTAGAAAAAAAAAAAAGAAAATTGAGAATTGTCATTCAGCAGAGGAAATTGAATTAGCGTAGATTCCTCAGTTTCAAATTAAGTGATCACCACGTACGGGTCTCTGAGAATTCACCAGTGGATCCTCATTAATAAGAGGCAGGTGGAAATGAATCTGATCACCAAGCAGTCTCCTTCAGAGCTCTTTGTGGTATAGATGGTCACAGTCTAATCATTCAGTGAAAGAAGACACCAAAAAATGCTTTTGAGGCCCTTATAAATGTCTAGCAAGTAAATAAGGTGGAAGAGATCAGTGACTGATCGTGTGTGAGTTTAGCAAAAAAGGTGTGGTAAAGGCAAACTCTTTTTCTTCTTTTAGAAGATAGGTGAAGGATGAGTATCATCGTGTACATTGAATCTTATAGCGCCTACTACATTTTTGTGTGGATGTTGAACCTCAATGCACTTAAGGATTTCTCTTGACAAATGTAAATTTCAGACTAATTTTTATGTTCAATTTTTCACATGATCACATGCCAGGATTTCAGCAGCGATGGAGTTAATATTTTTTTAATTTTGCTAGCAGCTGGTGTAATGCTATATTTTGAATATGGGATGGGAATACTGTGATAGCGTTCTGGGTTTTTTGATTGTTGCTAAGCAATCAAGGCCTTTTCTGGTCCTTATACCACCCTGCCAGCAAGTAGTCTTGGCGGGGAGGGGTGGGGGTGGGGCACAAGAAATTGGGAGGAGACACAGACAGGGGAGCTGACTCCAACTGATCAGAGAAATATTCGATATCATATGATGTCATGTTCCATATATAAAGCTGGGGAAGATGATGGAAGGGGGGGGGGAGATTGGGATTGATAGTTTTTGTCTTTCCAAGTAACACATGATGGAGCCCTGCTTTCCTGGAGATGGCTGAACACCTGCCTGCTGATGGGAAGCAGTGAATAAATTTCTTGTCTTGCTTTGCTTGCATGTGTGGCTTTTGCTCTACCTATTAAACTGTCTTTATTTCAACCCATGAGGTTTTTTTTTCTCACTTTTACTCTTCTACTTCTGTCCCCCATCCAAACTGTGGGAGCGAGCAAGTGGCTGTGTGGTTCTAGCTGCTGGTTGGAGTTAAAGGATGACATCATGATATAACTGTAACTGAGAAAGAATAGCTAAAAAGGTGACAGTTTGCAAAGAATATCCTGCTAACAGTTCTTTCAGAACTATTACAGTGGTATTCCATAACCATTTGGGGACAAGGTGTCGTGGTTTAATCCCAGCCAGCAACTAGTACCACATAGTCATTCACTCACTCACTCCACCCCTAGTAGGATAGACAGAAGAGAAAGAAAAAGGGAAAAACCCCCAAACTTGTGGGGTGAGATGAAGACAGTAATGAAAGAGAAGATAGTTGTAGTAATAATCATAATGATGGTAAAAGAATATACAAAGTAAGTGATGCAACACAATTGATCACCAGTCGATGATGGCTTGCTCAGTCTGTCCTGTTTGTGGGTTCCTGCCCCTCGCCAACCCCCATTTATATACTGAGAATAATGTCTATGGTATGGGATATTTCTTTGCCCAGCATGTCCTGTCTATGCTCCCTCTCAGCTTCTATGGAAAGCTGAAAAAGTCCTTGACCTAATATAAGCATTTCTTAGCAACAACTAAAACTAAAACAATATGTGTTATCAACATTATTCTCATACTAAATCCAAAACATAGCAACTACTAGAAAGAAAATTAACTATCCCAGATGAAACCAAGACAAGAGGGAAGAGGAAAAAGAGAAAGAAAACTCAATGGACTGTCAAATTGCAACTACACAGATTCTTGCAGATAACTTATCACCCAAGAATTTGAATATTTTTAGTGTTACACTCAAGCTACTGGAATATTTATGATTGTGTGAGTAGACACATGCTCCTTTTTATGTTTTTTATTTCAATAGCGCCCTCAGGTTTCAGCAACCTCCTGAAAAAAACACAAACCAGTTATCTCTGTCCCTCCTTGTGCAGCATGTGCTCCAGCCTCAACTATCACAGTAGTCCTCTGCTGGACTCACTTTGTTGTGACAGCGAATTTCTTGTATTGGGAGCTCTAAACTAAGAACAGCAATCTGGATGCTGCTGACATTCAGCTTGTTGTTTGCCATGACCTTCAAGTCCTTCAAAGGTCCTTGTGAGTTTTGTAGAGCTGCTCTATCTCCATCCAGGGGCCAGCCTACAATGTTACATGTTGTTGTTTCAAACCAGATGCAGATGTTTCCATCTGCCTTTGTTGAATTTCAGGAGGTTTCTATCAGCACGTTTTTCCAGGGTCAAGGTTACTCTGCCAGTAGCTTTGCCCTACAGAATGTCAGCCACTCTTCCACATTCCCACTCCGTACTCAATTTGATATCATCCACAAAACCTGTTGAGAGTGCAATCTCTCTCACCATCTGGGTCTTTATTAATGAATTTAAGCAGTATTGGCCTCAGTCTTGTCCTCTGAGACACAACACTAATAACTGGCCACAAGCTGGATTTTATATCATTGACCTCAAGCCTCTCATCCCAATATATCAGTCCATTTATAATGCATTTGATATCCAGCCATCCCAAACCACTTCTCACTGGCTTTAACCCACTTTCTCGATGAGGGGAAGGCTGTGGATGTTGTCTACCTGGACTTTGGTAAGGCCTTCGACACCGTCCCCCA
>JAOQGH010000012.1:97085286-97101554 GCA_025769975.1 Gallinago jamesoni | reverse complement strand
TTTTAATGTGGTTGGACTCGATGATCTCAAAGGTCCCTTCCAACCACTAAGATTCTGTGATTCTGTGATTCTGTAAAGATAATATAGAAGATCAGGTCAAGGCAATCAACACCTGCTACTCTTCCCTCATCTGCAGGGACAGTCATCTACTTGTAGAAGGTTATCAGGTTGGTTAGACACAAGATGCCTTTAGGAAATCCACTCTGGCTGTTCCTAATCATTGTCTCTTCCTTCATGTGTCTATGCATTTCATTTAGGAGGATTTATTCCATTATTTTCCTAGAGAGTGAGATTCAGCAAATCACCTCTAGTTCCCTGGATCTTCTTTCATCCCCTTTTTGAAAGTGCTGTTAAGATTTTCTCAAATACATTCTTTGAAGTAAAGATTTCTTTACAATATACTAGAAAGCTGTGTTAAATAAATAAATCCATCCTATTTTTAGGACTGCAGAAAGACAAACATATTAGAAATATATGACAAAAGTTATCTTTCTTAGTACTGGTCCACAGCAACTTTGATATGCTAATGTGTTTCCAGTCTGAAAACATAAAATAATTAATACATCAGAAAGCTTTAGTCAAACCAATTTAACCTCTCCAACTGGTGGAATTTCCACTTAATGCAAAGGATTATATGCCATCCAATATAATTAGTTATCTTTAATTACCTTGAAATCAGAATGCAAATGGAACAAAGAAAAACCTAAAGAAATGCATAATTTTTACTTCTTTCCCTTAGATAGTTAAAATTAAGTGCATATATAAATAGTACTGACAGTTCAGAAAAATTTTTACTTTTGCAGACTTTTTGCATTTTATATATGATTTGGATTATAGCATGAGCAGAGTCCCTGTCATGGACCAAGGTCCTCATTAGCCCTCGTCAGTGATTGGAGGAAGGATCCAGGAACTGGATAGACTGCACAGGTAACTGACAGAAAGAATAAATCAGAAGTTAGTAACTCAAATTATTTTCAAAACATTCCGTCTTTCCAAGTAAGATAATATATATGTTGAATTATGTATGCCAAGTAAAGTATGAAGGTGAGTGATTTATTTGCTTCTTTGTTTGTTTTCTGCCCCATAACTGTTGGGAATTATTAAATGATAAAGATAATCACATATTACAGTTAGTCTGAAATGTAGGAATTACTCCTGTTGCATGTAGAGCACAAGATATTCTGTCAGCAGAGCAGAGTGATATGTGAACCCTAAGGGGGAATTCAAGTGTTTTCTACTTATTTTTTTGTTCTTTATTGATGTCTCGATCCTTGTTTGGAGTAACTGAATATTGAAACATATGCAAGTAATTTTCAAGCTGTTTGTGATTCATACTTAATAATATTGTGGAACAAAATTTGAAATTCAATATCCCAAACTCCAACTGAGGCAACTGAAATCCTCTGAGAAGTTTCAGAAACCACTAAATCTGATTTTGTCATTAAAATTACCCATGGACACCTAAAATATTAAAAAATTTAGGTCCATTCCCTGTGGCTTATAATGAAACCTTGAGGTATTGTTATTTCAACTTTTGCAGCAAGTATTTATGTAAATTTATTAGCTCTTTTGAAAGACTTTATTATAACCCAGAAGTTTTCCATCAGTATACACATACATATATTTCCATAGTTATATATAGGATAGCTTGCTACTCAGTCATATCTCTGGAGATACTTACAGCTATTTAAAGCATAATATTGAAATATAATTATGATGAAACAAACACTTCAGAAAAGTTTAGAAAAATACAAATTTTAAATGCAACACAAATACTGTTTGAGGTCTCAAACCAGGACGTTCCCATTTAGGACATCACAAGGCAGGTTTTTAAAATATACTTTGTGATATACTTCTGTGATATTAGAATCACAGAATAGAATCATAGAATCGTTTTTGTTGGAAGAGACCTTTAAGATCAGCAAGTCCAACCATAAACCTAGCACTGCCAAGTTGCCAGTAAACTACGTCCCTCAGCATTACATCTATACATCTTTTAAATACCTCCGGGGATGGTGACTCGATCACTTCCCTGGGCAGCCTTTTCCAATGCTTAATAACCCTTTCTGTGAAGAAATTTTTTCCATTATCCAATCTAAATGTCCCCTGGTGCAACTTGAGGCCATTTCCTCTTGACCTATCACCTGTTACTTGGGAGAAGAGCCTGATCTTCACCTTGCTACAAACTCCTTTCAGGTAGTTGTAGAGAGAACAAAGGTCTCCTCTCGGCCTCCTTTTGTCCAGGCTAAACAACTCCAGTTCCCTCAGCCATTCTTCTTAAGACTTATGCTCTAGACATTTTACCAGCTTTCTTACTCTTCTCTGAACACTCTCCAGCACCTCAATGTCTTTCTTGTAGTGAGGGGTCCAAAACTGGGCACAGCATTCGAGGTGTGGCCTCACCAGTGCTGAGTAGAGGGGGACAATAATTTCCGTAGTCCTGCTGACCACACTATTTCTAATACAGGGTAGGATACTATTTGCCTTCTTGGCAAAGTGGGCACACTACTAACTCACAGCTCATATTCAACCAGCTGTTGATCAACACTCCTACGTAATTTTCTGTTGGGCAGCTTTTCAGCCACTCTTCCCCAAGCCTGTAGGGTTGCTTGAGGTTGTTGTGGCCCAAGTGCAGGACCTAGCCCTTGCCTTGTCAATCCAGGCTGTCCAGATCCCTCTATAGAGCCTTCCCTACCCTTAAACAGATGAACGATCCTGCCCAGCTTGGTTTTGTCTGCAAGCTTACTGACCACACACTCTATCCCCTCATCCAGATCATTGAGAAAGATATTTAAGAGAACAGGCCTCTGTTAATGAGCTCTGGGACTTGTGACCAGCTGCTGACTGGATTTGACTCCATTCACCACAACTACCTGGACCCAACCATCCAGCCAGTTTTTTACCCAGTGAAGAGTACGCCCACTGGAAAAAGTGTTAGCTGCTTCATATCAGGAAAAGAATTAGATAATATTTGTCATTGTCCTATCTGATTTGTAACTGTGCAAACTTAAAATCATGTGATATATCCATGCTCATGATTCACCAGGTTCTAACTCTAATTTCCCAGTCTCCACTTTCCTACAGGTTGTTCCACAGCCATGATCTGCTGGGTCACCTCATAGGCAAAGAAGCTTAAGTATTCCTTTTTTTGAGGTTTGGTGACAGGGCTGCTGGGTGAACTGCTGTAGGGCGGGAAACACAGACCTTCTCTATATTGAGCAGCTCGAAAAATCTGTTTCTGTATTCAGGGAAAGTTTAAGCCAGGAATGCTTTAACTCAAACATTTTAGGCTCAACAAAAAGGCATTTTCTGATTAAACTTTCTGAAAGAGAAAATCTATCAGAAATTTTCCTACTAAGTCTGTTCCTGCTTATTTATTCTGACATCATCCTTGCACTTTAGAGGCAGCATGTTAGCATTTTCTTTGCTTTTTGACATTCATGAAGCAAGGTCGTGGTTCTGTACTGATCCCATGCAAAGCCTGGAAAATTTTACGTATTCTTCTGACCACCAGCTGCCTGTGGTATCATGGTAAGGCAAATATTAGACTGTTTGAATGCTTCAGCTCAACATTTCCACACATTAATGATGCTGTATTGTTTTTCACTGTAACCATAAATCTAAATTCATAGGTTTGTAACACTTGTTTTGAAGAATATTACAACCCTTTTGCAATATATCGGAACTTAGACTTTTGGCATGTACTCCAGGATTCCTGGTTAATGGTATTTCTAAGCATTGAAATTTATTGTACTGCAAAATATTGTAATATGGATGGTAGTTCAATTCTAAAACTAGGTTACAAGTGGAAATAAAGAAGAATGGAAATGAGTTCATGTAATTAATGTTCATGACAAGATCTTCACACAAATCAGTACAACTGGCAGTTTCTGAGCAGAGGGAGAATGACAGGACTTTTGAAAGTCAGGCAATTAAATTAACTGGAAGAGTTACATGAAGGTATTTACACAGCCCTTTCCAGTCATTTGCAACTTTTAATGCTTAGATCCATCATAAACATTACAGTTCCCTTCACTTCAAAACCTTGCATATCTTTTATACAAAGCTTAAATGTTGAATAGTTCATGTAAAATATGTAATTTATTTGTTGACATGGTCAGTCTTGTAAAAAGTTACTAATATTTAAACAGACTTAAAAGCAAGTGTGGTCTCAGTAGCTTACAGAAAACATTTTACTACGATCTTTCTGTCTACAAACATAATTACAGAAGACATTTGGGTGACAGTGGAAATAGCAAAACTGAATTTTTAATAAAAAGGATTGAAAACCTAAAGCAAGTATTCCTTAAACAATCTTGAGCTTTATTTTTGCTTCTTATCAACTAAGTAGAATTTTCATATTATAATTTCACTATCAGGTAACTGTATTTAATGCAAAATAAGAGATATTGTAGGTCATACGCCTTTAGATTTGTAAAGAGCTATTGTTGTTACTAGGGCTTTACTTACAGATTTTCCTCTAAAAGGCACTTTCTTTTCATCGATAAAGTATGATTACACACAGACCACAATGGAATGCTGTAATGGCAAATACAGTAAGAAAGGTATATTTCTGAGTCTACCTTATTGAACTGCTGATGGTACTCAGAACAGCCACTAAACTTTCTCCAGGTAGCCTTGTTGACTGCCTACTGATAATGACTGGAGTGCTTGTCCTTACTTTACTGATCTCATCACTCTCTGGGGAATTAATTATCGATTCATTGATGACTTCTTTAATAATGTAATTACCTTTCATCCTGCTTAACTAATTCACTACCTCTGTTGATTGTCCAGTTATTGATTTTATTTGCTCAGCTAATTTTTAATTCTTAAACTTTGCCTGTTTAATTCCACTCCATTGCCTGCGTATTTTACTTATAATGAGTTTTACAACCTAATTGACTCTGCACCAACATGATTTTCTCTGTTAATTAATTGTGTGTTCATAGAATTAATCGCTTGATTTATACACCCCTAATTAATTGATTACTCCTTAATTGTATCATTTCCTGGCACTGTTTTGCCAAAAGACTTGGTGGCCATGATCACACTATACCAATATATGCCCACAATAGACCACATCCCCCTTTTCCTTCCTGCTTTTCTTCATCTATCACTATCTTTTCTACCTTTTCAATGCCCCCATTGTTTTATTTTTATTTTTCTTCAAATTAGATACTCATTAATCTTTAACACTGTCAGAATTTCTCTTTATGAAATCAATCATTAGTTTAAATAACATTTGTATTCAAATTTTCTTCTTTTATTTACAAACTAGAGCATGCTTCTGCATGGAATCTGGATTTAAACCCAGATTATCCTATTTTTTTTTTAGATTAACCCTGGAAAATTAACTGGAGTCATTCAGTAAAGAAACAAAGCCAGAAGTAGTTCCACAGATCATGGGGAGGAATGCAAGTGTTTGTCCATACAGAACTAGCCACAGAGCTATTAAATACTGCTATTGACTTAGTCCTATGAATCTTAGAGACCTGACTTCACAAGAGAGGTGCCTCAGATAAATGAATCTGTACCACAGCTCTTCAAATTTTTTCTGGAAAATTAGATATGGATGTGAATGCCTTCGAATGCCTTCACTTTAAGAGGGCACAGCTCATAAATCTCTATGAGTGTACTAGGGGTTTTTCCCTTTTTTTTTTTTCTTCTTAAAGGATTATAACATCAATACTTCCTGCTCATTTTCAGGGTTTCTCACAGTTATGAGTCTCACTTCTGGAGTGAGACTATCTTTGAATCCCAAATGGATGGGACCTCCTTATGTGCAGACAGAACTCTACTTTCTATGCAGACTGATGTAGATAAGAAATGTCTTGATAATATGGACGGATTCTGTGGATCACCCTTTCAAGGAACATAGCCAACACACTATAAACACATTATTTCATGGTTTTTGAATCGCTTTGCTGCAACCAACAGAGGTTAAGAAGCAACTAAATGGATTCATTGAGTGTCTCTGAAATGAAAAATTTTACTAGGTTTAACTGAAGGGAAATTGAAGTAGATTGATGGACAGAAGACTAAAATTAGTCCTCAAGAGAAAATACCCAGATGGAACTGTGTTTCAAACTCCTTCAAAGTTCACCCACCAGCTGTAGTAGGCTCCTAAATAGTAGCATTAGTCGCTAGTGGCATGTCTACCTAGTTCCAAATTCTTCTATCCAATTAAATCTTTTGTTTCTAATTTGTTCCAAAAATGTTGTGAACAAATAAACCCACACCAGCTGGCAACATATTATTTGCCCCAAATATGACGTAGATAAAATAAACATTAAGTTATAGCACTGTGCCAACAAGAGTACAGACACAACTCTTAGATTTCTGAGCCAAAAAGGCTGAAATGTTGAATTCTGTTTTGCTTCAGTCTCTGTTATATTAAAAAAGTGATGGTAATGTGGACAAACATAATTCATGTCCTAAATTAACACAGAAGAAATTAGGCTAGCCTAAAGCAAAAGGTTAGAAACTGTCCAAATACAACTTTTCATATCTAATGGGTTCTGTGAAATTTAACTTAGAGTACTTAGGGAGATGACGTGGCTGGGTTAAGCTTAAAACCATTTACTGTTAACTTTGAGAAAATGATGAGGAGAGCTGAAGAATCAAGTCTTCGGAAAAGTACAGATGAAGTGTTGAAGTTTAAAAAGTGGAAAGCTGTAAATCTATAACCTTAAATTTAATTTCTCAGTAGTGAAAGAAATAATTTAGAAATAATTTAGAATCATCTAGAAGGCAACAGAGAGATATGTGGTGGACAAATAATTTCAAAGAAACTTTTTTTATTTTTATGAGAGGATAAAAGGCTTTGTGGATAGGACAGTACAATGATATTACATATATTGATATATTTAGCCATATATAGAGTCTCCACAGAAATGCTTTTGAAAATATATCTCACATGACTGCAGAAGTATATTAGAGGCATGCGGACTATTTGAAGCTACTACTGACTAAATATAAATTTAAAAAATAAGTTCAAAGTAGGTAATGCGATTTTGTTCTGACAAAATGGGAGAATAAAGAAGGTGGAATTCTGGTATTCTAAATCAAAATGTCAGGAAAGTTTTTGATGATTTATTAGTATGCTTATTAAATCTGCAGATGACAGCAAATTCATGTAGGTCTAGTGGCAGACAGGATTAGTCTTCCATGCCTTGGAAAAATAACTTAGAAAATATGCAATTTTCTATGTGATTTCTATGTGATTCCTCTTCCTATACTTAAAATAAAAATTTACATAAATACAAGATTGAGGATGACTGATACCATGTTTGCAGAGCACTCCTTGCAGGTCACAGCAGAGTTAAAGTTGAATATGAAAGAACATTACCACACTGTTATGAGGAAGACAAACAAGATACTAATGTGCTCAACTGACAGTTCAAAGAACTATGGCCTTATAGCTAAGGAAATCTAGGTTACATATCAGAAAAAGCTGTAAGGCTAGCTAAGTCCTGGCTACGATTCCTTTGGCAGACTAGAAAATTCAAACAGCCAGATGCAGTTATATTTTGAACAGCTGATAGACTACTGTAACAAGATCCTTCCTTGACCAACTCCCCGCACAAAACAACTGTTTTGTCATAGTACCTTTTCAGTTTTCTATATGTTTATTTTTCTCATTCATGTTCCAGTTTGATATGTTAGAAATTCAGAGAAAGGCATATTTTTCTAATTTAATACTGGAGTATTAAAAAAAATAAATTGATCTGGGATTCAGTTTCATGCAAGACATACTCTTTAGTCTCACTAACTCACTGAGTAAATTGTCACTATTGTCAGATGAAAAATGGAATTGTAATGGAATGAGAATGGCAAAAAAATGGGAAGTATTTTTTTCACAAGGAAATACTAGTCACTCATTGGTGCATTCTCCATTCTTCACTTACTCAAGTCTAATAATAAAAAACAGCTTTTCGCTTCTAATTTTATTGAGATTATCAATTTTTGTATTTGAGAATATCTAGAGAAGACAGTCTAGAGAAGACAGAAGTTCAGCCAAGAACTGAACCAAAAAAACCCCAAAAGCTCCCTGATCTTTTGAAGAAACAGTCTTGCAGAGAAAATCTGAGTACTAAACAAGTGCTTTTTAATCTTCCAAGATCAAGCAGAAATGGATAATATATTCTGAATGCTTCACAAACCTGTCCATGTATTTTTTAGGCTTGTCCTTCCTAGCCGTACCTCTAGTAAAATCAGTAAAACTTCATATTCGATACAACTGACTGCAAAAAAGAAATGACAGTTCAAGGTCTTAGAATATAAGGATTTAGGCAAGACAGGCACTGTTTTTTTTCCCCACAGTCTTATAACAAACCTAGTGTTGCAAAGGCTGTGGGTCCAAATGGAAGCTCAGAAAGCTTACAAAGAGCCACAAAATCACAAAATGTTTTTAGGGAAAATATGAAAATGAACTTGCATTTTCCCATGCAGCAACATTCCTCCCTGTACCTGCATGTAAATTAACACATTAAATACATATTAACTAATATTTCTAGTTAATCCCTAAAAGCTTGGAACTTGCCTTTGAACACTGCTGAAATCTTTGCTCAGAAAATAGAAAACCTTCGGGATCTCTTCATAACTGCTTAAAAAGTGTGAAGTAGTTTGAATGCAGAGTGTAAATCCATGCAAGTTCATATGGAGTTTTGGTTCTTTGTAGATAGCAGAAACTGTTGTCAGATTATGAGAGGGAAACAGCCAGTGGAGTTTTCAGTACACAGAGACCTGAGATAAAAACAAAACACAGTATTGTCATTTGATAACAGCTTTAATCATGCATAACAGTTTGTTCTAATGAATATGTATGAGACACCAATGAACATGAATGATTGATATCTATGATTCACAAAGTGAAGAAGCTTATCTATATGCAGATTAAGCACCTCAGAGAAAACTATTATTCTTCTTCTCCCTCCTGTTTTGGCAAAATTCCTGCACCACTGAATGTCAAAGCTTGGATCTTTCCAGCAATAACAGCTTTCAGCTCATAAGAACAGATCTCATCTATTCTCTTCAAATAATAGTTAAATTTGAATTTTCTCTGAATAATTTGGAAGAATATGTAACAGCTGCTATACAGAACACCATTTTAAAGTATTTAGGAAATACAGCATGTAATGAACAAACATCTGTCTTCTTTATCTTCTATATGAATGTTAATATATTAAACAGACCTCGGACTGTACATAAAAATATTATGAAAAAGCATTGTGAATTCATTGTACCAGTTATGATAATGAACATATATACATATGGGCTCAAAGCCCTTTGTTGAAGATAGCTAGTCTTGGAGAAAGTTAGTCTTTCTCATTGCAGTCTGAAATCTCTTAGACACTGTCAGTCCATAAAAAGCATAAACACTGGCCTCTAAATAAAACTTCCATTTGCATACTTTTATATAACAGTAAATGGGTAAAGTTATGAGGTTTGTTGGTATTTTCCATGTGATTTAGATCTTTAGTTGCCTGTCACACAAGTACTATGATTAACGTACAATGCCAAGCTCCATCTACTATTGTATGTTGGAACAGAAAATGAGAAGTCTATTGAAATTTGAAAATCATATCTGTTTGCATTTCACTTAATATATAGTACAGAACAGAAACAGGTATTAGAGGCAATAGTGAAAAATATTCAATAATACCATGTTTTCATTGGGGAATGAAAGAGAAATTAGGCCTTGTCTGAATAATGGTGGACTTGACCTGCTCTGATATTTCACACTTCTTGGTGGGCAAGAAACCAAATAGTTCATAGGAAATAGAATATCTGGTACACAATAAATTAATGTTGTCCCAATTTGAGGTAAAACTGAACCAATTTTGTGTTCAGTAATTTTACATTTTAGTTAAGCCTCCTCCAACTCTCTGAAATTAACAGCATATTGTAGAGAAAACTGCTCATTCTCAGGATGATAAGGCCAATGTTTGTGCTACATGCCAAGGAATGGTATGCAGAGAGGCCCATGCTTATATTTATTGCTATAACAACCAAGGTCAGCCAATTTTCATTATTTGCCCCTTAGAGGGTCGGAAACAGAAAAGCGTAGAGGAGTCCAACCTGAGGGGAGGAACGGATAAGGCAGATTACCCAAACCTGACCAACTGGGGTATTCCGTCCCATCTGCCCCATGCTCAGTATAAAAGCTGAGGGATCAAAGGGTCAGCCCCTCTTCTCCTGCTCCTTTGGCTTCTACCAGGATGGCCGACGTCTGAAGAGGACCCTGTCTGTTCATCTGCCTTTGATCCCGATCCATGTATTCCTGACTCCAGAGCTGGAATCCAGTTCCTATCCATTGCTGAGTCCAGTCTGGGACTTCTCCAGTGTCTGCTGGTGACGGGACTGATATCCTTGGAGCTTGATACAGTTTTGTATATATTCTATCTATTTCATTATTTTTCTTCTTTTTTATTTTAATATTAATTTTTCATTAAAGTAGTTTAGTTTGTTCTAAACTGTTCTCTCTCTCACCTCTTCCTCTCCTCTCTTTTTTCTGGGGGGGTGGGGGGGGTGGGTGGGGAGGGGAAGGGCCATCTGTCGGTCTGGTTGCAGTGATTTCAGCTGAAACCACGACAATGTACAAA
This sequence comes from Gallinago jamesoni, assembly GCA_025769975.1. NCBI lineage: Eukaryota > Metazoa > Chordata > Aves > Charadriiformes > Scolopacidae > Gallinago > Gallinago jamesoni. The sequence continues at coordinate 97,090,947 of JAOQGH010000012.1, read as the reverse complement.
TAGTACATGTTTGTGTAAATTTTAGTTATATTTTCCTGTATTATTCTAAACTATATTTTTAAAGGTTACTGAAGTCAAACTTTTTCTACTGTATGCAATATTGTCAAATATTTTGACTGCTTAAAAAAAAGTTGCATTTTTTTCTCTTATTAATTGAAAATGCAAGAAAAGATATGATCCATAGCTCAATAGAAAGCCATAATTTCTGTTTCTTGTGCATAAATATCTATGCTTTATTTGTAGCCAGTATTCATGTTATAGCTGTCAAATTTCCCAGCACCCTAAATGTCTAAAATTACTGCAGAAAATGCCTCAACTGAAATGTATCTATGAGAACCTTATCTACATTCCATGTTCCCAGATCAGAGAGTTGCCCAAAAAATGTACAATAAATAAGTATTTTCTGAGCACTTTGATGATATTCATATCAGGATTTCATGTGTTTACAATTGATCTAAGCAAGAAGATCAATCGTAAGCACACAATTCTTCTAGCAAGAAAAACTACCACAAAATTTCTGATAGTTTTTTCAGACTAACAAATATAGCCAAGCACCCACACATTCACATATAGGTAACGAAAATCTACTGGCACAACTGTTCTAGATAAGGAAACTGTTTAGATAAAAATAATCTCTTTCAGTAGAGCTGTTATTATAGTTAGAAAAGGTTAGAAAGCTTTTTGGACATACCAGATCTTCTGGTCTCAAACTGAAGCAGAAAGCTTCAAAAACTAACCACAAGTCAAGAATAATTGTTCTGACCTTGATTGGGTACATAGAATCAATCATAGAATCATCTGGGCTGGAAGAAACCTTCAAAGGTCCTCTAGTCCGGCCCCCCTGCAGTCACAGGGACACCTCCAACTAGACCAGGTTGCCCAGGGCCTCATCGAGCCTCACCTTGAATGTCTCCAGGGAAGGGGCCTCAACCATGATAGACTGCTGAGAAAAAGGGATTTGGTATCTAAGGCATACATGAAAGTTTATGAGAGTTTAGAATGAGAGCAATGAAGAGTGATAGAAATTTTCTTCAGGGAGAGTTGTGATCTCTAGATTGTGAGTCATGAATGGTGGGAGGAAAATATATTCCACTATAAATTCATAGCTCTCTAGATCCTGTATTCTTTGGAAGATGGTATAGGTATGAATTTTAGTTATGAAGCTTGCTTTTGGAATAGCTTTTTAGGTCTTTCTTAATTATCATAAATGAGAGACTATGAATGGGGTAACTGACTCCCTGTCTGGCAAGTGTCATCGTTCACTATTGGCAACAAAGAACCATGCAGCTGCTCTCTCTTCCCTCTCTCCCTCCATCCCAGCCGTGAGGGGAGAATCAGAAGGAAAAAGCACAACTTGTGGGCTGGGACAAAGGCAGTTTAACAGAACAGCAAAGGGAACAAGAAAACAACAGCAGTAACGCTGACAGAGGAATGTACAAACATGACTACAGTACCACCACTCACTGACCCTGACCCAGGATGCCCCAGCCCCAGCCCTCTCCCAAGTGGTCACTTCCACCCCCCTTCCCTGGCCAGCCCCCAGCTACCCCCTGGGAGTGACTCACATGGAATGGAATACCTGTGTCCCTGCTAGATCTTGGGGAGAATTAACCAGATCCTGGCCAGAACCATAACAAAAAGATACATTTCCCACTGCAAAGTGTGTTTCTAGCCTTTTCCAGTTCTCAGTTTGTGTTCATTATGATATGTGGTCATTCAAAATTTCATCTCTGTATTTTCATAAGGGCATTTAGTACACTGGATGAAGCATATACATTCTGAATAGTGAAGAAATTGAATTGGAATGTTTCCCAATTTCACCAAAAAAATAATTTAGAGTATTAAAAAAATGCGCTCTCAGAAGTTCTTTTTAGACCTATTGTAATATAGTGCTAGAATTACTTTAAAGGTGGTGCTATACACAGGTAACTCAGGGGGGAGGAGGGGGAGGAAGAGAGGAAGTATTCTTTCCTGAATTAAATACTTGCTTCTTTGGAAATAGATTTCCTATGGATTTCTTCCTTGTGAGGGAAGAAAAACCTTAAAAAGCAAGAAATAAAAGGCAAAACCAGTGGAATCAACACATGGGTTTATCTTTGGTATGGGAGATAAAGACGTAATTCCAGGCCAACCTAAATCCCCTGGGGTTTTTTGACTGTATACATATGCTTAATTTTTTGTTATGGACCTAGGGTTTAAAAAATGAGATTATTTTTGTTCTTCTAATGTTATGCAGCACTGTAGGAGTCAGGAGTACTTCTCAGACTTTCGGAGTAGCCCTTGTACTGTTTGTTGATTTGGTCTCAGGGTGAACTTGGTAAGTTGACTGAATACCACCTGCCTTGCCTGTAGTGCCACTCTGCTTTCTGAGAAAAGAAGAACAAAACCTGAAGGCTGGAAGAGGGCCATAGTGTCTGTTCTCACATAAAACAACAACTGAACTTATGGGGACTATATTAAGAAGCAGACATACTTTCACTTCTTGCAGCACAACAGGTACCTTTTAGCATCAATCTGACACCAAAAAGAATTCCTTAAAGACTATAATGAATGTGCTAAAAGAAAATTAAAATTCAGATAAAACTAATTCTGGTATTTCATTCTGTTAATTTGTACATTGTTACAGGAAAGTGAAATTCGGGAACAGGTGGCACACACCTGAGCCATGTAACTCATGCGTTAACTGAAAGTGAAAGTTTCAGCTGTGATAGATTCCAGTTATATAGAAACATGTTAACTACATGATCATTTTTTACATAGCAAGGCTACTTGATATTCTTAGTCACTCCATTAGAGGAAAATATGTCACATCAGTAAGATAATAAAGAATGCCCAACAACCTGCATTCCACCCTAGGTAAAGACATTAAAGTCATCATATTCCTCCTTCCAATCACTATGACAATTGTGAACATTGTGTGTGGAGAGATTTCTTTTTATCTTACCCTTAAATGCATATGAGAGCACTCAGAGGACTCTGGTAAATTAGAATCAGATGCAGTGTTGATGGATTTAACCTTAGCCAGAGTTTTAGGAATCTATCCAAACAAGAAAATACTTTTGTAAGTGAAAAATTATGTGTAATCTCAATAATTCTCTTGAGATGATCTCATAATAGTAGTTCACCACCTTTTGTAACTATGGGTAGAGAAATCCTTAATATCTTTTAAAGACTATCTTTCTCATAATATCAACACTTCAAGGCATGCTCAGCTTCATGAAGCCTGAATGATGATATGTAATAATACAATTAAGATGGAAAGAAAAGGATCTGGTATTTAGGAGATGGATTGGTATGCATGTGACTTTGCTGGATTATGAAATTTATAAAATTGAAATAATATCCCGCAAAAGTGGCCATTTATAGTTTTCGGTTTTGAGGGAAAACATTACAGGTTTCTTGAAATATGCTCTGTGGATATTCCTTCTACATGTGGTGTTTATGCAAAATGACCTTTACTGAGTGAACTGTTTTTTGGAAACCAAAAAAGGTTAGACCTCTTTCAGTCCTCAGGTGCAGATTGAATTTTATTACTATAGGCTGAATATTTATGTCTCATAAAAAAAAACACCATAATGTCCTCTAAAAGGCCCATTTCAACTCTTTTACAGTTTACCCTGATAATGGTCTAAGATGTACTTAAGAGTCATTTAGATGTGGTGTTGGGGAATATGGTGTAGGGGAGAACTTTGTAGAGTAAGGTTGATGGTTGGACGCAATGATCCCAAGGGTCTTTTCCACCTGAATTATTCTATAATTCTATGATGTCTTGAACTGGTCATGACTGGCAAGACTGAAGTTTGAAGGAGAGAAGGTTATTAGATGCACAAAAAAGAAAAAGTTTTCTCTACAAAAGGAAAAAGATGTAAAAAAAAGTTAATGGAAACAACTGGAGTACTCAAAAAGCAGCTAGTGTTAGAGCAAAGAAAGCAGGAAGGAGAGCTGGAAAAGACAGAAGAAGAGAGAGGATCTATTTGCTACTGAAAATGACACAGTTAAAACTTCTTTACAGTGTATTCAATATGACAACTGTGATATTCCAGTCTATTACACTGAAATAGTATATTCCTTAATTAATTTCTCTCATAAACCATAATAAATCAACATTAGTGTACTTTTCTATTTGTCAGTTAAAAATTCATACACATTACATTAACTGCACTTTAACAACCAAGAGCTGGACTTTGGCACAGCAGTGAATTCCCTCATGAGCAGTCATTTAGTGTAAGAATGTTCAATCCTATTGAAAAATATGTTTCCAATATTTTTGATTGGAAAATATTGTTGGTTGTTCTATTTTTTTTATTGTATTTTAAAGTTTTGTCATTATTTTATGGAAATACATTACATCATAGAAGTGTCATTCATACAGTTTCATTAACATAACTAATATATATGGCTTTTGACACAGAAATATATTCTGCTGTATCAATCAGAAATGGCAAGCTTATTACATTATATAATGTAAGTTCTATAAAAGATGGAGGATTATTGTTGATTACTTTTTATTAGATGACAAAAATAGTGTTACATTGGAGATACTAAGGAAAATGTATAATGGACTACAGAATGAAGAATAGTGATTTTACTAAATATTTTTGGACTTTGTTGTTATAATTCCTACTATGATTAAAGTTTATACAAACATTCTAACAGCTAAGTTGTACGATAATGTCTGAATGTCTTTTTAAGCCTGTATGATGCATAGTTATTGCCCAGATTTCACGTGTCTACATTCAGTTCCTATCCAGAATGAGATATATATATAACATCTACTGTACTTTAAAGTCCTTTATGAAGGATGTCATAGGGGCAGGTGGAGGCAAAATTACAAAAGCAAATTGTCTTTTAGGGAGGGAGGACAAAGATTTATTATTTAATGAAACACCAGACAGTAAGCAATCACTTTAGAGAAGACTGTCTTAAATTTTCACTTTTTGTTATCACATCACATGTACATATTATATTTTTCCTGAATGTATGCAAAATCTCAACGCAGTTTTCTTTTTACTGAAAATAATTTGTATTTGATTTAAGTTTAGAAATATCCAAGTAAACTAGTCTATTAAAAAGTCTACTTAACAAATACATACAAACATTATTGTGAGGCCAGCCTCCTCAAGAAGAGTACAGTCTGAGTTAATATTTCCATTCTGAACTAGTCTATTGGTATTTATGCTGTACTGTCCCATCAGCTATGTTAAATAAAATAATTCCCTGGAAAGGATTCCCCATATTTGTCATTTTTGATGGCAAACTGTGAGCTTAAACACTTCCATATTCAAAAGAATATAGAAGTTCTTGCTGGCATAAATACTAATGGATTGATCTTTTAGAGCCAAACATTATTTCTGTGACTAAATCCTGATAGCTTTGAATCCTCTAGTTTTGTAGATGGAACAAGAATAAGGAATAAGTTTCTCAGTGACTTTTTTTATTTTTTCTATGAAAAATGAAGAATTGTTCATATGCTTACGTAAAACATAGGAAATGAAACAATTAGCTATTTCTTATCTACATTTGTTCCATAAAGATTTCATAGAATCATAAAATGGTTAGAGTTGGAAGAGACTTAAAGATCATCGAGTTCCAACCCCTCTGCCATGGGCAGGGACACCTCCCACTAGACCAGGTTGCTCAAAGCCCCATCCAGCCTGGCCT
>JAOQGH010000012.1:97062883-97085186 GCA_025769975.1 Gallinago jamesoni | reverse complement strand
GACACCTCCCACTAGACCAGGTTGCTCAAAGCCCCATCCAGCCTGGCCTTGAACATTTCCAGGGATGGGGCATCCACGACCTCCCTGGGCAACCTGTTGCAGTGCCTCACTACCCTCACAGTAACAAATTTTTTCCCAGTATCTAATCCATATCTACCCTCTTCCAATTTAAAACCATTACCCCTTGTCCTGTCAGTACAATTCCTGACAAAGAGTCCCTTGTCAGCTCTCCTGTAGGCTCCCTTCAGATATTGGTAAACTGCAATGAGGTCTCCCCGGAGCCTTCTCTTCTCAAGGCCGAACAACCCCAGGTCTCTCAGCAGGTCTTCATAGGAGAGCTGTTCCATCCCTCTGATCATCTTTGTGGCCCTCCACTGGACCCATTCCAACAAGTCCATGTCCTTTCTGTGCTGAGGACTCCAAAGTTGGACACAGTACTGCTGGTGGTGTCTCATGAGCGCAGAGTAGAGGGGTAGAATCACCTCCCACGACCTGCTGGCCACACTTCTCTTTTGATGCAGCCCAGGATGCAGTTGGCTTTCTGGGCTGCCGGTGCACACTGCCACTCATGTTGAGCTCCTCATCCAAAAGCACACCCAAGTGTTTCTCTGTGGGGCTACTCTCAATCCATTCTCTGCTCAGCCTGTAATTGTGCATTAGATTGCCCTGATCCAAGTGCAGGACCCTGCACCTGGCTTGGTTGATCTTCATGTGATTTGCATGAGCCCACCTCTCCAGCCTGTCCAGGTCCTTCTGGATGTCATCCCTTCCCTCCAGCCTGTCAACAGCGCCACGGAGCTTGGTGTTGTCGGCAAACTTGCTGAGTTTCGAAGTGCTTTATCTATGTGATTTTTTTTTTGGAGATAATGACAGTAGTTACCCTACTTAAGATGAAATTACCACAAGTATATAGATCAGGCCTAAATCTTATGTTATCTAATTTACATTTAACTCTGTAATATTCCACAAGTCTTTTGAATCATGTATACATGCAGATATAGTGATAAAGGAGAATCTAACACCCAAATCCAGGGATGTTCCAACTTTAAAAATTATCATTTTCACACAAGTATCAATTGAAAAAAAATCTGCTCAACCCACAAAATTATGAATTATACTAATTTTAAAAAATATGTACAATACTTAATAACTGACAGCACTGGCTTGATGAAATTCACATAGCACAAGATGAGCATTTTTATTTTTAAAACAATAGAGTTATATTAGATTTTGCTTTCAGAGTACAGGATTCTTTACTCAGTAGGAGAGTTCATATACTTAAAGGCTCATAGATACCTGGCATTGTCAGGGATTTCCATGTGTGATTAAGGTTCTTTACCCTTAGTACATTATAAGACTTCTTTGATTCATAGACAGCACGGTATAAATTAGAGAATTCACCATCTGTGATCAGTGTGTCTTAAAATCTTAAGTGGCCATTTCTTAACATCAAACTTCCTAGCAATATACATTTAAAACTTGGAAGAATAATGAGTATGTATAATAAGGCTAATATCTTCAATGAACAAATAAATAAATAAAAAATATATATTCTGAAACCAGAAAATAAAATCTTCCTCAATATGTCATCATACCTGCATAACCATAACCCATATTAATTTTTCCTTAGACAGCTAGTTTGAAAATTAATGGGATTAGTATTGAAACCTCAGGAAGATATTGTCACCAATGGTAATAAAATTGCATAACTTTCAGTTAGATGTCTTTGATATGCTTCAATGAATATATTTCATTTTAATACCAGCTTTTAAATGAAGCTCCAAGTACATCCCATTATAATGAAAAGGTTAGAAATTAATTTACATAATAAAATGATAATCTTGGTGCAAATTCAGAATTAAAGTGCATATTTTAATACTATTATACCTGTTGATGATAAAACTTAAAATTTCTTATTCTTTCTAAACAGAGCAGCTACTTAAATTGTTACGAAAATTTAACAGCAAAGTGCTGCTTTGCCAGGACTTTAATGGTCTAACACATTTTACAAAGAAGTCAATAATGACTTCAGGTGGGATATATTGTTATGATTCAGAAAAATATTTTTTCAGGAGAAACAGTTTGATGAATAGTGAGTATATGACACCTTCAAGTGACTAAATCTGTTCGATAGAACTAAAGCTCTTTTTTTTCTGTTTTTTCTTCCATCCCTTCTTTATCTTATGAAAAATTCACAAAACTACGTGTCTTAAAAACAAAACTATAAAGCATAAAGCTCACATTTGTAGTACCTCTTATCTGTAACATTTGCTATGACAAAGCTCGCATAGTGCATAATGAATTGCTTTATAAAGTAAATTTGACTCTGACTTTCCCATGATAACTCTAAAAAAAGTCACTTTAAAAATATATATAGTGAGTAATTCTGGGTAAACTTTTTTTTTTTTTTTTAAAATGGGAAATCACTCTAGATAGGCTTCTAGATTTATAAATTAATTTCATTAATTGACTACACATCTCAAAATATCAAGCGACTGCCTAATGTATCGTACCCTTGAGAAGATTATTCATATTTCATCCAAGCAAAAAAGCTATTGAAACAACTTATCTATTTGGTCATTTAATAAAACTCTTTGGTCTTTTCTTTTTATTTCTGGAGTTACCATACCTAGTGAAACTCTGTGGTCTGAACTTACTTGCTTGACTTTATACTCGAGCAGGAGAGAAACTTGTACATAACTGGTCTAAGTGGGAAGCAGTGATTTATCGTACCATTTTTCATAACCTGTCTTCCAGCATTTAAGACATCACGTATAGCAGAAACACACATGAATACATATCCTGCAGTTAAGAATCACCACCATAATACTCATGAGGTTGCAAGCTCTTTCTGGGTGCCTGAATGTATGACTAGAGAATCAAAGAGGATATGTGAATATGTTCTGGGAACATACACAAGCTTCCCATATCATTGTGATGAAATGGCATTTGGAAGATGATGGAAGGCTGAAATGTTCCTACCCTCTCCTGCAGCCTCTATGCCTGAATTTTTCCAACAATATCATGTGTCTGAAGTAAAAAATTATAGGGCAACATAAAATAGTTTGGATACTAACCAAGTAAGTAAGCAGCAAATTAAGGCACACATAGTGCACATGGAGGACAGGGAAGTGATTTGAGACAGCCAACATGGCTTCACCAAGGACAAGTCCCGCCTGACCTACCTAGTGGTCTTTTATGACAGAGTGACTATATCAGTGGACAAGAGGAGAGCTACGGAAGTCATCTATCTGGACATCTGTAAGGCCTTTGACATAGTCTTCCACAACATCCTTATCTCTAAATTAGAGAGGTTTTGATGGATGGACTGTTCAATGGATGAGGAATTGGTTGGATGGTCGCATTCAGAGGGTAGTGGTCAATGGCTTGATGTCCAGATGGAGATCATTGATAAGTGGCGTCCCCCAGGGGTCTGTATTGACATGAGTATACTGTTCAACATCTTCATCAATGACATAGCCAGTGGGATCAAGTGCACCTTCAGCAAGTTTTTGGATGACACCAAGCTGAGTGCTGCAGTTGACATGCCTTAGTAACAGGGTGACAACCAGAGGGACTTGGACAGGCTCAGGCCAAACCCTGGTATCAATACAGGTTGGGGATCACGGGTTTGAAAGGAGCCCTGCTGAAAAGGACTTGGAGATACTGGTAGGTGAAAGGCTGGACATGAGCCAATAATGAGCACTCTCAGCCCAGAAAGCTGACTGCATCCTGGGCCACATTAAAAGAAGCATGACCAGCAGGTCTCCCTCTTCCCTGCTCTGGTGAGACCCCACCTAGAGTACTGTATCCAGCTCTGGACCCCTCAGCACAGGAAATATATAGACCTGTTGGAGTCAGTCTAGAAGGGGGGCACAAAAATGGTGAGAAGACTGGAACACCTCTCCTATGAGGACAAGCTGAAAGAATTGGGGTTGTTCAGACTAGACAAGGTCTGGGGAGACCTTATGGCATCCTTTCAGTACTTAAAAATGGGACTACAAGAAAGATGACAAAAATCTTTTTAGCAGAGCTTGCTATGATAAGATGAGGGGTAATGGCTTTAAACTGAAAGAAGGTACATTTAGATTAGATATTTGGAAGAAATTTTTTACTGTGAGGCTGGTGAAACACTGGAACACATTTCCTAGAGAGACGGTAGGTGCCCCATCCCTGGAAACATTCATGGTCAGCCTGCAGGGGAATCTGAGTAACCTGAAGTAGTTGAAGAAGTCCCAGCTCATTGCAGGGGTGTTGTACTAGATGATCTTTAAAGGTTCCTCCCAACTAAAACTATTCTGTGATTCTATATAGACTAAGCACAAAGAGTAGAGAAAGTCTAAATCTTGTTTCACAAGAGAGGTATTAAACAAGACAGACAACTACTCACAATTTTTCATACTACTATAAGTTAGTTCCAGCTTGCATCTACTGTAATTTTTATTAGAACATGTCTAAACTGTCATAACATCTAGTTGGCAGAAGATGAATTTCAGTAGTTAAGAGACACAGAACACCCTAGGTGTAGTAAATAGAAATCTGTGAGATATTATAACTGTAAGAAATTACTACCAAGTCCTATTCCCTTTAATCAAATTGAACATCCCTTCAGGACAGTTTTTAATTGGCATTTGAATAACCACAATGCCTTATCTGCAGAAAATGTGCCCTCTAGGAAATGATTTTTAGGGTGTAAACTCTTGTTGTACTGTTCCCAGTTTGAAAAGCCTTGCCTTTCTTACTTGTCTCCAGCTTCCTTCATCTCCCCTTTCCCAATTTTATTTTTTGAGAATTCTATTAGATTGGATTTATTCAATGGTCTTCTAACATTCCTCCACACTCAGATCTTCACATCTGGGGCTGGGGGGCAAATGGGAAGAAATTGGTGGGCATAGGAGAGTATGAATTTCTTAAGCACTCCTACTCCTAAGGCAAATATACATGGGACCTGAACATTTGGCAAGATTAATATGCAAATACTTAAAGGGTGGGTGTCAAGAAGGTGGGGCCAGTCTTTTTTTGGTGGCGCCTAGCAACAGGAGAAGAGGTAATGGGCACAAACTTGAGCATAAGAAGTTCCACCTAAACATGAGGAGGAACTTCTTTACTCTGAGGGTGGCAGAGCACTGGAACAGGCTGCCCAGGGAGGTGGTGGAGTCATCCTTCTCTGGAAACATTCAAAACCTGCCTGGACAAGTTCCTGTATAATGTGCTCTAGGTAGACCTGCTCTGGTCAGAGGGTTGGACTAGTTTATCTCCAGAGGTGCCTTCTAACCCCATATAATTCAGTGATTCTGTAATATATACTTTTCCATACTTGCTGCATGTCCATAAGAACTTGGACATAGACACTACAATGCAAAACAGGAATCACAGTGTTATTCTGAATTCAAAAATCAAGATGTTATCATCAGAAATACTGTCTCACAAGTTTTTTTCACATGATTACACAGGTTCTGTCATATACCCTGATATACTAAAAAATAATAATCCTAGTCTTCTGTTAAGATTAGTGCAAATCGAATGTTACAAGTACTACAGTGCTAGATATGTAATTTTTGAAAAATCTGTAGCTTGCAGACAAACATGAGGAGACCTCAAAGGAGCCTACCAATATCTGAAGGGATCCTATAGGAGAGCCAGAGAGGGACTCTTTGTCGGGAAATGTAGTGAAAGGACAAGGAGCAGCGGTTTTAAATTGGAAGAGGGGAGATTTAGATTAGACACAAGAAAAATTCTTTATTGTGAGGGTGAGGCACTGGAATAGGTTGCCCAAGGAAGTTGTGGATGCCCCATCCCTGGAGGTGTTCAAGGCCAGGATGGATGATGCAACTTGGTCTAGTGGGAGGTGTCCCTGCCCATGGCAGAGGGGTTGGAACTCAATGATCTTTAAGGTCCCTTCCAAATCTAACCATTCTATGATTCTATGTTATAGTAATGTAGTTTATTGCCTCATAACTCTATTTTAATGCCAGTGATGGAAGTGTATTTGTCAGCTCTGAGAGAGAAAAGAACACAAACAAACCTATCTTCTAACTATATGTTCAATCTCACCAAAGTTTATAACAATGGATCAGATCCTCAGAGTTGAGGGTACATGAAAACCACTACAAATTAAAGATAATCTGTGCTTCAGTGTGTGCTAATATCAAGAGAATTTTTTCTTAAGATGTTAATTTTTCCTATTTCAAGATGACAGTAGGACAATAAAGAAAACAAAGTATTGTAATGCCTTCCACCATTTTTCTAATTCTTATATTTCAAGACTAAAAGAATAGAGAACAAATTTCTATAGTTTTCAAAAATAGTAGATTTCAGTATTTTTTCCAACTGTTACACAGTAGAAGTAATACATGTTTATGGATTAATTTTATATATAAAACTAAAAGCTACCATGAAGTGCTTGTAATTTTGACAACAAATATGAAATCGAAGCTGACAAGATCTGTCTTTACCTATTTACTTGAGAACAAATTGAGACCTATTAACTCCAATAATGTATTTCATAAATTATTACCTCAAATCCACAGAATGAACCAACTAACTGTATTACCCAACTATAGTTGATAACAATTAATTAGTATTGAGGAACAATTAAAAAAGAACACCATATTCCATTTCAAGAAACCACTTTTTATAAATTTAGATAATTATGACATATCATATGTGCCTCCTTGGGCACATGGAGGACAGGGAGGTGATTCATGACAGCCAACATGGCTTTACTAAGGACAGGTCCTGCCTGACTAACCTAGTGGCCTTCTATGATGGAGTGAGTAGGTCAGTAGATAAGGGACAACCTATGGATGTGATCTATCTGGACTTCTGTAAGGCCTTTGACATGGTCCCCCATGACATCCTGCTTGCCAAATTGGAGAGATATGGATTTGATGGGGGGACTGTTCAGTGGATAAGGAATCGGCTAGATGGTCGCATCCAGAGGGTAGTACTCAATGGCTTTAAGTTCAGATGGAGAGCAGTGACAAGTGGTGTCCCTCAAGGGTTTGTGTTGGGACCGGTACTGTTTAACATTTTTATCAATGACATAGAGGGATGGAGTGCACCATCAGCAAGTTTGCAGGTGACACCAAGCTGTGTGGTGTTGTTGTTACCCTTGAGGGACAGGATGTCATCCAGAGGGACCTGGACAAGCTGGAGAGGTGGGCCCAGGTGAACTTCATGAGGTTCAACAAAAGCAAGTGCAAGGTTATGCACCTGGGCCGGAACAATCCTCGGTATCAATACAGATTGGGCGATGAGGTATTAGAAAGCAGCCCTGAGGAAAGGATGTTGGGGGTGCTGATGGACAAGAAACTGGACATGAGCAGGCAGTGGGCACTTGCAGCCCAGAAGCCCAATCACATCCTGGCCTGCATCAAAAGCAGCATCCCTTCCAATTCTAACCATTCTATGATTCTGTGTTATAGTAATGTAGTTTAGTGCCTCATAACTCTATTTTAATGCCAGTGCAATAGGTTTAAACTGAAGAAAAGCAGATTTAGATTGGATATTAGGAATAAGTTCTTTACAGTGAGGGTGGTGGAGCACTGGAACAGGTTGCCCAGGGAGATGGTTGAGGCCCCTTCCCTGGAGACATTCAAGGTGAGGCTCAACGAGGCCCTGGGCAACCTGGTCTAGTTGGGGGTGTCCCTGCTGACTGCGGGAGGGTCGGTCTAGATGACCTTTGAAGGTCCCTTCCGGCCCAGATGATTCTATGATTCTATGGTTCTATGACATAGCGATTGTAAATAAAAAATAATAAAGTCAAAATGAAATAAACAGAAAAAAGACTAAAATGAAGAAAGCAATTTTCTTACATTACAGAAATCATGTGGGAACTCCTCAAACTTGAAAGCAGCTTCACTATGACTCAGCTTGTTTGAAACTTTCCACATAGTCTTTACAAATGGAAAATCAAAAAGAATATTTTAATATTTCTTCATCATAGTGCATCTAAATTAAACTCTCTTAGTACTCTATCAGCCTCCTTAAAGCAGCAGAACTTAATCAAGTTTTGTTTGCAAAAGTTTTGTTTGCAAGTTTTGTTTGACCTTAATCAAGGTCTGTTTGCATTATTAGTACATTCAACATACACTACTATAATCTTGCTTCAGTCTTAGTACTTCTCCCAATAGAAAAACGTTCATAGAAATACTTTTATAAGAAAGAAGTCTGAAAATATAAATGCAATCATTGACAACTGTATTATGTGATACCTAAACTGAGCTACCATGTTTCCTAAAATCCTAAGAGTGAACCTGACCTCTAAAGAATAATAAATGACTTCCAGTTCTGATCTGTGTTGAGTTACTATTACGGGTACTTTGGAATCAAGGGTTGCACAAACTAAGGCATAAATGGTAAACTTCACTGCAGTTGTGAAGTTCCATTTTGACACCATTCCACTAATGTAACTTTTCAAGATTTTAACAAAAGTAGTAAATCAAAAACCTACACAAGGATAACTGAATTCAAGTTTGATACTCTCTTTTTTTTGTTGTTGTTTTTTTTTTAACAAATTATAAAATGCAGTCTAAGTACTAAGGCAAGAGAGTTTTTTTTTTTTTTAAATCTATTCAACTGCTAATTCATCACATTTGTAAATGAAGTATGCTGTTTAGTGTGATAGTAATCCCTGTATGGATTTCCAGATTTCTGAATACTCCAGTACAAACACTTCAAGCTAAATTACTGAAGGAGTTTCATTGATCTGTCACAGTTCTTCAGTTCTGGGATTTAAGGTGTGTATTCTTGCTTTACATGTTCCAAGGAAGGAATATTTCCAGTATTCAGATTAACCTTAATCATTTGGGAAAGGTAATCAGTGCCATCTTTTCAACAGCCTTAATTGTGACAAAGCAGAATTTCGTTGTAAATTCAGAGAAAAAATATTTTCCTGATGCTTAGACAATAAAAGTTTATTATAGGAGCAGTTAAAAAGACAGGTTAACTTAAAGCACAAGGCCACAGTATGGAGAAGTAACAAGGACAGAGGAGGCAGTCACTCCTAAACACTGAGGTAGCAGGAGCCTTTATTTAGCCTTGGTGTGTGAGAGAGGATTAGATCTTAAATCAGCTGATAAAATACTCTCTCCGCTTTCTCTTCCAATGACCTTTTCCTCTCAGCCTGCCTCTCTTTAAATTCTTGTCAAGACTCTATGGGCTCCTGCCTTCTGCTCATCCATGCTTTGTACAAGCTCAGCCTGCACAAAACAACCAGCTGCTGTTCTTCAGGTTTCCAGCTTTTCTTTTCCCTCCTTTGTTCATTGAACATGTTTTTCCATATATAAAAGTTAAGGCATGCATCAATTTTAGATCAGAAAGAAGACAATTAGAACAACTCCTCTTCTAAAGACTTTAAAACATGGAAGAAAAGATACGATGGATTTAGGTAAGTTCCCAATAAAAGTGAGGTTTGATAGAAACTTTACTGACTCTTCTTTCCTTTTCTATTTCAAGTTTTTATTTCCATGATAATTTAATCAGCTCCTATCTTTGCAGTGGTTCACAAAGGTCTTGACATATTTTGAAAAATTCAACTTACGTTAAATGATTTTTATGAATACTTATAACAACAATTAAAAATTTAGCAGGATCCTAGCCTCTATTTAATTAAATGTTGTTTGTGTGGTAAGAACTGATCACATGGCCTCAATTTAATTAAATTTAAGTCCATATCACTTTTAACATTAATTATAATTAGTACAAATAAGACACTTCAGTGAGGTAGGAATGGTGATGAATTGTCTGCTGAAAATTTGACAGTAGAAAAGAATGTGAAGATATAGTCACACAACTGGAGATGAAGAGAAATCACATTTTGGGTTGGCAATCCTCATGGTGCCTCATATTAAACATATCCCACTTTCCCATTTGTCAGGCTACAGAAAACAGACAGAGAGCGTGTGCAATAGCTAGATTTAATAGATCTGCAAAGCACAGATAAATCTGCTTGTGCATGTATTGATGATATCTTAGTATCAGATTTTGAGTAGGATAATAAAACACAACATGTTTTAGCATTGCTGTGTAGAATACACATGAATAGAATATGTATGAATGCAAAGAATATTGTGCTGAATGGGTTTAGTGCATTTATATAACTGATCCCACAAAACAGTCTATTGCAACACAGATTTAAGGATCTTTTCACTAGCAGCTGAATGAGAACCTGGAGAAGTACAGAATTTCAACTTTAAATTATCATTTTGAGTGACATCAAATCTGACTTTGGCTGCTATGTCATTTTGTTATGTCACAATGAAATTCTCATTAAAAATTACATTCTGAGAGGGAGACTTCAGCCGAATTAATATTTGTAAATTAAACAATGCAGAAAATGAAAGACATAGAAGAAACCAACTGTAACATTTGTTGAACAAAACTATAATAGTTCATGATGTTATACTCTGCCATAGGCCCTATGATACCTTTTTGTTACAAAGGTATCGTAACACAGTGAAATCAGTATTCTCTTGGATATGCCCAAATGGTTGAAGAAAATATACTCATCCTATCTTTTCCCCTACAGTTCTCAATTTCTTTGCATTGTTGTATCTACATCTGTCCTTTCTCCAGCTATGCAACAAAATAGATAGGCCATAAAGTTAGTGCATCCCAAACAGAATGGGTTCAACAGCCTGTCTCCCAATGGGAACAATTATTTTAAAGAAAAGCAGCGGGAAACAGGAAGGGTGGAAATTCCCCAGATGTACACAAGAACTTTGTTGCCATATGTAGCAGGACGTTTCAAGGACTGACAACTGAGACACATTTTCTGTTGAACAGAGACCTAAATTAAATACAGTTCTTGTCTTCCAAAAAATGTTAACTCCTGGAATGCTTTCCTTTCTCATTTAATGAGAGAAAAGAATAGTCAGGAGTGAAGAAAATCCTGATTCTCTGTTGGTTCCAATTTTTGTCAGAAAGAAATCCATACCACAGCATAAATCAGTATTAACTTCAGCAACAGATCCTGGTTCCCAGAGAATAAACAGAATATCTCAGTTTCCCTGCCCTCTCACATTGATTACAGATCAGTCAATGTCATCACCTTTAACTTGTGGACAGAGAAGGTCTAGGCATAAGCTAACCAGCCCCATCCTTTCTTGTAACTTGCAGTTCCCTAGAAGCAGACTTCCATGCCACTGATAGAATCATGGAATTATAGAATCATAGAATGGTTTGGGTTGGAAGGAACCTTAAAGATCATTTTGTTCCAACCCCCTGCCATGGGCAGGAACACCTCCCACTAGACTGGGTTGCTCTATACAACCAAAACATACTGCTTTCATTATCAGTCTTTGAAAAAAAAGTCAAGAGAAGAAAAAAACAAGCTTTGTCAAGGTTTCCAAAGTGATTTTATCTCATTTAAAATGTACTGCCTTCAAGGTTTCTATCAGTGAGTACATTTTTTCATAGCTTTTACTTAATCCATTTATAACCCCATAGTGTTAACAGAGAAAATTTAGTCAAACAGTGGGGGGCACCTACCACCTCAAACATACATTAGAGCATACATTTTTCGATACTTCCACATTTGCTTTTATTGTTTTATTAGTAATTTTAGCTTTATATATTCTTTTTATAGGATGAAAGCACCCCTCCTCCCTTCAATTACTTATAGACTGATCATACTGCAGGCTATGGTGTTTCCTCAAAAAAGACATCTTCACTCATCATCCACCTTATCAGATGATCTTGTGGTATGGAGCTTACATAATAGCACATACGGTCTCCAAGGATAGCTTTTACTTGTTTTACTAAAAAAAAAAAAAAAAGGAATGAAGGAAGAACAGTCCAATTCAAGAAGCAAAATCTTCTACAGTTTTAATATTATTTCTCCCATTGTTATCAAAGATGTTGCTTTCTCATTACTACCTAGTATGAAAATACAGGGATTAGGGAATAATATTTGATTTTTTTTCAATATTTGATTTTTTTTCAATATTTGATTGAAAACAGTAAGAAGAAACAGATTTTAAATAAAATTTCTTCTCTTTATGCATGCAAACAAGACAGGATACGTTGCTGGGTTCTCAAAATAGAACTGAGAGTTACTGTTTGTCTCCTTACCTCTAACACTTCAATATTAGAGACTATTTTCATTGCAGGCAACAAATTCGCAAGCCTTAAATTTTCATCATTTTTAGAACTGTATCAGATAGATTTTGGGAAAGAGGTTGCAAACAGAGATGGTGAAGACACTTATGTGACTTTTGGTCTCAGAATGTGTGTGATGCAAGAATTGAGTCTTAGTACTGAAATCAACTGGTATACGTACAAAGGAAAACTTCTAAGCAAAGAGCTTCTCTTTCAGAGAAGAACACACAACCAACTTCCAGGTAAATTTGCAAAAAAGACAACAGCATACCTAATTAAAGACATATTGTAGACATTTCCTCAAAAAAATCCAAGAATCGATATTTTAAATACCCTGATTTAAATAAGCATACCATCTTGTTCCCAAGGTTTCCAAGTGCGAGTACTTCTGCTTATCAGTAATTTAGGATTAATCATCATTACCCCAGTGATTTCTGTTAGTTGTATGGAGACCCCAGACAGTTTAGATAAACAGCAAATCTGTGCAATACATGAAAGCCAAACCTAAAGATGAATTTATTCTCAAGATTTGGAGAACTCCAGTTACCAAAATTTTAAAGATTGAAAACACAGAAGTTCAAATGGCATGTTAGAACCAAAATTAAGCAGATAATAAAAATAAATATAGTAAACTCAAAAACATTTATTGCCTAGCAGGTCCTGGCCAACAGTTTTCAGCGTTGGAATGCTTTATACTATGGAAAATTATTTTATCATGAGTTAAATGTTGACTGAGAAGGTTCACAGTAACTGAAGTGGATTGTAAATTACCATGTCATTAGAGTTTATGTAAATGTTTTATCTTCACCGACTGAAATATTTTGAAGATGGAACCCTTGGGCATTATTTTGTCTTAAATATTAGCTAACCACAGGAAAAAAGTGAGTTTAGAATAATTATATATAGGCCTTCTTGAAGACAGGAAGCCTTTCCTATGGCTGGTCATCTGATTGAATTCTTTCATAGGTATGTCACATGGTAGCCTGGTACTCCAGCTATCAAGGAAAATGTATAATATTTTATGTCATATTTGGAAACAAACAAATGACTGACATGAAGAAAAGAAATAATTGTATATATATTGTTTAAAAAATAAATAACAAAAAAGTGTGAAATGTAATTTTATTTTAGCCTCAGAAATTGCTTTGTTTATTCAAATATATAAACAAAGATTGACCTGTACAGGTCAGTGTTTATTCTTTTAAAACAGTCAAATATCATGCAGTCTTGAAATAAAGGTACAACATAGCTATAATATACAAAATAAATATGTTTCTGAGTCATTATGAGACAGAGAGCAGTCTTTGCATTGCTGCCATATCATTTTATGAGTAAAAATTTCCATGAAATATGCTCCTTTTTTTTTTTTTTTTTTTTCTGGTCAAGAGGGAAGGAATATTGAAAGCTATCATTTGTAAGACAATTTTTAAAATTATAAAGTGGATAGCAGTTTTCCTCTTGTAAATTATGTTTACAGATAGAAATTGTATTTTTTCAGTCTGTCCGGATATCATCTGAAATGGTAGTTATTAAAAAGAGTACTCTGTAGCTTTGACCAAGAAACCAGGTTAGTCAGAAGAGTTCAAGTCTAAGCCAACAAATTAAACAAGAATGAGTCTATGAAAAGTCTATATCTCCATGGGTCATTAGAAGGGAACAGAGTTTTGAGTTATAGCTATATAAACACAAGATAACACAAACAACTTTAATTATGCCTTCATAGACACACCAGTTTTGAGGCCACTCTTTTTTCTCCTATTTTTTAGTAATAGTATTCCCACAAATTCCCACAATTACAAAAAAAAAAAAAGTTTATGCCAATGAAAAACCTAATTATAGTTACTAATAACATTTTATAGATTGTATTTCATATCTTGAATTCTAATTTTTCATATCAGGACACGGAAAAAAAGATGAAAGGAATTTTTAAGTAGAAAGTAATTCTATGTCTGGGACACAAAAGAATTGCCCTAAATATTAGGGAAACCCAAGTAAGAAGCCTATCTTTTAGGGTTCAAAAAGAAGGATAACCCAAAAGAAGATCATAAAGGTATGTTTCTATTTTAAGAAAAGGCTAAAGGCAGTATCAAGCTCTCCTTCTGCATCACCTTTATACAATTGCACTTATAAATAGTCCTTTAGTACGTTGAATATTTGTTTTTTATTTCTCTACTTCCCAAGTTTAGATTATAATTACCTAGGTATAAACACATCACTACATTTTAAATAAATAACAAGGTTATTCTTCAAAGTAAATTCTCCCCAACATGCAGTAAATAATCACCTATAGAGATGGGCTTCAGTGATAAGCCTTAGGTAACATAGTTACTCAGTAGACAGAATGACTCTTAAGGCCATATATTTCTTTCACACCATGTTTATAGTTTCAGTGCTGTTGTGGAGACTTCTCACTAAATAATCACTAAATCATTGCTGATGCCCCCAAAGAGTTCCAGCCCTTCCTCTTGCCTTCCTCAATTCCCTCTTGTTCTCTTCACCTAGAATAAACAAATTACCAAGGGAGATCTCAGGCTGCAAACTCATTATCTCTTCTCTAATTATAGACAGATACACACACATAACTACCAGGCATTTGTTATCCCTTATGTGATTTATCTGCATAAGTTCCTGAAAGAGGTGACCTAGCAAACCAAGCAGAGACCTGACAGGATCAATTCCTATGAGAAAAAAAAATATATAAAAGATACCTAAAAGATACCTGTCCAGCAAGATTCACAAGACTTGAATGTTTTTAAAGTATCAAAGGCTGTTTCAGTAGGTATCTGTAGACAAAGACAACCAGTTGCGACCCCCACCATACTCCTCCAAAGGTAAAATGAAATAAAAAAAAGGGCACTAACAAATTTCAAAGAAGTTTAAATTTTAAATTTCAAATTTTCCAAACTACAAACTGAAGTATAGGCCATTGCCCAACAATCACGAAAATTAATTGCTACTGGAAAAATGAAAGATGGCATGTCAGTTAACAGTTATCAAAAAGACACTCAGGAAGAATTCAATTAGCCACGGACCTTGGGATCTAATTTGAATATCAAGATAATTAGTTGAAAATACATTTTAAAAGGAAACAACCAATAATAATAATAAAAAAATTAGACACAGAGATATATTATCTAATGGGGAAGAGTCTGTTTTGGTTTTGCAAAAGATAATAATTCCCCACTACCATAGTAGCAGTCTTTGACAACAGTCACTTAAGTTGCTAAAGGTCAACATATATTACCAATGGAGTCCCAAAGAGATCTATGCTGAGACCTATAGTTTTTAACACAAATCTATGAAAAAAGATAACTAGTGACAATTTTTTTGTCTGATACAAATGCTGAATTCAGGATGATGAAAACAAAAGGTTACTGTAAACAGTTAAAATATTTCTACACCAAGGCTCGAAAAATTTAATAAACTACCCTGAAACTGAAGTCACAGGATACACTTGCAAAAGGAAAACACATCTGGAACACTGGTGGGTGGCTGTCAAGAACCTTTTGAATATTCAATCAGCAGAATATCTGCAATTTAAATACCTTGCTAGAGTTAATAACAGTTGTCAAAGAAACGCATTAACATGCCTAGGGGATTAATTCCCAACTTCCTTAACTGTATCTATGTCAGTAAGGCAAAGTTCAACATGTGTTGTGTGGTCCCAGGTGAAGATATTTCCATGCTTTATGTGATGATAGCTCAAACTAGCTGAAATCTTGTAAAAACATTATTTAATTAAAAGACACACTTCAAATATAGAGAAATGGAAATTTTGTAAGTGAGATTCATTCACACAACCATCTGCAAATGTACCAAATCATAACCTTGTTTAATCAAGCTCAGCCAACAAACTTCACTGAAGTTTCCATAATATCCTCATAGAGAAGCTGATGAAATACAGGCTGAATGAGAAGTTAGTGAGGTGGATTGAAAACCGTCTGAATGACTGGGCTCAGAGGGTGGTCAGTGGTATGACATCTAGTTGGGGACCGGTAACCAGCAGTGTAGCCTCGGGGTCAATGCTGAGTCCAGTCCTGTTCAAAATCTTCATTAATAATTGGAGTGATGGGAAAGAGTGTAACCTCAGCAAGTTTGCAGGTGGCACAAAATAGTGAGGAGTGGTTGATATGGCAGAGGATGGTGCTGCCTTTGAAAGGGACCTCAACAGGCTGGAGAAACGGTCTGAACCTCATGAAGTTCAACAAGAGGAAGTGCAAAGTCCTGCACCTGGGGAGGAACAGCCCCAGGCACCAGTACATGCTGGGGCTTACCAAGCTGGAAAGCAGCTTTGCAGGAAATGACTTGAGGGTCATGGTGAACACCACGCTGAACATATGCCCTTGCAGCAAAAAAGGATATTGGTATCCTGAGCTGTTCCCCTCTGCTCAACACTGATGGGGTCACACCTGGAATGCTGGGTCCAGTTCTGGGCTTCCCAGTACAAGAGAGAGATGGACATACTGGAGAGAGTCCAACAAAGTGCCACTAAGATGATGAAGGGGCTAGAGTATCTCTCTCCTATGAGGAAAGGCTGAGAGATCTGGAACTGTTCAATGTGGACAAGTCAAGGTTCAGGGGGAATTTTTTCAGTGTTTGTAAATGCCTGAAGAAAGGCTACACAGAAGATGGAGTCGGGCTTTTTTGGTCGTGCTTAGTGAGAGGACAAGAGACCATGGGCAGATATTGAAGCTGAGGAGGTTCCCTGTGAACATTTGGAAACACTTTTTTACTGTGAGGATGACTGAGCACTGGCACAGGTTTCCCAGAGAAGTTGTATAGTCTCCATCTTTGGAGATATTCAAAAGGTACCTGGACATCGTCCTGGGCAACCAGCTCTAGGTGTTCCTGCTTGAGCAGTGCGGTTGACTAGATGACTTTCAGAATCTCCATCCAACCTCAACCACTCTGTGACTGAAGTTTTATCATTTCCTCTCCTCTAGTATTTCCTTAGGATTTTATAACTTTCCCTCTTCTCTTTAACACTACTCTTAAAGTTAATCCTGTCATCAAATAAAATATTTTATTCCATATTGACAATACATTCCATTTTTGTATCAACACTTTTAATCATTGCACTTTTACTTTCTATGGTCTCATTGGTTTCAAAATAGTGTTTGTGTGTATATATATAAAAATATATACATATATATAAATTCCAAGACAAATATTTGAAAATTTCCAATACTAATTTCCCACTCAGTCTTTTCATGTTGCTAGGGGAACGTTCATTTAGCATATTCCTATGTCCCTGCATCTTCTTCTTTTCCATGTCTACAGATAATTTTTTGTATAACACTACATCAGAGGCACTGCTTCAATCCACATCTAAAAAGAGACCATTTAAAGTGACTATCTAAAATCAATCAATTTTCTTGTCAAAGAAATATGGCGTATTAGTCCAGTAAAATTATTTAGCAGTAAGCCATAGTGCATTTTATTATGGCTTCCATTAACTTTGCCATTTTAATTATTCTCATGCTCAGTTTTTGCCTCTAAATGGCTTTATACCAATGAGGGCAGACTAATAAGTCTCTATCTACCTTACTTTCTAGGTATTTACTATTTTTCAATCTGATATTATTAGTCCTGATCTGATAATTTATAAAAAATGGAAGCCAATTTTTCACATGCTAGTTCATGCAGAATTACGGAATACTTTAGTCCCTGTATTTTCCATGGATTCAAAGCTATAAATTTCGTTTACACTAGTTTTATTTTCCAGAACCTTCCTCCTATTAGCCATATTTAATAGTCTTCTTAGCTGGTGTCTATTCCTACTGATTATTTATTTCTGTATTTTCAGCAGCTTTACTGTCCAATCTACTTGCATAGCACAGCAGCTGTTTCCTACCTTCATACAACTCAAGAACCTTCTTCTGTCTCTTTTAATATAATTTGCTAGATAAGTGTTATCTTCTCCCAAATCCATCTGTTAATTGTAAGGAATTACAGAAAAGCAGAAACATGCTTAAGACTAGAATTTGCCTCCAAGACTAAGCAACCATTATTTTCCTTGGTTAGATGACTTAAGTAAAATTCAGAAAAAGTCTGAAATGTCTCTCTATATTAACTGGAGTGATTATTAATGGATTTCTAGCACACCCTACAACAACATTGTTTCCAGGATGGATCTAAGAGCTCAGACTGCATGTAGTAAATTCGACAGGACTGGAATTACATTAATTTCACATTCAGCTCAGCAAATGAAAATGTATTTGTGCAGCCTGAAACTAATGCCAAGGATTTATTTTAGAATTTAAATAAAGCTCAATTTTGACAGCTGTTAATTAAAAAGGAAGATATTTTTGTTTATCTGACATACTTTAAAGGAAAGTAAGCAAATCAAGCCAGAACAAATAGATTTATATGTGAGCACAAACACTCAATTATGGAATTGCTTCAGCCTTCATGTCATCTGGTCAAGGTTCTCTTTCCCTTGAAGCAGCAAAGTAGTCTGCTGGCAGCTAATGAGGTGAAAACAAACAAGGATAATTAGAAATTGTATAATTAACGTATTTTACTCTATAAATATTGATTTGTTGAAAATTATTTTGGTGCTTTTGGTCAGTTTCCAAATTTAAAAATGAAAAAAGGAATGGAAAGAAGAATATTTTTAAGGCAACATTATCTGATTCTATAAAATATCATTTAAATCTTATTTTTCACTTGTTACTTCTGAAATGTTAAATTTCATCCATTGTGTTAATATCGCACCATGGTGATATAAATTTACACATTTTTACATTATGAGATTAAATATTAATTTTAAATAATTAAGTAATTATCATTATGCTTTTTAGGATATTTTAAGCTCTTCCGTGGGAAAAATGCAATCAAAACAATCATTCTATACTATAAACCTTCATTACAGTCTCTCCAATTTACACAGCACCGCAATTTTCTTTCCACATGGAGAAATCAACTATGATTTACAGTAGTTACTCAGTGCTATATTGAAACATATTCACAGGTTGGATTTACAATGTTAAGGATTACTTTACATCCATGGAGACTTAAAATGTTCTGAGATCTGAGTTGCTCTCTAAAGATGCCCCTCTCTTTGTTCC
This sequence comes from Gallinago jamesoni, assembly GCA_025769975.1. NCBI lineage: Eukaryota > Metazoa > Chordata > Aves > Charadriiformes > Scolopacidae > Gallinago > Gallinago jamesoni. The sequence goes on along the minus strand of JAOQGH010000012.1, from coordinate 97,066,014 downwards.
AGTTCATGATAGATTCAGAAACTAACACATGTAGGATATTAATTTAGCTTCCTTTAGATCAGTGTTCCCGGGCCAAAGCTATATGACCAATAACATTTGGGGTATAATGTTAACTCTGTGCAAGTCATCCAGGTTTGAAATTTCTTGACATTAAAAAATTGCACAGTCAAAGTCTTTGCATTTTTTTTCTAAAAAAATACCCCTGAGAGTGCAGGTGCAAAATTTTAATTAACTCGGTAGGTAATTACATTTTTAACTCTGATCTGCATTACAGTCTTCTTGAATATTCTTCTCTTGTCCACCTGCAGAACTCCCATTGACAGAAACTTGAATACTGCATAGGGAATTAGTGTATGAAGTGGTGCTGGGGATGGGAATGTGGAAGTGTCCTGCAGGACTCCATGTTGATTATGCAGAGGCTGAGAGACTGGGAAGAAAAGAGAAACATTGTGTATGACAAAGAAAGGGGACTGAGTGGATTTCTTCTATACTTCTGATTTTCAGTAGTGTTACTGCAATGATTTCCACAGGGCCCTACTGACCAAGAAAGTGAAAACTGGGATCGCTGTTACTTTATAGGGAGGTATCTTCAGGGACAGTGGATATCTGTTCTTTATCCAGCCAATGCCTTTTGAAAGTCAAAGTGGTTTTGGTCATAACATGTTCATCAATTCTGACAAAAGATCAATAAATGCCAAAACCAGGTTGGATGTAACTGCTTTTGGTTTAATTTAATTATCTTAGCCAGCCAGGTTTATCAGTTTCTAAAAATAGACTGTGTGTACCCTACAGGATTGGGGTAGTAGGCATGACTGCATGTGTGCAGGAGATGTCAGGAATACTCACTCATCACAGAGACCTACTGATATACAGGCCCTTGACTCTACTACATCTCTTTGAGATTAACAGCTTTACTTTATCCTCCACTCCAAGCAAACCATAATTGCCTGTATTTTCCTCTGCTCCCTCCTTGACCCTTGCCCTAAGATCTGTCTGCACTGGAACCGCTACAGTGAAACAAACCATATGAAAACCGTTTTGTCAAGGAATACACTTAAAACTAAGTTTAAGCAGACTAAACTGTTGCATTGAAAATGAATGTATGCTGTTTCAGAAATGAGATTATGAGGGCCAACTATAATTCACCACTGCAGAAAGACAGAAGCATCAGAGATTGAATGGAAATAGTCCTGAAATAGCTCCAGCAGAGAAACATAGCTTCAGACTAATACACGAGTCAGGAACATACATTTTAATCAGAAAATCCAGAGTCCCAGAGATTAACCTGCAAAGAAATTCAGTGGCTTTCAGATCAGATTTCAGGTCAGAGCTGACATTAATTTACCAGACATCTAAATACATCTACAATATTTCACTTTCTTTAAAAAGATATGAGTAAAGTCAGTACATGCTTTATAGAGGAATTGCATTTATTACATATGTCTTTATGAAGAAAACCATCTTATATTGCAGGCTGAGTCCACCTATATTTATAAATGCTTAGATAATGATCTGCATAAGATCTTTCTCTGCCATGGTGAAAATGCAATTTAAGCAGCAATGGGAAAGTATAGGAATTAAACCTTCTCAAATTTTATTGATCTATTGTTTCTACTAGTTTTCTGTGAAAAAAAAAAAAAGTCTAAATATATATTATTTATCACCAAATATTGTAATTTATTTATGTATAAAGTTAATACACTAAAAGCTTTTGCTTAAATACCTTCCCTTTGCTCTCAGATGTAAGAGATAGAGATGTCACATCCTCAGACTTGACAGATGACAAATTTTTACCCTGTGCTCTTTCTAGTAGTTTGTAAGCTTTAAATATTTTTCCTCCATTGTTTAATGTATAGACATACATGTAAGGTTCACAGTGCAACATCAATAATCTCAGGCTATGCAATAAGTCAAAACAAAAAGCAATTGAAACATTGCCAGCTTCAGGGCAGGTAAGACTGTGCTGGGGAAGGGACCTGTAGCAAAAAAGGCCAATGAGAAGCTCTTTTTGGGGCTTTTTTGAAGCCAGGACAAGGCCTCTGCTTGTCCTGGGGGCTGTCAGATGGGGGGCGGTGCTGCTGAGTGAGCCTGGGCAGAGCCACCACCACCACCCCCGGTTTATCCCACCCCCAGGGGATAAAAGGTGTCAGGGAGGTTAGGGACTAGTCCCTGGCCACAGAGCACAGAGGGAGCAACCAGAGCTGGTGTGTGCACCGGCCAGGCCCTGTGCCTCTACTGGCGTACAAGGTAAGGTCAGTCGCTCCTGGGGACTCAGCTATGGTTGCTACCAGATCGAAGACTGTGGGCATCCAGACAGAGGCCCCATGCAAACATTTGGGCGTGCAGGCCTCTGGGTGCAGAGAGTGCCGGAGCCTGGTGCTGACAATGGAGGGTAGCGGAGACAACACCTGTATAAGATGTGAACAGGTGAATGATCTGCTCAACCTGGTGGACCAGCTGAAGGATGAGGTGGAGAGTCTGAGGAGCATCAGGGACTGTGAAAGAGAAATTGACTGGTGGAGATAACTGGGCCTGTCAAGATTAAACTGGAGGAAAGCCTGCCACGGTTTGAAGAAGGCCACAGTGAGGACTCCCACTCTGATATTTCATCAGAGAAAGGTGATAGACGTTTAGAAATTACTGCTAGAGAACAATGGGAAAACCCTTTCCTAGAAGGGGAAAAGGGTACTAGGCTAAGAGTTAACAAAGCTCACGGACAGAGCTTTAAGCCAAAAGTTAAGGGGGAAGGGGATAAAACCAGGCCCGCTGGTAATGAACCTGAGTGTCAAGGGCCAAAGATGGGGGTGAAATCAGTAGCCCAGGTCAAGTGTATCTACGCTAATGCACATAGCATGGGCATCAAACAGGATGAGCTAGAAGCCATTGTGCAGTAGGACAGCTACGACATAGTTGCCATCATGGAAACGTGGTGGGATGATGGTCATGACTGGAAGGTTACAATGAATGGCTATAAGCTCTTCAGAAGGAATAGGCAAGGAAGGAGGGGGGGGGCGGGGAAGGGTGACTCTGTACATTAGGGAATTGTTTGACTGCATAGAGATAGACTCCAGTGATGAAGAAGTTGAGTGTTTATGGGTAAGGGTGAAAGGGAAGGCTAACAAAGGTGATTT
>JAOQGH010000012.1:97036406-97062783 GCA_025769975.1 Gallinago jamesoni | reverse complement strand
TTTTTTTTTTTAATGTGGTTGGACTTGATGATCTCAAAGGTCCCTTCCAACCACTAAGATTCTGTGATTCTGTGATATATGAAGTCTGGACCTGCATGCAGCTGAAACTCTTCTATCAGCCATCCGGAGCTGAAAAAAGAGCTGGGAGTTTATGACACTTGTTTAATATGTGATAAAATTAGTGTAGTTTACCTTGACAAAGTCCTTACCTGTCTAAAACACAGAGAATACACCACAAGTAAATACTGGATATTTTCTTATTTTAAAACTTTTTTTTCTGCAGCAACCAATGCGGACCTATTAAAACATGGTATGATATTTATATGCATTTACTAATATTTATCTACAACATATAAAGTCTACTTTCAATCTATGTTATGCTTGTAGTAATACTTTTAAGGCATCTACAAGATCTTTGGCAAACTGTTATTATTAGCTGAATAATGTGTTGTCTTCTAGTAATAACTACTTCCTAGGATCAGACTAACGGAAAGTTAAAAATAAGGGAAACTGATAAAAAATAGGACCTGTACTTTAGAGATGGAAATCCAAATATACCAGTAGGTCTCCTTGAGATATATAAAGAACATTGACCACAAAAAAAACCACAACCTTTTGATTTAGTTTAGGACACTTAATTACATATTAGTTACATAGCTTCCTAACTCAACATTTGTATTTCATAAATCACAAAAGCAACATATTTTAATTAAAAAATATTCAGATATCTATGGTGTTTTTTTTCCTTTTTCTTCCATCAGTATAGCTTGTTGTGCATAGAGCTCTGCCTTGGGATGGGCTAGGAGGCAATCAAGAGTTTATGGATTAAGATTTTAAAAAATACAGGCGAATGTGACATTTTAGTGCATATTTCCTATAGGCTACCTAACCAGCAAAAGCAAGTAGATAAGGCCCTCTACATACAAATAGAGGCAACCTCACATTTGGAGGTCCTGGTCCTCATATTTGCTGAAGAAACAACACAGGTGGACATAAGCAATTGAGGAAACTGCTGTAGAGCATTAACAACAACAATGATAGAGGAGCTAACAAGGAGAGGTGGTCCGCTGGACATCATAGTCACCTTCGAGGGGCTTGTTGGGGATGTGAAGGGAAAAAGAAGCCTTGGCTATAGTGACCATGATGTGCTAGAATTCAGGATTCTGGGCAGAGAGAGGAGATCCACAACCCTGGACTCCAGGAGAACATCTGCTTGGAAGAGTTGGGTCTAGGACCTAGACGGAAGAGGGGCCCAAAGATCAACTCCTCCAAGCTGAAGGGTGGTCTGTCGCAGCCAGTAGGAAATCAAGCAAAAATGCCAGGAGGCCTGAAAGGACAAACAAGGAGCTCCTGGCCAAATTCGAACAAACAAAAAAACAGCCTACAGAGTGTAGAAACAAGGACAGATAACCTGAGAGGAAAATGGAAACATTGTCTGAACATCCAGGGATAGGGTAAGAATACATCATGTCCCAATGGAATTTAATCTGGTCAGTGATGTTAAAGATGACAAAAAGGGCTTCTATAAATATCTAGGTTACAAAAATAAAGCTAGGGAAGATGAAGGCCCATTGCTGAATGAGACGGGGCACCTGATTATACAGAGTGTGGAAAAGGCTGAGATTCTATGCCTTTTCTTCCCTGTCTTTACTAGCAAGACCAGCCTTCAGGAATTGCAGGCCCCAGAGACCAGAGGGAAAGGCTGGAGCAAGACATACCCTTGGAGGAAAAGTTCAGTTCAGGGGATACGTAAGCAAGCTGGATATACCTAAATCCACAGTCGCTGATGGGGTGCACCCAGAAGTGCTGAGAGAGTTGGTTGATGTCATTGTGAGGTCGTTCTTGATAACCTTTGATTGATCATGACAATTGGAAGAAGTACCCAAAAACTGGAGGATTCTGTAATATGTTTTCTGCCTTGATCTTTGTCCCATGAGGAACACAAAGATCTTATTTATTGCAATATGTATACTGGAAGTAGAGATATTTAGAATTGATGTATCTACCGAATTCATCTATTCATCTTAATGCTTAAAAAAATTCTCCAAGCACTCTCACAATTAAATGCAGAGGAAAAGGTTAACAATTTTTGACTTCTTACAAGAAAATATACTGTTAAATAAAACAATACCTTAGACCAATAATTTATCAGAAAGAACAATCATCTATGGAACAAATGCACTCCTTTTACTGTTTTTAATGACAGTGAATCATACATCTGATGAGTCAATTTTCTATTGTTTTTAGCAATTGCAAACAATTCACTTCCAGACATTGCACTTTATATTGGCACTTGCTACCACTTCAACCTTGACATATGCCTACCTGGAACACTGAAATACAAATTTAACACTTATGAAGCAGTAGAGAAAAAAAGTGCTAAGAACTTGAAAGTAGGCTTTCAGTTGTCTAATCTGCTGAATTAATTTGTTTATTACTGAACTTAATTTCAGATCCATTCCTTGTATCAAGACACACATGGTTAATTTATTTCACTCCAGTCTAAAAATAAGAAAAGAAAATTGGTCTTTTTTTGGTTACATTTACTTCTGAAAAAATGAGTTATTCAATAAAGGAAACACTTGAAGTGTGTGAATAAACAGTTCTGAGTTCTTTGATGTTGTCTTCCCGGATGATGTCAAGATTCTCATGCCTAAACATTCTTAACAAGTTTTAAATTAAAGATCATAGAATCATAGTTTAGTTTGGATTGGAAGGGGCCTTTAAAGATCATCTCCAAAAAGTCAAGTCCAATCTTCATCCAATTAGATCAGGTTGCTCAGAGCTCCATCCAACATGACCTTGAATGTCTCCAGGGATGGGGCAACTACCACCTCTCTCTCACATCCTATCACAACAGGCCCTGCTAAAAAGTTTGTTCCCATCTTTCCTGTAGGCCCTCTTAAGTATTGAAAGGCTGCATTAAGATCTCCCCAGAGCTGAACAACCCAAACTCTCTCAGCCTGTCCTTGTAGAAGAGGTGCTCCAGCTCTCTGACCATTTTTGTGGCCCTCTTCTGGACCAGCTTTAACAAGTCCATGTCTTTCCTGTGCTGAGGGCTCCGGAGCTGGAAGCAGTACTACAGGTGGGGTCTCACCAGCGCTCGGCACAGGGGCAGAATCAGCTTCCTCAATGTGCTGGCCACGCTTCTTTTGATGCAGCACAGGATACAGTTGACTTTCTGTGCTGTGAGCATACGTTGTTTCATAACTAGCTTTTCACCCACCAGTACCCCCAAGTCCTTCTTGGCAAGGCTACTTTCAATAGATTCTCTGCCCAGCCTGTATTTGCGTTAGGGATTGCCTTGACCCTGGTGCGTGACCTTGCACCAGCCTTGTTGAATTTCATGGGCTTTGCATGGACCCACCTCTCAAACCTGTTAAGGTTCCCTTGGACGGCATCCTGCCTCTTTCTGATCGTTCACTCAATCACATTGTTTATGTCATTGATGAAGATATCGAACAGTTCTGGTGTCAATATGGACCCCCGAGGAACACGATTTGTCATCAATCTCCATCTGGACATTGACGACTACCCTCTGGATGCAAACATCCAACCAATTCCTCATGCAGCAAACAGTCCACCTGCCTCTCCAATACAGAGAGAAGGATGTTGTGGCCAAACATGTCTAAGGGCTTACAGATGTCCAGACAGCCAACATCCAGAGCTCTTCCCTTGACCACTGGTGTAGTCACTCCATCATAGAAGGCCAAGAGGCTGGTCAGGCAGAACTTGCCCTTGGTAAAGCCATGCTGGGTGTCTTGAATCACTTCCGTGTCCTCCCTGTGCCTTAGCATAGCTTCAAGGAGGATCTGTTCCATGATCTTCCCAGGAACAGAGGTGAAGCCAACAGGTCAGTAGTTCACAGGGTCCTCCTTTCTAATCTTTTTAAAAATGAGTGCAATGTTTCCTTTTTTCCAGTTACCGGGGACTTCACTTGACTGCCAAAATGGGTTTAGACTGTTCTGAAAAGCAAAATACTCTAGAATAAATCTCTACAAAAGATTTTTAGGCAAGCTTAAGATCCTATTCACTCTCAAACATAAGGCCTTTTAGCTCTTTAATATATAACCTGTATTGTTGTTACAAAGACTATTGCACTGATATAAAAGCATTTTGAAGTTTCTTCCATAGAAATTCTCAACACATATAAAATCACATTAATAGTTATGATTTAAGCCACATAAATTGCTCAATAAAGCATAAAAAAGAAAATCAAAATCAGTCTGCAGTTGAATTGAAATTTCAGTCATGAGCCATCAAGAGTCCCATTGCCTACTCCTCTGTTTGAGATTTTTAGACATTTAACAGATTATTAAATCGGTATTAACTATTGAACCTCTGATTGACCTCAAAAATTGCTTCAGTTGCTGACAAATCTAAAATACCATCTTTATTGCTGACTTTAACTTATTCTGATGGAAAAAAAATTAAAATTTAGCTTAATGATACTTTTGAACACAGTTGAAAATAATGTTCCTGGGTAGAAACAAAAATGTGGGAATTTTGGAAAGTTAGAAAGATTTTTCTTTCAGCTAATGAACTTTACTTAAAAACTAGAAAACTGCAGGTCTGGCTGACAAAAAACACAACAGTTTTCAACAAATACACTGCAGTCTTTGATTACCTAGTGTAGATAAAATTTTTTGTTTGTCATCTCCAATGAACTTCTTGATTCTTAAAAACCTACCCAGAAAACTGATCAATCCATCACCTAAACTCACAGAATCACACATTCTTCATGGTTGGAAAGGACCTTTGAGATCATCAAGTCCAACAATATACACACACAAAAAAAACCAACAAACAATCTCAGACAACTCAAAACGGTCATTGAAATTCCTCTTCTGTTGAATCCTAATTCAAAAAGCTTGTAGGCATCATATATTTTCCACATAAAATGTCCCTTGACATTCTCGATTCTGCATCTAGAAAATCTGATAGTGCTGACAATGCCACATTTTTCTCAAGGCTGTGGAATCACCTTTTTTATTTCTCTGCTTTCTTGCACAGCCATGCTCTGGTTGGTGGTCTAAAATCATGCCAAATAGTTTAACACATGTGTAAAAATGTTGCAGTAATCGCCACTTTCTTCTAAAAGAACAGTTTGTTGTTCTTTTTGTTCATTCAACACTTCCTTTTAGACCTTTCCTTGATCTTCAGTTCTCTTCTCTGCCTTGGTGCTGTTGAATGTTTTTCTCCCTTAAGAGAAACTACATCTAGTTGTTCCAGAAACAACTACCTCTAGTGCTCTGATTGGCTGTGTGCTCAGGGGGCAGATCACACCATCATTTCTGATAGAGGTGTGCCATTTTGCAGGAAAGAATAAAATAATTTCTAGACTAGACAGAGCCTGTAAGGGAGACACTAATGCAGCTTATAGTGGTAGAAAACTCCAACTTGCTTGCTACAGCAGCCACCTACAGATATCCAGTTTCCAGACCCAGTTGCAGAGGTTGATAATATATTTCACTGAGAATGGAAAAAAGTTGCTTTGTAATCAAAAATTACTACATTAAATCATATCTAGGTTACTTGTTGCTGCCATTAATTTCTCCCAACATTTCTGATATAATTTGGCAATTTCTCCCCTTTCCTAACAAAAGTGAATGCATTTCTTATTAACAAAAATGGCTGTTGAAACTGCTTGTATGGCAATGTAAGAGCAACTGAAAGATTGTGGTACAGCCAATTTGCAGTCTGAATGGATTACTGTTACTATCCTGACTATAAAGTAGTATTCTTCTCTGGCTGAAGCGTTCTTTCCTCTGTACTCTCAAACCAACCTGGTTTACTACTGAAGATTTACTAGTGAAAAATGCCATTGAAGACTCTCATTAATAATGATGAAACAACAGGGAAGGCAGCTGCAAAACAACTTAGTTACACTGCAATGTTCTCTGCACATTTCTTCCCTATATCAGATCTAGGCATCCTGCATCTCATACAATTGCAAGAATTTTTTTTTTCACATGTTCAGCTGTTTCCTTTTTCAAATTTCACCTCGCCTCTTAAAAATCTAGGACATTTTTTTAAATGGCTATCTGTTTTATGGTGGCTGGATTTCCATTTTCTGAAGGAAGTGTGTTTGACCTCCACAGGTTTTAAACACAGCTGGATTTCTTTTTTACTGAAGAAAATGAGGTAATTATGTTTCATATGGCTGCAGATTTATATCTTCAGTGTTCTTTCACTAAACTACTACCATTCCAACAAAAGAATGTAGAACAGTGTGGTTTTTTTAATTTGATACCTTCACTATGAACAAATATGCACCTTTTCATAAGCCAAAAAAAAATACCATGAAGCGATATTCTGTGGTAGTGGTGAGAAAATAAGTGAAACCACACTACAAAAAAAAAAAAAAAAAAAAATCCAAGTGTGTTGAATTATATCATGATTCTCAACAATTTCTGCACAGCAATGAACATCTGTAAGAGCCCCTCCTCACTCATAATTCAGACTTCTGTTTCACAGACCATTTTAAAAGGAAAGAATCCTGGTATTTGAGAGGCATTATGCCTTCGTACAGACAGACAGATAAACAGGGAGGGAGTATAAGAAAATCTTCTTCCCTCCACTTGTCCTAGCATGACAGACTAGTTAAGGACTGATACAGCACTAATGTATGTATGAACACTGAGCTTTCCCTCCACATGAGAATGTAAGTGATGGGAAGGCAATGGATTTTCTTAAGCAGCAAGAACTCACCCCAGTTTGCTGCAGCAAGAACAGTACTTCATATGTGCCAAATTCCTCATTGCAAGTGAAGCCACTGCAAGGCTATTCCAACTGCAGGCAATCTTTTTATACACAGAAGAACTGGGACACTTGTCACAGAGGCAGGCTTTAGGTGCTAGCTCTTAACCTTCTACTGTCGCCCTAGTGTAGTTATTTTTCCATTGTAAAGAATGAAGATTGTATTGACAGTATGGAATGGAAGAGTGGATGGAAAAGCAGGCTCAAAGCCCACTTCCTTTTTCACTGCCATTAATTCCACAAGTGATACAGTAAATATTTTGTAAATATTCTGCAGTATAAATTGTTGAATATTCATTGTTGAATGAACAAATTGTTGAATGGAGAAATAGCAGATGAATATTTCACAGGCTCTTCCTGGTGATGTCCTCTGCTTTGGGCACACTGTAAAGCAACTGTTTGGTTAAGATTGCCTGACTCTATTAACAGAACATGAGCTCATTACCATGAGCTACATGGTAATAACCCCAAAGCAATTGCATTAAGACAACAAATTATCTTATCTTTGGCTAAAAAACATTCTTCCATGAGCAGAGAAGAGGCAAAAACTATTGTATTTATGGCTATATATTCATAAAGATCAAAACAATTAAAGTGTTAATTAACATATCAAAACCTTTATTATCTTTCCTGCAGAATGCTCTTTAACAGATTTAAACCTCTAACTGTTGATATGGCAAATCAACAACAAAAGCATTTCTTCAAAGCTTATTTTAGTATTATTTCTTCACACCAGTTTCCTGTCAGCTGGTGTCTGAACAGTTTCAAGTGTATGTTCTTTATTTCTGTGAGGAATCTTTCTTTTATAATGAGCCTGGTATCACCAGATTATGTAGTTTGAGAATCTTTTCCTTTCTCCTTTTCTTTTTTTTGTGTTTGACCATTCAATTTTAAAGGGAGAGAAAAGCAGCCTTAGACCAAATAACACGAAAACCTGCTATTTGGTAAAGGTCTAGAGGGTCCTAGATTTCATTGCACAATCTAATTCAATGACTTCACAAAACCTTATGCTGGAGGAAAAAAAAAAAAAAAGAACTCTGCAGAGTCTGTGGATATTGAAATGGCATAATAATCCCTGTATTGGTGGCATTGCTAATCTACCTGGAGAGCAAAAGCTCTGAAACCTTCTAGTCAAGAGCTTATGGAAAAGAACTGTCTTGTGACTGCCTATAATGTTACGCAGAAGATCATCACCTCACTCTGGTTAGTTTTGTCTGATTTCTGTGACTGAATGTGTCTGCTCTGTCTGGGATTTATAAATTATTCAACAGAGAGAGACTGCTTAATGCAGCCTGACAGTCTAAAACGCTCATGTTCTGCACTTGTATGTACATAGATATTTATATACCTCTATATAATTTTATATGCATATAACATACTTAAACCTTGATCTGCTCCTGAATTATTTCATAGCCTAGTTGGAATAATTTGCTTTTCATTAGTAGAAATTTCTTTACACTGTGAATTGAAATATTCAGCTGCAAAATTCATGTTAGTTGGAAGAAATCTTTTTGCTGGAACTAGCTGCTAATATTTAAGCAAAAATTATTTAGATGATGCTTCAGAAGACTGTATTTCATTGGATTTCTGTGTTTATTTGTGTATTGTTAGAGGTTTTGTTCAATAACAAAATAAGCTAGAATGGACCCCACCAAAACTGTATGCACACAAATAAGGAAGCACCAAGAGGACTGCATTACAGGGGAAGCTTTCATGCAGACGACATGCTTTTCTAGGAAATCAGCATAAATAAAGTGCCTGTACTCCAATGCATGTAGCATGAGGAACAACTGCAGGAATTAGAGCTTGGTGTGCTATTGCAGGGCTATGATTTCATTGACTTCAAAGAAACATGGCTCTTTAGGAAGGGCAGGCAGGGGCAGCAGGGCTAGGGAGTTGCCTTTTGTATGAGAGATCAGTGGGAATGCAGGAAGTTCTGCTTTGTAATGGATTGTGAGCCAGCTGAGATCTTACCAGAAAGGATCAGCAAGCAGACTAAAATGTGCAACATCGTGGTGGGGGTCTCCTACCAACTGATCCAGAAGAAATAGGTCTGAAGGCCTTCTTCAGAGCTCCCAGTTGTAGACATTGGTTTTCATGGGTGACCTCAATTGCTTGATACCTGTGGAGGGGCATCACAGCTCGGCATAAGCTCCAGAAGATTCCTGGAATGTGTTGGTGATAATTTCCTGGTTAAAATGAGTAGAGGAGCTTACAAGGAGATGGTTGTTTTGCTGGACATCATATTTACAAACATGGAAGAAATGGTGAGGAGTATGAAGACTGGGTAGCAGTCTTTGCTGTGGTTGAGTTGAGGGTCACGAGAGGTGGAAGCAAGGCAAAAGGCAGGATCACAGAGCTTCAAGAAAACAAACTTTGGCCTCTTTGAACCATTCCTATGGGATACACTTCTGGAGAAAGGAGGTCCAGGATATCTCATTGATATTCAAGGATCATCTTCTCCAAGCCCAAGAGAGTTCCATCTTAACAAGCAGAAAACCAAGCAAAAGTGGGAGAAACCGTGCATGGAAGAAAATTGAATTCATGACTAAATGCAAATATAAAAGGGAAGTGTACAAGGGGTGGAATCAGCTGACCCAGCAGGAATACAGAGACACTAAGCAGGCAGAGATCCAGTTAGGAAAGCCAAAGTCCATGTGGAGTTAAGTCTGGTGACAGATATTAAGGGCAACAAGAAGAGCTTCTACAGGTATATCAGCTGTAAAAAGAAGACAAAGTAAATGCTTTATCACAGTCTGTTGCAAAACTATTGGAAATTATTTCAACACAAAACTTGTACAAAGAATTTTACTGGCCACAACGACAGCAACATGAACAGTGGCAACATCTGATTTGAGATGCCATGCTGTCTTCCTTTTTGCTTCCCAGTGCCTTGGGACTGAACATTTAAGAAGTTTTCAGTTATATCTGCCTTTCAGATATGCCTATGAGCAATTGCAAAAGCTATGCTGTTAGTACCTGCTGTATCTAGACTTTTCTTATGGCAGTTACAATCCAGGACTTTTTAATGTGGAAACTGAAAGAAGCTTTTCCATCTAACATGAGGTTTAGATCTCTTAACATGTACTCCGACCTTTAGAAGCAGAACATGAGTTACAGTCCTTCCTTTAATGAAGGATTTTTATCAACTCAATTATTCTTCCAAGTATTCTCTACCTACTTTACCTTTTATAGAGACCTACATTTCTTTGATGAAGGAAGACAAAATAGATGTGGTATATGATAAACTTTTTGTATCTTTTCCACAAATAAAAATCTCTGCACCTAAGAATTACCTAGCTAGATAAACACATTCTTCTACCTATTCTGCTAATGAAACGTCAAGAGAATTGGAATTTAAGTGCTATGTTTTCATTCCCTGATTCAGACAAACATTGACATTAGTGGCTGTTATATTTCTTTTTTGCCCCTCAAATATAGAATGCATTTTTTGAGAATCCCGTATATGCCAACTAACGGAAAATATCATGAAATCAAAGTAAAAGTCATGATTCACGTAAATTAACCTAAAAATGGTAAATCTAGTACATTTCAACAAGCTCTATATACACTTTGCATAGAGAATTAGTTATATTAATTACATATACATAATCAATAAATGACATACATATTTCACAGTAAATTATTTCACAGCTACGTAGTAGAAAAGACAGAATTAAAAGAAAAATGAAAACAAATTGAAATAAAAAGAAAAAAAATAGTTTAATTGTGACCAGGGGAAATGTGTTAAAATATCACTGAACATGTCAATATGCAAGTTAAAAGCCTTAGACCTTTTTGAAATTGGGATTCATATTGATTTCAATAGAATTTCACCTTTACAGCATTACTCCAGCTCACTTTTTTTTTGGGGGAAAAAATAGTACTTTCAGTGATATAACAAAATGAAGCAGGAATATATCTTATCTAAACTCTACACAAGTCACTGGCTGGCAGCAAAAAGCATTACAAGTCTTGTCAGGATGGAATTTTAAACCCGACATAATCATATCAATCAGAGGGCACAAGCTAGAGCAAAGCTTAATAACCTGGTGCCTCCTGCATTGATGACAACAAAAATAAATCCATAAGGAAGGTTTCTTTCCCAGCCCTTTTAAGAAATAAGATTTCACAGAAGCTACAGATCAGCACAGGATGCAATGCAGAAAAACTGTATTATATTTTAAACCAGCTAAATGGGTATTGCAAAAAGCTTGTTCCATGATAACTAATATGAGCAGCCAAATGAAAATAAAAACAGGAAATAAACAGGAAAAATATGTTGATTTATTAATTAAATATAAATGAAAGACATTCAGTAGGAGAATTCTCTGAGGATAATTACCCCCTTTTACACTGAGTATTTTGCAGGCTGAGATCAAAATAGAGAAACACTCCATACAATTCCCTGGGAAGCATTCTTCTAAGTCAGAAAGACATGGAATACTGCAGGGAATTGAGGGAGAAAATTATCCGGGACAACAGGTTTTCAGCACCTACCTGATAATACGTTTTTTGTGATTCCTCATCTAAAGTTCTTATATGTTATAAAGACCATGAAACGGGTTGCACATTCCATCTTCATAGCACTTCAAAATAAAACACAGTCAAAGCCCAAACCCCATAAAAAGGCAGTTCCTCATTGTCATAAAGTCTGACTTTCCCTTGCAAATTCTCTTGTCAAGGTATGCAGCACTAAATGGAAACTTTGACTTTACAAATACTGTAAAATTTAGTCTGCATTACTTTTTTTTTTTTTTTAATAAGACACAAACCTGTAAGCTCTAACCTGTGCTTGCTAATTGTTAGTCTCATTAAACATACCTGTTAAAGACATATTTGAATTAAACTTAAAGCATATACACATCAGATTCATAAAAATACCTGTCCCCCAGACATTATGGTTTGAAATATCACCTTCAAAACTAGCACTATTTATAACTACTTGATTTTACATCAAAGAATAGGGACTTGAGACTTTGCAATCAGTGCTGCTTGTGGTGTTAGTGCAAAATTACATTCATACCCAATGAGAAATATAATAATCAGTTCCCATTGAGAGTTCCTTGGAATCTGCCTGGCCCAATTAAATAACTACAAGACCATTCTGAAAGACATATTCTCCCCAGAGCATTGCAGAAATTTATAATGAGCCAAGTGAATTAGCCACAGTATGTAGGTGGCCTGCTCTCTGGCTGTAGGTATAATTTTTAAGCATTTCTAGGATCTACTCAATCAATTCATTCCCTTTTTGGCTGATAACTGTAACAAATACTATTTTCTTTCTGAGTCAGGTTTGCCTCATTTGTTTTGAAAACTTGTACTGGATATAGCAATTATGCAAGAACCACGATTTGTAATTACAAACTAGAACATTAAGGCCTAACTTCTTGCATAGACACAAGTACCACAATTGAAAACAAAACAAAAGAAAAAAATTGAAAACAATATTCATTTTGAGATCAGTAATAAACATTACTAAATGATGGCTTAATGACATGGGAAAATAACACTTTTTTTTTTTTTTTTTTTTTTTTTTGTAATGATTAAATACGAAAATTACTTTTGAACATAATTCTTTTTATAGAGGAAAGAAGTGGAATACGTCCATAAGTATTTGCAGGAAAAGGCATCAAATTTGTGCTGATGCTAACATTCATATTCTACTTTCTGGTAGGAAATGGAGGTTTGGAGTTATCAGAACAGGGATCCTAAATATTTTTGACTTTCCTCCAGAAATACTGCAAAGCATTCATAGGACCGCATGATGCAGAGGTAATCCATTCCTTTCCCACCATTATGTATGCTGTGATTGCAGCCACCTCTGCAAAATGCCTTATTTTTATCACTATAAGCTCTTTGAATACACCTTAGGTATTCAGTTACTTCCATTACAGAAACACTATATTGCAGCATTTCTGGGTCCACAATAAGAACTATAATTCTTCCCCCATTTTATTAGTAACCATTCAAATGGACACAACAGATATGTATTGCTAGTCCAGCATTCATAGATTTATTTATATTTTGTTATAAAATTTATTCTTTGGTACTAGAATGAAAAGGCATATACAAAAAGAAGTATATAACCAACCATAATTGTTTCAGAAATTAAATGCATGAAAGTCAGGAAATTAAGTTCCCAGTGTTCAAGTTCAGTATTAACCCAATTCACTTGTGATCAAGTGATTTCTAGAGGACATCAATTGTACTTTACTATTTGTCAAATTATAAGCAGAACTGATAAGATAGTTTGACACTTCCTATTAGAAGAAGCTGTTTTAGGTTGCCAGTAACATCAAACTTGGAATATACCAGCTTGAATCTCTGCTTAGGCTTATTTCTTTTTCTTTTAATGAGTGCTCAGTAGATCTAGTTTTTGAAAAAGAGGAGCAAGAGGTGACTTCATCACAGTTTTAAGTGCCTTCATGAGGAGAAAATACCAAACAGCAGAGAGCTCTTTAGTCTAGCAGAATAAGGCATGGCAAGGACCAATGGCTGGAAGATAAAACTAGGCAAACTCAAATAGGAAATAAATGTACATTTCTTTTAAACGAAGTAATTTATCTATAGAAAGAAAACTACCTGGCAATTACTAAGAAATCCATTTTTTAGAACACAGTTTCTTCACAGCAAGAGTGATACCTTTCTGGAACATGCTTTCATTGCATAATATTGGGACAAATGCACGGAAAATGTATCCTACTTGATGACCTGAGTTATAGAAGAATGTAGTCGGCAAATGCCAAGATACAAAGGCTGAACATAATTCAGCAAGTCACACAGAATCAATAAGAAGGCCCAAGCAGAATAAGGCAGCAACTAAAATCCATGAGATTCCAGTCATAAGTATCTATCTGACTAAGAAAATTGATACAAAGACTGACTTAGATTTCCCTGGCTTTAGAAGGGAAACAAAATAACATGCATGTCCCTGTAACGATATCTGTTCTGTAGGTTGTGACAGTCCTATAGCGTTACAATGTAAACACTTTGGCAGGCATACAGAGAGATACTGGCATCTGAGAATTCAAAACAACTGGTTCTCATGCTCTTCCTCTAAATGCATGGAGAGGATCTGTTTCTCTGCTGTTGCTGCAATCATCTTAGTTCTGAGGTCATACTCAGCTTTCCATGACTGTTATTGCTAACTCCTGAAAACAGTGAGAAATGATGCTTTCTGAGCTTTATATATGATTTTTTTTGGTGCATTTTTTTTTCTCTTCACAAAAAAATAACTACGGTTTTCTTCTCACTGGCGGCAAATTCACAGTTATTTCCCACGCATATGCCTGTTATTTGAAAGCCCATTTTTTCATGCTAAAATATTTTTTTTTCTGACAACAACCCCCAATAGAAATCAACTGTTTATCTTCTAGGTGAACAGAATGTTTCAAAGTCTCATGGAATGCAGCTTATTTTTATACTCCTTTTAATCCTTTTAATGAAACCAAACAGCACAATAATGGAAATTCTTTTTGGGTACAGTGGAAGTTGTGATACATCTCCTCTCTCTCCTCAATACTCACTGTATTAAACTAGGTCTTACTCCCAGGATGTGTCTCAAGACCTGCTTAAAAACCTTTTCGGGTGGAACCTGACTCAGTAACAATTCAGAATTCAGTACAATTGTATCAAATATGCTGTAACTATAAGGTATAGCTGAAAAATCCTGAGACACCATATAGACAGTAAGCTTGCTAGATGACTACAAATTGAACTTGTGCAACAGTTGTTCCATAGACAGCTACCACTATTAGCAATACAATCACAACATTATTGTATTTGCATGCAGATTATCAAGTCCTTGAATATATTATGTTTGACATTGTTGAGGTTGTTGAAAGAAACACAGAAAACATATGTGCATGAGTGGTTGTAGGGACAGGGAAAGAAGTAACAGGCACAACAATTAACAAAATGAGAGTAGAAAAAATATGTCCATACCACCATCATATTTTTAGGTTCATTTGATTGTTCCTGTCAATTCCCAGATAGATCTGATTTTTTTTGACTCTTCCTGTGGTATTAGAGAAAGAGACAGGGCTTATTTTTTTTGTATTGGGCTATTTCAGCCTTTATCTCTCTCACTAGCAGGACATGCATAAATTTCACAGCACTTTATAGCGAGATTTTTTTTTGTTGACTTTATTCCCATTTTCACATTCTATTTATGCTGCTTTCTGATAGAATTAAAATGCTTTTAGAACTCACATTTCCCAACAAATAGAGAGATAATCAGTTTCACTACTTAATCCAACAGAAAAAAAGCCATGTTCCTCATCATGTGAATGCAAGCTTACTGCATAAAACAAATTCACCAGCTGTTTTGATTAGTAGTAATATTTTCATTAAAAGAAAACAAAATTCACCTACATAAAGATTTACATATCTACTTAACATACTTACCATTGCCTTCATATATCTTGTTTTAACAACCCAGACAAAAAAGGTTTTTTTCCAATATATCTCTCATCTCTTTAAATATTTATTTCCTGTATGAATATCATTATACAATATAATAAATTTTTTGATGTTCTAAAATTACCTTCTAATATCTGGTGTAGTGCCTAGGGCTTATTTTTAATTCACAGTGCATCAATAACAAAGCAATAATCATCCTTTCCTTGGTAAAGAAGCATTCTTTGAAGATCAGCTAAAAGTTCATAAAAGTTATATTTACAGCAGCGTTTACCTGTTCATCAAGGAGTACCCAAGTTTTAGACTTCAAGAGCTTTTTATTAATCCTTGATATTAAGATTCCACAGAAGTCTTCTCTGTGTAATATGGATGTATCAGCACAGCTGATGATAGGTTACAAGTCTCAGATATAGTCTACCAGATAGCATAAATCTGCACACTGACAAAATTATCGAAGTCTTCCCAAACTATATACTACTGGTTATTGCTCACTGTGATCAGAGGAATCATTGATAATATTTGGAAAATGTCCAGATACTGGTAACATCACTTTCAAGATAACAATGTTTACGTTGCTTTCTTTCGTTTGTTTTTTTGTTTGTTTGTTTGTTTGTTTTTTCTGCTAGCAACCTTTGTTTCATCTTTAATAACAAATATTTTAAGCAAAAATGCTGAAAAGATAATGGAGTCCCATGATTTCCCTTAATACATTTGCCTTTGGTTTGTGACTATGGAATAGTATAATCACATTCAATACCACTGTATTTTTACATTCAAGATCATATAGTTAATAATAATGCAATTAATCAATAAACCAAAGCTAACCAACAGTTTTCTATTGAACACCTATTAACAAGTATTTATTTTTAGGGAGGTTTTTCTCACCACTCCCAGTTATACTCTTAATATCCTTGCGTAAACTTTACATTCCTGCAAACAACTTTGTTGAGATCTGGAAGTAGCAACCCAAGCTTCTTGTAATAGTTTGCAGTCTTCTTCATATTTGTTTGTCTGACTCAGTCCTGGCTGGCTATCTTTCAAAACTTTCCACTGAGGAGCAGAGGAGGAAGACTTGCCTAAGGCTATGCTGCCTTCGACCAGAATTACAGCTCTGAGGAGACAACAGCCCAGACTATTTCTGGATGAGGTTAGTGCCAAGTTTTTCTTGACAACTCTGCTCAACAGTGACAATACAAATTACTGATGCTCTCATTTCGAGCTACTTTTTCTTCCTTTTTACACCTTAAACTGATGATTATAGCAGGTTTGGAGCTTTTTCCTGCTTACTCTCTTCGTCTGCTGGAACAAGACTGTCAACAAGCTGGCCCTCTGATCTTTTAGCTGATAATTACTGTGTCAGCTTAGTTTGCTTTTAGATTGTGCTATCACATTGAATTAGCGTTCTCCTTAGAGAAACTTGTCATTTTCAGCTTTGCCATATAAGAGGTTTGGAAGTCATTAAATTGTAGGTGATTTTAAAAAGAGAAGCTGAGGTAAGTTTTGAAAGTTTTAAAGCCACTTTCATTAGCACTCCCAAGGAAGAGCAAAATCATGAAGTAATTTTATGCTTAAAGATCCTCTACAATGCATTACTTCCGTTCAAGTCAACTAGTGGCTTTGTTTCCATTGTGCTCCTTGAGGTTTCTAGTCTACTTTCAGAAAATAGTATCATACTTTAGATTCTGTTGTATTTAATAGTCACAGTAGGAGCCCAAACTAAACAACCTTATTTTTTTTACTAACATTTGAGTATGCAAGTAGGAATTTTAACACACAAGTCACAGTTTGTATCAATGGACAACCAACAGAATCCACTCAGCAATCTAATGAAAGCACAGAAGATTTCAAAGGACCCTCTCTCTGTTGCCATAATTTTAAAGCTTGAAAAACAGAAGATAAATTCCTAGCAAGGACAAAATAAAACCTACAATATAGTATTTATGAAACATCTATATGACAATGTATATATATAATAGGATCTGTATTATTTACATTAACAGGTCACAGAGTTTACAAAAAAGAGAAAAGAAGTAAAATATCTCAAAGAAACAAATATCATCATTTGATTCTAGATAAGGAAAATACATTATTTACACAATATTGGTACTGTCCCTGTGTAATACCAAGAGTGGTTTCTCCTGTTAACAGTGAGAAGGAAGTTCATTACCTAAACCCCTGTGTATTACTGCATGAGAAGACATGAAACTTAATGCAGATTTAATGGTATTAATGAAAGTTGTAAAATAAAAAGGAAGGAAAAGTTAAAAATATAAAATTTGTTGTATTTGGCTGAGATAGTCCCCACTTTTTGTCTTAACTGTTTCATTACTGCCATTAGTGGATAAGGAGGGATGTTATGCTTTATAATTTTTTAAATTTTGAGAATTTATTCTTCTCTTCCTCGATAGCCTAGCAGTCAAAATTATATGTTTGCAAATTAATTTCAATTTAACATACAGTTTCAGACAAATAAAAGAAAATGTCACTAACAGATTCTGAATATATGATTTTCTAGAGATGACAAAGACTGGAGATTAATTGACATATACAGTTTGGTTTAAATCTACCTAATCACTTGCTTAATTTTTACTAAAGAATGTCTTAAGTGGATGATAAAATAATAGGATAGTAGGAATCCTTAAATAAGTATGTATAGTTGCTGAGCATAAAAAGCAGCTTTGTCTTTAGAAAATTATGCTTTATGCTTATCTTTAGAAAAAATTGTCTGCTGCTTCTATAAAAAAATTTAAGTAGAAATTCTTTCAAAAACAGCTGAAGAAAAAAAGCATTGGAGCACGATAATCATACTTGAAAAAAATCACCCACAGTTTCAACAGTCATCTAAAGAGCTAGAAAAGAGGGTTCTACATAGCCCACCCATGCAAAAGGCATGTGCCTATCTCGGATGAATGTGGTGAGAGGAAGGTTGTCTTTTATTTGTTTACTCTAATCCAGACCATTTAACTAACCAAATTAGAGCATAGTCACATGAAAAATAGGGTCAGAGCACTGAAGGAGTAAGTAGAACCATACATAATAAATGCCTGAAGTAATTTCCCCCATTAGATGCTTGGATGTATTAGAATTACCGTGAAAGACAACAATTCTACTTCTGGCTTTCAAAGTATCTTTGGTAAGTATGTACGGCTCACAAATATGGCAGTCTGTGCTTTTTTTTTCCATTTCGTCCCTTTTCTCAGGCAGCTGTTCAACAGGACTTTGATCTTGAACGCTTATCAGTGTTCAGAAGCACAAGTCACTAAAACATCTGTGGGAAATTTCTTTCTGAAACCACTAGCCCCACTACATCTACTGATTTTTTTATAATGATGTGGAAAAAAAACACCTCAAAATACCATGGGCAAAGGAAACAATTTTGATAAAACTTTCATATGAATGCTCTATGTGGATGAATAGTATAAGCATTTGATCAAATAGCTACCAAAAAACCCCACAAACAACAAACCCACAAACCTACTGGTTTCAGTAGAATTAGAAGTAATAATATTTTCTTGACATATATAATCTCTCTTGCCAAGAGATAGCTAAACATTTTCATTATGGTTGATAAAACATAGTATACACTGGAGCCTCTTGCAATGTTTCAGTTAAGATTAGGGGATTTTTCTTCACCCCTTCCTAGTAGAAAGTGTATTCTTCTACAAGTTAAAAAAAAAAAAAAAAGTAATAAAAGGGATTACAAATGGAATTATATACTAGTTATGAGTCACAGTATGGATTTTAGATATGCTTGACTCTTTCTTTTTTTAAAAAACTTTCTACCAGTGTACAAAGGTCTACATCTTTTTTTCTTTTTTTTTTTTTTAAATGAATTTCAGTTGTGAATAACAAACATGTCACATAGATTTCTTCACTAAAAGGTAAAGTCTGTAATCTTCACTCCCTTTAACCCCCGTGCAAGTTTCTTAATCAAGAGTTTCTATATAATCTCATCATTATGTTGTAATTTATTTCAGCAGACTTCCATGTACAATGATTTTCAATGTCACATTGACCTTCCCTGTCTCCTTTCCTATGTCTCTACCATGGGAGAAAGAAATCCTTTATTATTAACAGACTATTTTGAAATCTTCCACACATCTATCTTGAAATCACACAAAGTCAATATTCAATAATATATGCTGTCCTATCTGTTATTTTTAATCACAAACTGTACACTCCCTGTAATAGTTATTGTAACAATGAATGAATCATGCCACTTTGATAATAATAAGGTTTACAATGCATGTAAAATAGATGGGAATATTCCCTGAATTTTAATGATTGATGTATTTTAATAGACTATCAGTCTGACATGTTGTTGCCTCACTAGTCATATAGAGTTTTAATTTAAAGGAGCTTAAGATCATCAGAAGCAGACCAATGTTTAAAAAAAATCAAATAGTTAAATTGATAAACTGTATCAGGATATTGTTATCTACAAATGATTCCTTGTGATAGAAATTAGAGGTAATTTAACCTCTGAAAGAGAATGACAACTTGCAGGAAACAACAGAAATGGTACTAACATTTGATACTAACAACAAGTTGCTATCCTTGCTAGTTGCAGGGTTAGTGAGGCAAAACTAATAAATTAAACTATAAAGCTAAAAACTAATAAACCTCCAGGAGCAAAAATACTTTCTTTCGGAACTGAAAACATGAGATATTTGTGAGCCAATGGCAATCACCCTACTGAGTTCATTGAATAAAGCAAAATCCCTAGTAGGCTGAAAATACGACATATTCAGCATCAGGAAAGAAAGAGTAGGGAAAAGTTTATGGAGGAGTATATTCATTACAGAGCATAGTCAAATATGCATTTCAACAATGCAATATGCTCAAATAAAAATATGTTTAAATAATGAGGAAAAAACCTCCTCATTTTGAATTATTTATGTAATTGATCTTCTATAACTTCATAATTCTATTTGCACCTAATTTAAATTTCTTGCATTTCAAGAGGTATAAAAAGGATTTCAGTCTGAAGTACCAGAGAGGACAGAAATCCTTGTTCCAGCTGAGATGTGTTGAAGCTATCTCTAATGGTTAGCTTGATTTGTTCTTCTTTTGTTCTGTGACCATTTTCCCAGAGTACCCACAGTGAAAATGTACATTATTGATCTTGGTTTTGGAGCAGTCAAGCTATCTCCCACTGATACCCAATAGTCCATATGATCTATACAGTCTACCACTGGATGATCCCTTTCAGAAAGTCAACAGGGAGTTGACCATCTGATCTAATGTAGGAGTGATGCACTTCATTCGTAAAAAAGAAGCAGCAATATATTCATTGATATAAAACAGTGATTTAAAAAAGTTTGATAATAAATGCAACAGTGGTTTAACAAGATTTGATGGCAAGGTACACGTAGCTATTTACTGCATAAAAGACAGTCAGACAAAACTGTAAGGGAGACCCTCCTGTTTCGTCATGAGGTTCAAAAAGGACATCCTTACTTTCTAAACTCTTTCTCAGAGAGGAGTCTAGGTGCGGCTAGATCCAATTCTAATCCCAGACAGTCAATGCTTTCTATCTAAAGGTTTATATGTGCACAATCAATCCTTTATAACACTCAGCTAAGTTTTCAAAGTTTATTAAGCTGTTAGTCACTTACTGAGGATTTGATTCGGCAAGGAATTGCAACCTCAAGGAGTAAACTTGAGAGGCGTCCCTATCCAAGGGGAGATCTTGGCATGCAGGTTCTACACAAAAAGTCCTTTCTAAATACGGTATACTGTCCTCAGTTTCAAAGCTTCCTCTCTCCTTCCTGAGAGGTTCTTAAATTGGAATGAAAAATTTAAGGAACTGTTTATTTAAATACACAGTTTTATAGTAGAGAGGAAAAAATTTTCTTTAAAATAGGTCCAGGTTTGATTTCAAGGTAAATTTTAGGTTCCCTTCAGCTAGAAAAATCTTCAGTAATGCTAAATCCTAAAACAAATAACACTTCCTTAGAATTAAAATGCAAACATTTTGCTAAGCTTTGTTCTTAGACTCAAAACAGGCTCCACTTACATGTCATCTTTTCTAAGACATTTCTACAGAGTGTCAATTCATCGCAATTTTTAAATTCATTCATAATAACCTATTCAAATGCTGGTCTTTTTTTCCTCCTTTTTTTTTTTTTTTTTTTGGCAAATGGAATCTTCTTTATGGAGTTTTAGCTACTGTTGTGAAGAAGCCTTTAAAATGTGTCTCCCAATCAAAGTTTTCATGTGTTAATTGTAAAGCAATCGATTAATCCCATCTAAAAGTGATTTACTTGGGAAGCAATTTGTCTTTAAAAAAGCAAACCACAACAAAACATCACAAGAAACACTAAAAAAGTCAGTATTTTTATTTTAGAAACTATACTTATGAGAACAATAATAGGAACCATAATGCTGAAACGTTTGTAAACAACTGCATTTGGAGACAGATGTGTTAGAAGAAATCTTTCTACTAGTTTTGTTTGAGCTAGCAATACTAAAACATCATTATTTCAATACTAAAACATCATTATTTCAGCTTCAATTGAGATAATTTCCTTTATATTTACTAAATCTAACCTTTCCTGTGATTGTTATTTAACACAATGTGTGTTAGGCACAATATCGGAAATGTCAAACAATGCACCACACCAAAAAAGCATTTTTGCTGGAGGTTGTAATGATTTTATACTGTCAAGAGAATGCTTTCCTTCATTCCTTTTCAGTATTTTTTCTCTGTTAAATCTAATAATTGTTTCAAGTGACAGTGAATTAATTAAGAAAGGATAGTTAGATGAAAAAAAATAAAATAAATCCATCAGTGAAAAAATGGAGAATTGTTTTCCTTGTTATACTATATAACTTTTTTTTCACCATTTCAACAATTATTTGGTTCTATATTCATCTTTTTAACTGTTCCTTAAAATATGCTAGGCTAATTTGATACTCCTTGTTAAGAAGGGAGGGAGGGGAAAAGACACATCATTTTTACCTCAGTAGATGACAGTTTTCAGTTAATTATTTCAGTGATACTTATAACAGAAAGTCAATGCCCCCAAAAAAAGAAAACTTAGGTGAATATTTTAAAATGCAGACCTACCCTTACTTCACTGTGTTGTCACTGTGTTGTCAGTTTTGACCATTTTTGCCTAGAGAAAGTGAAGTTAAAGTTAGCAACTTTATATATTTATACAAAACAGTATTGGTTCAGAAAATGTGTTTGAAAGGGTGGATCACATTACTCTTCACTTCACTTGCTGCTTATTGTGTCAACTTTTTTAACTTTTTTTTTTTTTTTTGAAAACTGGCTGGTCTTTTAAAGGTTCAATGTTTTTAAGTGTTGTAGAACTATGTATCAACACTTTGTCCATCATCCTTGAAAAATGAAATGAATGGATGCGTTTTGGAATAGTTGTATCAGAGAGTGAAATACGTTACAGTTTGAACATGAGATACGCTATTTTCTGTTATCTTCACTTCACAGGCTTCTTAACTACTTCACAGGACTTAACTAATACTTATAAAACAATGTTATATTACCTTCTATTGAACCATTTTTCAAATAAAAGTGAAATCTTGTTTCCACAGACGTCTAGTTGGAATAATCCTGAAGCTATTTGAGATATAGTGAAACACCCATGTTTACAAGTCTGAGAAATCATCAGCTGCACTAAACTACAGATAAGTATTAACTGTCTTCAACTCCTGAGCATGATATTGCTCAGGCTCCTTTGCCTAAACTAGTCTATTTACTATAGAAAAAATATGCTCTTTATGAGTACTCATAAATACTCATTGCAGTTTTGTTCTATAGTTTCTATGTATATTTTAATCTGCAACGCACATACAAATATTTCAGAAAACTTGTAACAGGAGTTTGGATATGCAGTCTCCGGATTTAACCCACACATACACACACACGTATCTGTGTGTCCATCTAAAAGCCCAGAGCAACAAATCAAAAAATAACCCTTATTTTCCTAAATATTTAGAATATGTGTATTGTTGATTGAATGACACTAAGAAGAATCCAATAGTGTGTGAAGAACAATAAATTACTTCTCTAAACTGCAGCAGACTCAAGTGAAAAAGAGTAGACTTAACATGAAAAGGAAAGATTGGGCATGATCTGCATTGAGATGAGCAATATACGTCATTTGGGGGACAGGGAAGTGCTAGGCTATTAAGAATGGGGTTTATTTAAAAATCCTATTCTAAAATACAGGACATTATATTTAAATAAATTTAAAGAAAGAAAAAAACCCGACTAACCTAACACCAAAACCCAAACACCTAAAACAATGTCTGTGAGATTCCCAACTAGTACGGTTGGTTGTGTGCAGCAGTACCTTTGTACATCACTTCAGCAAATGTCTTCAGGGCCTTATCCTCACTGATCAAATAATTTCAGCATTACAAAGACAAATTTCATGTGGCTCATGCTATGTCAGAATTATCAATTACTGTATTTAAAATCACTGTTCAATAGAGATACATATCAAGCCTAGCTTACTCATAAAGCTACTTTTTCAGGGTGAAAGGGAGAGAAATTTAAGTTTCTTTAAATGTTAAGAAGGATCCTTGTCAATTAACAATCATTGTTTTCAAGAGTCAAGAACCAAATGTCTATAAAATCAAATAGATGCCAAATAAACGCTATAGTTAAGAAAGAATTTAGATTTAGAAAGAAGAGTATATAACACATTGTCTTCCAGATTTGAAAGTATCATGCAAAATTTTTCCAAGAAAAAAACAATAGCAGTCAACCTTAGTTTGAACAACTCATTGCAAGTATCTCAAGCATCTCATGATGCTACCAACATCAATATGTAAAGATACTCACTTATATTTTCATAACTGAATGCAGGCAAACTTTAGCAATTATTTAAGCCACAATCGCCATTTTATTCTTTTCCTTTTCTTGGGTATTGATTAAATAAAACTTCTTAAATTCCTCAGGACTTTTTTTTAACAGAAATAAAGCGTGCAGATATAATATTAATACCTGCATTTATATTACACATCTGTATTTTTATAACAAAATTTTATTAGGCATGTGATAGCACCTGAAAAACTAGGAGGTATCAGACGCTTCAGTGCCTCAACATATGGTAAAACAGCAACTGCAAGTAATTTCAAGAAAAGGATCTTGGCAGCATGGGAATTATAGCATCCAGACCTACAACAAGAGAGAAAAGTTAATTGTTTGCTGTGACAATCTATGTTCATTGCACTGTGGAGCACTTGCCCTGTTACATTCTGTAAAATTTCAGTTTCTAGAGCCTATATTGTTTTTAAGAAGATTTATGCAGATTAATATGTACACATACACAAATAAATAATTATATATAACATAAATAATTAGTTATAGATAATAATTAATATAGTATACATATATACTTATGTATGTATAAATATATATACACATATGGCTGAGAATTAATACTTTCTCAGTCTCCTTCAGGGTCAAAGGGAGAAATAAAAAGTAATGTTTAAATGAAACACAAGAAAGGATGAAACACAAGAAAGGATAAAACACAAGCAAGACATCAGGGTGTGTGGCAACCAGGGAATCAAATAGGACATAAATGACGTGATATTGTTTGAAAATACCCAAGTTATTTTGTCTGCTACTAGTAGTAATTACTGAGGACATCTCAGAAACTTATTTTTAATGAGCATTAATGATATTATTCCTTCATTTTTTGCTGTTCTTGAGTCGTACCTATGATGATGTCAGCAGTGTTGATTGGCAGACAGCTTTCTTTTATTCCTGGGGAGAAATGGGAGATAAGAAGAAAGAAAAGAAAAGAATCACAAGTTTCAAATTCTTCAAAGCAAAATACTAGGTATTTTTGGTTTCTCTGGTACAATTAGAAATATGATATGTAAAAAGGATTTGTGTACTGCTTTTTTTATTAAACATTACACCTTTCAATAGAATTCAGAATTAAGACTATGAGTCTTTTCCCTTGATGATATATTTTTAATAAATATCATATTTTTTCTTCTGTCTTTAGTCTTTTTTATTTTTATTTTTATTGCGGTGGAAGCCAGCTATCGGCATCACAGATAGTGGTGCTCAAATGCTCACCACATTTATGGGCCTAATCTATGTTTACACAAACATGTATCATGGCTTTGTAGTCCCCTTTAGATAAGGGAGGCTTTCTGCAACAGATATGTTGTTAAGATGATCAGAGAATATTTATTGATATTTATGTGAGTGTGTTCTCTCTCTTTTCAGAGACCTCATGAAAAGTTAATGCAAAGACTTTCTGAAAGTGAAATAATATTTCTTGGAGAAGGAAGACTGCTTTGAAACCTGCCTCCAAACTTACTGTAAATCACTCTTCAAAATTTTACTTTATTTGAAATTACTAACAATGTGTAATTGGTAAATATTTACAACAGAATATCATCAAAACTATGCAGCGGTTCCAAAACACAGTTTCTAAGTCAAGTTCATTACTTTGTGGAAGGAAATTCAGCTCTGCTGATTTTTATGGGTGAATTATGGACACTGGAAATGAGCACAGATAATGCAGGGGAGGGGGCAATATTTACCTTGTTTTTTCAAGATTAGACTGACTTTATCCCCAGAATACAAATACTATCATTTTTTTATGTGGGGGTTCTAACATATTGGTTTCCTTCCTGCTTTTAGCAGAAATAATTATAGACATATTAGTCATAGACACACTTTAATTTATGGTTAATGTTTTTTTAATTACCAAGAGCAAAGCAGAAACAGCCTTTTTCTCTTTTTCTTTCACTATACTTGGCCATCTATTTTTATTAAGTTCTCTATGAACAACTGCAAAATTAGGCATAACAAACTAAAAGAAATTACATATGTAAATGCTTTTCATGAGATTGTTCAGGATGATTGTAGCCCAGTATACCGATTAATCACATTGGTATTAACAAAAAAGTAAAAAAGCATTTTTGGCTTTCTAGAAGCAGTCCAAGTATGAAGGAGTAACATGTTACAGGTTGTAGGTCCTGAAATTTCAAGAAGTTACAATTTCAAGGAGAAATAAATAGGAGTTACAATTTCAAAGAGAAATAAATAAATAAAATCTGTTATCATGTATAAATATATTATACTATATCATAAAATAATAAAATAAATAAGTACATAAAAGTTTCTTTCTCTTTCTTTCTTTCTTTCTTTCTTTCTTTCTTTCTTTCTTTCTTTCTTTCTTTCTTTCTTTCTTTCTTT
>JAOQGH010000012.1:97016886-97031442 GCA_025769975.1 Gallinago jamesoni | reverse complement strand
GACTGGACCCAGTACTGACCCCTGGGGAACACCACTTGTTACAGACTTCCAGCTGGATTCTGTGCCCCTAATCACAAACTTCTGGGTTCTGTCTTTTAGCCAGTTTTCAATTCACTTAACTGTCCATTCATCTAACCCACACGTCATAAGCTTACCTATGAGGATGCTATGGGAGATGGTGTCAAAAACCTTGCTGAAGTCAAGGTAGACAACATCCACCAGTAATCAAGGTAGACAAGTCAAGGTAGACAACATCCATCTATATACAGGTTGCAAGTGGTGATTTGGTAATAAAGAGTAAAAGTTACATCTTAAATAACAGTACAGAGTTTCATATGAGTTAAATTAGTGGTCATTGGAACGCAAAAAGTAGTCACTGCTACTTTTTTTTCCCTTTTCTTCTAATAAAATATGGTAAAAAGATGAACATAAAAAGATGAAGCACTTTTTAAAGCATCCTAAAGCACTGTTTTAATCACTATTTTCAACTCTTTGTTGTTATTTTGGTTTTGGTTGAAAAATAGCATAACACAAGTTATTATAGGCCCCAAGTTATTACAAGATTTTTTGGAACAAGATTTAAGTAGATTTTGTGCCCAGTTGTAGCTGGAGACTATAAAATTTAGCACTCTGAATTATTATGCTTCTGGTTTGCTCTGCTCCTCAGCAAGTCAAATATTCATTATTTCGTCTTTTTACTCAAAGCTATAGGATTATATCAGCAACTCAAAATGTTCAAAAGCATCAAAGCTCAATATGCTAATTCCTGGATACTACTAAACTTTGAAAAAATGACAGACATTAATGTAAATTGCCTTTGATGTCAATGTAAGAAATGTTAGAATTGAAAAATGCTTATGTAACTGATTAATTATATGTCAGTTAAACCAGCTTGTGGTCAAGGACTAATACCTGAAAGAAGATATGGTATTCTCTGTCTTTCCACTGAACAGCAGTAATTAAACAGTGTGAACTGATTGCAATATCTGTATTACTTTCTCTCCACCTAAAAGAAGCTGATCACATCTTTTACAAAGCTTTATCTCAATTTTAAACTATAACCTCTTGCTCCTTTTGGGCAAGAAGCATAAAAGAGTGAGCAAACACACTAGAGTATTCTGTAATATTTGGAATTACTTATAAACACCAACTGTTTCTGGGAAAGTTTCTGTTATTCTACTTGAAGTGATAAAATACTTGTTAAAAATGCAACAATAAATCCAGAATATTTTATTTTTTTCTGCTTTTTATGGCAAGTGGAACATCCCTTATGATCAATAATAGAGATTATTAAGGGGATGTGATTTTGTATCATAGTGTGGCAGTAGGGCCCAGTTGTTAACTGTTGCTCTATGGGACTGTCTGGTGATATGGATTTAAAAATTTGAATCTGTAATTAAATTTAACATTAATATGCAGGTCAATAAAATCACTAACCACAGTCATTATGTCTCTCTCTAAGTTTTTTAACCCTATAGAGAGAACAACTTTTTTTTTTTTTGAAAGTAGAAACATCACCAATATGAATGGTAGTTCTCAAATTGAGCAGATATCTGATATCAGTACAAAAATGTATTTGACCAATGACAAAGTTGTGAGACAACTTTTGTGTACAGCATACACCACGGATTCTGGGTTTATCATGATTGCCAAGAAAAAAATCTCTTCTAAATAATATTTAATCACAGAAAATGAGATACGGTAATTTTCCTGTGTATAAAATCAGGGATACACATCAAAGAGACACAAAATTATTCTCATAAAAGGAGAGAGAGTAATTCCACTCTTTCCTTCTCTTCCCTCGTCTAGGATTTTTTCATGTGTTTCTGTCTTAGAGCTCTCTGTTCTTCTCAGATCTTGTTTATCTCTAAAGAGCAGTGGAGCAGAGATTTTGGAGTCAAAAAGTATAGTTCAAAATATTTCTTTCACAAGACAGCAAATAGGATGAAGAGATAAAGGAAGTTGGTTGATACGTAGCATAAGAAGAGTCTTACGATCATTTTCATAGAATCATAGAATTTCTAGATTTGGAAAGGATCTAAAAGATTATGCAGTTCCAACCCCCCTGCTATGAACAGGGACATCTCCAACTAGAATAGGTTGCTCAAAGACCTGTCCAGCCTGGCTTTGAACACTTCCAGGGATGGGGCATCCACAACTTCCCTGGACAACCTGTTCCAGTGTCTCACCACCCTCACAGTAATGAATTTCTTCCTAATTTCTATTTAAATCTACTCTCTTTCAGTTTGAAACTATTACCCCTCTTTCTATCACTACATTCCTTGGTAAAGAGTCCCTCCTGATCTCTCCTCTAGGCCCTCTTCAAGTACTGGAAAGCCGCTTTAAGGTCTCCCTGGAGCCTTCTCTTCTCCAGGCTGAACAACTCTCTCAGTCTGTCTTCATAGGGAAGGTGCTCCAGCTTTCTGATTATCTACATGGCCCTCCTCCGGCATCAATCCAACATGTCCATGTCCTTCTTAAGCTGGGGGCTCCAGAGCTGGACACAGCACTCCAGGGTCTCACAAGAGCAGAGCAGAGGGGCAGAATCATTTCCATGGACCTGCTGGCCATGTTTCATTTGATGCAGCCCGGAGTGTGGATGGCTTTCTGGGCTGCAAGCACACATTGCTGGCTCATGTTGAGCTTCTTGTCAACAATCACACACAAGTGTTTCTCCTTGGGGCAGCTCTCAATCCATTCTCTGCTCAGCCTGTATTTGTGCTTGAGATTGCCTTGATCCAAGTACAGGACCTTGCATTTGGCCTGATTGGACTTCATGAGGTTTGCATGGGCCTACCTCTCAAGCCTGTCCAGGTTTCTCTGGATGGCTTCCCTTCCCTCCAGTGTTTCAACTGTGCTACACAGCTAGGTGTCATCTGCAAGCTTTTTGAAGGTGCATTCAATGCCACTGTCTGAGACATCAAAAAAGATGTTAAACACTACCGGTACTAGTACCAATACCTGAGGAACGCCATCTATCACTGGTCTCCAATTTAGAGACAAGGATGTCCCATGGTGCAGTGTCAAATACTTTGCACAAGTCTGGGTAGGTGATGTCAGTTGCTCTTCCCTTATCTACTAATGCTATAACACAATCGTAGAAGGCCACCAATTTTCTCAGGCACAATTTGCCCTTGGTAAAACTATGTTGGCTGCCATCAATCACCTCCTTATTTTCCATGTTCCTTAGCAGAATTTCCACGGGGTTCCACTTGATGGGCACAGAAATGGGACTGACCAGCCTGTAGTTCCCTTGGCCTTTTTTCCCTTTTCAAAAATGGGGGTTATGTTTCCTCTTTTCCAGGCAGTGGGACTTCCACGACTTTTCAAATACGATGGATAGTGGCTTAGCAAATTCATCCATCAGTTCCCTCAGGACCACAGATAAATCTCACCTGGTCCTGTGGACATGTTAAGCTCGAGGTTCCTTAGATGGTCGTGATCTTGATCTTCTGTTACAGTGGACAGTTCCCTCAGTCCCTGCTTTTGTCTTTTGTGACTTGTGTGGTGTGGCTAGAGCACTTGTGAGTGAAGACCAAGCCAAAAAAAGCCTTGTCCATATCCTGGGTGACCAAGTCTTCCATTTCCTTCCAGAGAGGGCCCACATATTCCTCAATCTTCCTTTTACCACCAACACACTTATAGAAGCTGATGGCCAGATTTAATTTTATCTGTGCTTGAGTTTTCTTGACCTGGTCCCTGGTTACTCAGACAATTTATCTGTATTCCTCCCAGAGTACCTATCCTTGCTTCCACCCTCTGAAGATTTCCTTCCTTTTCATATCTGAGTTTGTCCAGAAGCATCTTGTTCACCCATGCAGGCCTCCTGTCATTTAGCCTGAGTTCCTGTTTTTGGGATGCATCACTGTTGAGGTTGGAGGAAGTGATCCTTGAATTTAACCAGCTTTCTTGGGCCCCTCGTCCCTTCAGGTCTTTATCCCACAGTACTCTACCAAACAGATCCCTTAAGAGGTGGAAGTCTGCTCTCCTGAAGTCCAGGGTAACAATCTTACTGTGTGCCCTCCTCACTGTCCTAAGGACCTTGAACTCCACTGTCTCATGGTCACTGCAGCCAAGGCTGCTCTTAAGCTTGACATTCCCCACCAGCCCCTCCTGTTGGTGAGAACAAGGTCCAGTATGGCACCTCTCCTGTTGACTGTTCTAACACTTGGAGAAAGAATTATCATTGAAACATTCCAGGAACCTCCTGAATTGCTTGTGCCCTTCTGTGTTGTCCTTCCAACAGATATCAGGGTGGTTGAAGTCCTCCACGAGGCCCAGGGCTTGTGAACATGATGCTGCTCTTATCTGTCTATAGAAGACCTCATTTGCCTGGTATTCCTGGTCCGGTGGCCTGTAGCAGACCTTCACTTTAACATCAACTGCCCCTGCTTTCTCTTTAATCCTGACCCATAAACTCTTGTTTGGCTCTTCATCCATCCCCAGGTGGAGCTCCAGATGGTCGTTGACATAGAGGGCAACACCCCCTGCTCATCTCCCCTGCTTGTCCTTCCTGAAGAGCCAGTATCTTTCCATTCCAACACTCCAACCATAGGAGCTATCCTGCCATGTCTCCCTGATGCCAATAATATCATAGCCCTGCAGCCTTACTGGCTGAAGTGGCTGGCACTCCTTCCTGCTGCATTCCAGTTGCTCTCCTGTTGACTTGTGATCCTTCTCCAGGCTCTGGTCATCTGTTGCTGGCATTGACATCATACTGGTAGGAGTGTGGTAGATGGAAGTTCCCCTCCCCCAGCAGCTCTAGTTTAAAGCCCTCTTTACAAGCTTGGTAAACCTCTGACCAAGGATACTCTTCCTCTTCACTGAGAAATGGACCAAATTTTGGAGACTTGTGTTGTCATATATCTTCAATTTTGGAGACTTGTATTATCATTCATAAGGCAAATTCAACAATTGTGGATGTTTACTGGTAATTGATGCATAAAAAGTGAAATTTCTACTCATTAAACATGGAAAAAGCTATGCAGCATAATGCAACATGAATTATTTCTTGGTAAATTGGTAAGTATGTCAAGTACAGAAGCAATACAGTGCATTAATTATTCCAGACTGTGCTGCAGTCATGCAGTTCTAGGACAGAAGTTAAACTTGTTTATTGTTAGTGTGATTATTAATTCAATTTTCACAATGTGTGGGTACTGTGAAAGTATCTCCTTATCAATGAAGGATGGTACACCGATCATTTAATTTAAGAACTAAAGATATATTAATTGACAAACTAGAAGTTAAAACTCAAAAATAAAATTCAAATATATCAATTACTAGGCATAATTCCTTCAGTAATTTCTTGTCACAAAAAAATTCTGCATTTCTTAATTAATTCAGTGAATCATTTGCTATCTATGATAGTAGATTGCTTAGTATTCAGATGACTGTTACAAATAAATTACATTAATTATGTTTGTCTAAGGTGTTAGCTTTAACTTCTTAGAGCATTGCTTTACTTTTGGTATAGAGCAAAGAATATTCTTTTACCAGAAGAGGCATAACTAGTAAGCATGCCATGTTTCTATCAGTTCCTAGTTTGGCATTTGCTAATAACAATGAGACAATATGAAAAGTTGCACCATTGTTTTCTCAGAAGAACTAGAAAGATAGTTCTATACAAAATTCTAATATTACATCGTCTACCAGTTCTGATCATTTTACATGAAACTTCTGTTCAAAGATTGGCCAACTCTGAAATTACCCCTTTGTGACCCAATCTAAGGCCTTCTGTTGCTGCCTCTTTCTTTTCGGACCGTTAGGGTTTTACTCCTCCCTAGTGTAACTCAAAGTTCAAAATAAATCCAAAGCCTTATGGTCTTTTCCATTTATACATAAGACCTTTCCCTACCACTGTTCATTAGTTCTTGGCAGTCAAAAAGCAAATAATGGTATGGAATGGAATTTAGGCCCCAGTTCTGGCATGCATTCCAATCTCTTTGGGCAACTAAGGTCCACATGCAAATAATCTCTGCTTTCAATTTTTACCTCCTCTTTATCATATCTCAGAATTCTGTACTTTTCTGGAAAATTTGGGTTTTCCTGTAGGCTTTTCCCAAGCTGTAGCTGATGAGTATTGCTAAGAGAGTTGGTACCCTTTCTGTTTCTATCCATGTCAGACATTCTTATTCATTCCGTTATAGGTGGACCTTATTCTCACTTTCTGTTGCGGTTACAGACACAGATCTATATAAGTCTCAGAATAGAACCATAAATTAGCACTACTACAGAATTTGTTTGGGATTGGAGGCAGTAATTTTGCCACCTAAGCTAGTGAATGAAATAATCACACTAAAAGTGTGGGGAAGAAAAAGTGCTTCTGAAAATAGGATATTTTGCTACTTTTTAGGTATAGATTTCATGAACACAGCAATATTTTTTGTATAAGCTGAGCATTTTACCAGGAAGCTAACAAAAAAGACATTCCACTTTTATAGTACTATGGTGCATGCAATATATAGCACACTCGTTTTATGTACAAAATATGAATATTTTTCATGAAGAGTGTATTTTAATGAATGTTGGCATCTAAATATTACTTCCAAGTCACTTGGACTCTGTTATCTTATAAGTTTATCACCAGCAAAGAAGACAGAACTGGGTTTGCCCTGTGAATATTAAGACTGCAAACAATATCTTCAGCCTTGTTTAGTGTCCCTTTTATGACGTTTATTTCTCCAAATCTAGTTGTCCTAACCTCTTATGACAGCCTGGATCACAGCTCTGTACTTGAAGAATGACCTCTACTACTGCTGTGGGAATTGATTGGCAGGATATCACATGCAAGCAACCTGGCACCAGTGTCCTGCTCAGACTGAGCCCAACACAGCTGGCTCTGGCCTGATAGCTGAAAATTGTTCAAAAGTTGATTTGCTGGGCTTAGGAGAAATAACAATGACAGAGACGGTTACTAACAACTCTGTCAAAGATTTATTCTGATTTGTTTATTAATATCATAAGGAGCATCATTATGAGTTTTTACCAAGGATCTTTGACTTAAGAGAAACTTCTAATAAATAGTGGCATCTAATTTTTTATAGTTGTGGCAAAATGCAGTCTTTAAGACAATCCAAGGTCATGACAAAACATTAATGGTGGTAAGCACATAATATATTTTATAATAGGTCCTTAAGATTTCTGACATCAAATGATATTTCTAGATGGTGATACCATCAAGACACAATGCCTCTAACTACCCTTCATAAAGGAGAAAATTGTATGCATCATTTCACTGATGATATTAAACCTGATTTGTTTGTCGAATATGTGAAAAACCCTCAGCAACAATTGGCAGCTAATAGTAAGGATTAGCATTCCAGAATGGTTGCTGGAGTGGTTGAGAAAACAAGAATAACAAAAAGCCCCTTTCCTAATTAGACATCTAAGTGAAAAAGTTTGCTTGGCAGAAATCCAGTGTCCATATATATTAATGTAAATAGCCATTACAGCAACTTACTTTATCGCTGTTCTCATGAGATCCAAAAACACAAATAACAAAGATGTGCCAACTGTTCTCTGCTGGCATAATATGTTACAGCCAGAAAAATAATGCATGAAATGCCATTTTTCCCTCAAAACCTCTCATATATATGAAAATAAAACACATGTATGTTTTTCTTTTAAACCATAACAGTCTTTTCTGTCACTATTAACTTTTTCAGTCTATGATATTGCGATTCCCTGAATTTTGTAAAGTGTGCCAAGAAGAACAGCAACAGAAGTATCAGTAGGAGTATGTCTTGGAGAAACCCCAGGAAAAAGGGATAAAGTTTAGGTTTTACCTTTTCTGAGGCACAAAGGTATTTTAAGTAACTTACCTTGGCACCTTTCCAAATATTTTCCAAAATGATTACTAAATTGTATTTTTAATCTTAGGAAAAAGAGATAGATTACTAAAAGATTTCCAAAAGCCCATCTAATTAACTGATTCTATCCCTATTCTGAACTAAATGCTTATTATATGAGAAAAGCAAGGACCACGGCTGTGCATCTAGACACATTCATCATACTTCCCCCCTTCATTTACCCCTCTAAGAAACTGATATCAGGGAAAAAGTATCCATGGATTTTATGAAAT
This sequence comes from Gallinago jamesoni, assembly GCA_025769975.1. Taxonomy (NCBI): domain Eukaryota; kingdom Metazoa; phylum Chordata; class Aves; order Charadriiformes; family Scolopacidae; genus Gallinago; species Gallinago jamesoni. The sequence goes on along the minus strand of JAOQGH010000012.1, from coordinate 97,023,359 downwards.
ATCTATGCTCATATCAGAACATGAAAAGAAAACCTTGCTCTGCCTTTATCTTTGTTAAATGTTTACAAATAGTTAAAAACTAAGAACTAGTAGTCCTATGTTCTTAGGTGTACTTATTACACCTTTGCTAATAAATGTATTAGGATATAATTTGTCATTAAGAGTCAATTAAATGTGGTGTTGGGGGATATGGTGTAGGGGAGAACTTTGTAGAGTAGGGTTGACGGTTGGACTCAATGATCCCAAGGGTCTTTTCCAACCTGAACGATTCTATGGTTCTAAAAATGCATTTATTATCCCAGTCTACAAAAAGGGAAAGAAGGAGGACTTCCTGGCCGGGAATCTACAGACCGGTCAGCCTCGCCTCCGTCCATGGAAATATGGTGGAACGACTCCTTCTGGGTGTCATCTCAAAGCATATGGAGGAAAAGAAAGCTATCAAAAGTAGTCAATACGGATTCACCAAGGGGAAGTAATTTCGACTAACCTGATAGCCTTTTATGATGCCATGACTGGATGGATAGATGAGGGGAGGACGGTGGATGTTGTCTACCTTGACTTCAGCAAGGTTTTTGACACAGTCTCCCACAGCATCCTCCTAGGTAAACATAGGAAGTGTGGATTAGAGGAATGGACAGTGAGATGGATTGAAAACAGGCTGAAAGACAGAGCTCAGAGGGTTGTTATTAGGGGCACAGAATCTGGTTGGAAGTCTGTAACAAGTGCAGTCCCCCAGAAGTCAGTACTGGGTCCAGTCCTCTTCAATATATTCATCAATGACCTGGATGAGGGGATGGAGTGTACCCTCAGCAAGTTTGCTGATGATACAAAACTAGGAGGCATCATTGACATGCCAGAGGGCTGTGCTGCCATAGAGCGAGTCCTGGAATGGATGGAGGGTTGGGTAGAGAGGAACCTGATGTACTTCAATGTAGGCAAGTGTTGGGTGCTGCACCTGGGGAGAAATAACCCCATACACCAGTACAGGTTGGGGGCTGACTTGCTGGAGAGCACCTCTGAGGAAAAAGACCTGGGAGTTCTTGTGGACAATAGGATGACTATGAGCCAGCAGTGTGCCCTTGTGACCAAGAAGGTCAGTGGCATCCTGGGGTGCATCAGAAAGAGTGTGGCCAGCAGGTCGAGGGAGGTCATTCTGCCCCTCTACTCTGCCCTGGTGAGGCCCCATCTGGAGTACTGTGTCCAGTTCTGGGCTCCCCGGTTCAAGAAGGACACACAACTGCTGGAGAGGGTAGAGCAGATGGCTACAAAGATGATTACAGCTTGGAGCACTTCCTTTACGAGTAAAGGTTGAGGGATTTGGGTGATTTTAGTCTTGAGAAGAGAAGACTTAGGGGGGATCTGATCAATGCATACAAATACTTAAAGGGAGGGTGTCAGGCGGACGGGGCTGGTCTTTTCTCAGTGGTGCCCAGTGACAGGACAAGAGGAAATGGGCACAAACTTGAGTATGAGAAGTTCCACCTAAACATGAGGAGGAACTTCTTTAGTGTGAGAGTGGTAGAGCACTGGAACAGGCTGTCCAGGGAGGTGGTGGAGTCTTCTCTGGAGACATTCAAAACCCGCTTCGACAAGTTCCATTGTGGGGCTTGGACTAGATGATCTCTAGAGGTGTCTTCCAACCCCATATGATTCTATGATTCTATATAGCATGATATAAGTGGCTTAGTTATATTTTTATATTTTTACTGTAACACTTGAAACAGTTGGTTTTTTTAACATTACTGTTAGTAATTCTTGAAAATATCATTTGTATTAAACAATACAATGTTTTGAGTTAAAGATGCAGTACTGTTGAAGGTGTGTTTTTGTCTAGATGAACCACTTAGAATTTTTGGCAAAGGAAACCAAACAGTATCTATCTTGTGTGCTTCTCCATTTATCAAAAAATCACCAACCCCATCACTTGCATAAATACTTTAGCTTTGTTTCCACTATGGAAACAAACCTTTGATTTGCCTGTCTGGTTTTCTTCACTGTAAGCACATATGAAGTAAAGTTAAAAACAACCCAACTTTGCCTTAATGTATTCTGGAAAGATCATTTACCATTTATGGAATGATTAAGAGAATAATAAAATAATAAAAAGTGTAGTTTTCTTCATAAATGTTTACTACTTAGGCACTTATTTATGGGCACTATTATGCCCTTTGTGATGGTGGCATTACATACCATGCCCATTCTTCAAACACAATCTTTGTCTTTTACCTGTAAGGGCTGTTGAAGTAGAAAAGCTAGAGGACAACAGGGCTTCAACTTTCAAAAGTGTTGGCTATTCACCTAAAAGCTAGGTTTTAAAGTAAGTTAAGTAATTTAAGCTCTAGAGTAGCACTTAGTTGCAAATAAAGCTTAAGATCAGCTTTCTTATGTCATAATGGTACTACTGAAATCACAGACAGAGGATGTAATGGCAAGATCTTCCCAAGAGTCCAGAGAGAGAAGCTTTTGAAAAATGATATACTCTCCCAGCTTGTTCCACCAACATTTGTATTGTATCTTTTCTTAAGGGAAAAAAATTAGCTTCATAGTAAAAAACAATGAGGAAAACAATCTTTTCCAGAGAGTAGTTAGGGACTAGGAAGATAAGACTATTATTTTTTTTAATGGAAGACAGTAAAAAATCTTTAGAATGATATTTGCATCATATAATGGTTTCCATCTGGTAGGTGGATTCCCCTTACCTTCCCTTTGGGAGGTTTTTTCTTCTGCTTTTAGATATTTTTCAGGATCTCAAAAGTTTGGGTAGGACAGGAAGAGTATTTCTTGCCTGCCCTTGCTGAGGGAAATCTCCAGATTGTGGTATATTTCTGTAGTATACAAATTAATTTTTTTTTTTTTTTTTAAAGAAAGACAGTTGTTTGATTTTACTCTGTGTATGTATTATTCATCTTTCATTTGTGCAGGGCAGAATGAAAAAAAAAGGTCACTGGAAAACTAGTCCATACATCATTAGACAACAGAAAAAAAAAAATGAGAAATTTAAATGTGCCTTTAGCAGGAACAGTCCTAATAACATTATAAAGATGCTAGTTCTCAAGGGAGCCTCCAAAATTATTATGAACCACTAAGTATACCCCAAATTGCTCCAGATGACCAGCAAAAAAAAAATAAAAATAATTCTCAGTAAAACAGAGCAACATTCATTGAAAATTAATGAAACTTGGGAGGTCTATGTATATTATTCTTTCTAGCTTCTTGACAGCATTTTGAATATGTTCAGTCACAATCCATTATGTAAAACAAATGTTTTATACATCTGAAGAAGATCATCATAGATATTTTAGACAGAATAAAGGTGAAAATAAAGTCTTAATACTGAAGGTATGCATGCACCATATCCAGAAAAGCCTGAAAGTGAATAAAGTTGGATGTGTTTCTCCTTAACGGACAAGCAGAAACTGAAGAAGACTCTACGTGTCTATATGCTCTCCTTACACTGTGATCTTGACTTTTCTAACCTTGTGTTCTATAAGAAGGACCTGTCAACTGTACCAGGTTTCTATGTGTATAATGAATGACTTTGAAGGGCTCACCAAAAACGTACAAAAGACTTCTAAAGCTCAGCTTCCTTTACAATGCACAATGTAAAGTTGAATTTACTTCTCCATATACAGAAAGTGAGAGAGAATTTTGGCTTACAGTTAATACACCTCTAAAAAGAGTGGAAGAAAATGGTCTTCAAATACCATAGAAAATCCCGTTGGTGTGTCCTTAACTTTAAATGACAAAAAAGTCCTTTTGTATGTATAACTTGTCATTCAATAAAAAGTGACAGAGAAAGCAAGAATAGGTTGTGCCTCCACTTGACAGATTAACCATTGAGTAAGGTCTTTGAATCATGGGGTTTTCTTCATAAAATATACTCTTATTTTTTGGAAAAGGTGGTAAGAATCAGTATGCTATATGGCTAGTTTCATATGTTTAATGTCACAATTTCGTTTCTGCAGGACAGAAAGGAGAGAAAGTCTGTATTTGAAATGCCTGCAGGAGGTCATTAGGAGCTGCTGTCTTTACAGAGGTAGCAGGAACTTTTTAAAATCTGCTTTTATACACTATTTATGCTTTACTTCCTTCACCCAAATATTTGCGGTTTATTTAAACAGTATATGTCAATGTCAAAATCTTAAGAGTGAACAAACTCTGCTGGAAGAATGACTACGTTCTACTACTATTTAAAAGAACTGACAAAGACATTTCTTTGGAGTTTGTGAAAAGCCCTCTGTATTCAAACTTTCAGGTCTGTTACAGTGATTTTTACTTGGAGAAATCTCTTGTATCCTATATAAATATGGCCAATGCACTTCACTTAATAAGTCAAGCTCTAATTTAATTCAGAGGCAAAGAGGAAGTTAACTTCTACATACAAACTAAGAAACAGGATGCTCATCTGTTAAAAGCACATATCAGGTTTTGCTTGGTGAGTATGATTGCTACCTTGACGCATTTGGTGCAGTGCATATAATTCATTAACAAATGAGTGCTAAGCACCTTAAGCATCTGTGTGCCTGCACATGGGCATTTCTTCCAGTTTAGTTGCATCCACAGTGTGCAGTTTCTCCCTGTGCTGTGACAAAGCAGACTAACTAGCAGTACTTGGTATATGTTACATTACAACGAGAAAGAAATGGCAGAACTGCACACATACAATCTTTGCAGTACAGTGCTGCAATGCCGGGGTGTATTATATTGGAAGCTTCATGAGCAGGGTGTGTGACAACCTCATATCAAATGTCCTTTCTTCTCATTATATCAGAGTGACTGAGGCAATGTCAGCCATAAACCTGCCATAAACCTGTCCTTCCTCCACTTCGCTAATGTATGCGTCATCAAGCGCTGAAATTCAAATCAAGACCTCTTTAAAAAAAATTCAGAATAAACAGCAACATCTTAGAATTTTTTGGAAAGGTGTCACAAGATGATTTTATTACAGAGATGGGAAGAAGCATCACATCTTGGCCTAGTTTGTGTATTCAATGTTGGCTGAGAAAATTTCTCTAACAAAGTTTAATGGAAATAAGCAATTTTCTAAATAATATAGCTCTTTGAGAAGGGGTCCTTTTAGAGGAAAGGGCAATAAAGTGTTACAACCTAAAGGTTAAAATGTATTCTGAATTTTATCATGCTTTTACTACTTACTTTGGGAATAAATATTCCATAAAACTTAGAGTAGGAAATTACAATGAAAATTTACTTTTTCAATACTATACATGAAAGACGATCAGCAAATTGCTCATGTTAATATACTCATGGATAAGCACAGTTAGTATAACACTTGCCTTTTATTACAGGTATATCTATATTTAGATGCAGTTATAAAATATTATAGACACATTAATTTTGTGTGTATTAAAAGAACAACTTTCCAAACCTAAAACATTTAAATTTCTGAACAGTAAAATAAATTACACAGCATACAGTCAGTTTGATTAACCCCCTGTAAGACAATATTTCCTTTAATTTATTACCTAATATTTAGTCTAATAAAACACAACCATATGTTTATTGCCATAAATTATATGAACATCTGTTTTGCATTGAATGACCTTGTAGGATATTTCTTACAGTTTTGACTGATAACCAATGTGTATTTTAAGACAGCAAGGACAAAGTACATGAAAGAGGTTCATGATGACAATGTAATTTATAAACATACTGCATGAGTTATGTGGAGTACATGCACAATGATGGCACAGTAATATCTGCTTATAGGACATATTTAACAAATCATTGTTCATTCTATTGCCTTTAGTTTCATGCAAGTTCATGGGAAAAGTGCTGACATTGCAGATGGGCTGATTAGGGAGGGATAAATGGAATATGGTGTTCAAAGACAACCCAACTCAGAAGTGAGTGAAAGGCACAGTGTTTTGCAGGTTATTTTCTTGCCTACACAGAGAAACAGGGCCATTTACTGAGGTCTTAATAAACTAATCCAGTAAAAACTGGTATCAAAGAAACCTTTTATCTGCATCCTACCATCATTTATGACAGATAAAGGAATGATCTAATTAATTCTTTGACATTATTTGCACTTGTCTTATTTTAAGAGAGCATATTGGGTCTACTGTCATACTGTCATCTCTTGCATATTTTGCTTCCTTTCTACCATCAGTTGAGAGCTGTCTAGGGGATAGGGAAATATTTACAATATTCATTTTAAGATTATTTTAAGAAATATGGGTAGCATTTCTGTCAGTATTGACAGATGTGAAAGATTGACTTTTCAAAATCATAATTGTGGATCTGCATTGTCCTACCTGTGTCTTTTGCTATCAGTAGTGTTTTCTTTGAGAGGAGGGTGAGTGCAGGATGGAAATAGGTTGAAGATTTAATTAACAAGAAAACATTCATTAATTTTATTTTGGTTTGATTTTCTTTCTGGAAAAGGAGAGGAGAGGAGAGGAGAGGAGAGGAGAGGAGAGGAGAGGAGAGGAGAGGAGAGGAGAGGAGAGGAG
>JAOQGH010000012.1:96952390-97012154 GCA_025769975.1 Gallinago jamesoni | reverse complement strand
GTCTCCGCTACCCTCCATTGCCAGCGCCAGGCTCCGGCACTCTCTGCACCCAGAGGCCTGCACACCCATATGTTTGCATGGGGCCTCGGTCTGGGTGCCCACAGCTTTCCTAAACACAGCCTTCAACTGATTTCATAGTTCTGTAAAAATATATTAGAACTTCTTAATTCATATCCTACTAAGTAGTCCCGTTTTCCAAGATTTTAGTTTAGATTTTGAACTTTCACATTACAGATACCACAACAGAAGTCCAGGGATGTATTAGGCTAGGATTTAAACTCTTCATACACTTTAAATCTTCCATTTCATTACATTGTTGGAACATGAAAGCTGGTTTAAAATTTATTTAGCATGAGCTCAAGTTTCAGAGGGCATTAAAATACACCATAGAATAATGACAACTTCTCAACCTGTCCTGTTCCTGTAATGGTTTCTCCATCTTCTAAGTGTGGTTATCCTAAAATTTAACAACAAACTAGGTAAAGTGTTAAAGGGAGTGTTCAGTTAAGTCCAGCTTCTGAATGTAACTCCTTTGTAATGTTTATCCTAGATTTTCTGGCATTTGGAAATGATCTTGAAATTTCTGAATACATTTATTTGCAACAAGATTGTTCTTGTTTGCTCTTACATCAATGTTACCATTAAACACAACTTCTCACAAGCCCAGGTTTCCCATGTTTTTTATAATTATAGAATGTAATGAGGTATGTCTAAATATTTTCTTCAGCTAAGATGTGCTTATGTATAAGTTGTCTGTACTGTGGCACGAAGCATGGAGCAAAGGTGATCGAGTTACAGCACAGCCTGGAACAGTTGAGCTGAACAGGCTAGTGCTAGGCACAGCCCACAATGTCCAAAAGCACATTAGCACAGGCACCAAAATGTATGGACACAGTGAGATGGCATTCAAATCTGCTCCAGTGTATGTTTGCCCAACTATTGTGCTTTTGATAATGCTTCCTCACCCTGCCAGTTCTTGCATCTGCATAGATGGCTCTTTTATGCAATGGTGAAGATAATGACCCAACAGTCTGGGCCCTATTCAAGGTCTAGTTTGAAGGTCTGGATGCACTGAAAGTACTGCAGTTAATGCAATTTATTAAAACACAGCAATGGGAAGGAATATTTTAGCCAGAAATTAAATAGCTTTTAAAATTACATGCTCTTTCAAGAAAATCTGTTTTACCAATGTATACTTCCTGTTTCGGTAGGTGGTCATAAAAATAGTTTTCTTAAAGGTATGTCCTTGGCAATGTACTGGGCTTCATAGTATTTCATAGTTTGAATCATAAACTGATTAAGGATGTCACCTAAATAAAAGAAAAATATATATTGTCTTGTTACCTCCTATTGGAAAATGCTTCCTAGATATTTAAATATGTCTTTTCAAAATAGGCAAACACTAGGCCTTGTGGAAAACTCTGGATTTCTTTATTTAAATAAAGAAAACTATTTGCTCAATCAAATATACATTTGGAACGTGTTCTCTTTCACAAAATTCTTATTTTCCAATGAAGACCAAAATATCCAACTAATTTTCATCCTCTCCTTCCCCTCATCCACAACCAAATACAAATGCAACTTTTGTGACTCTACATGCTTTTCTCATTTACAGGCATGCCTACTATGTCTTTTCTCCTAAAACGCAAAATTACCTAAGCCTTTTGGTCAGAGGAAACCATATACTGTTGGAGAGCTGTATAACTGCATCTCATGAAGATGTGACCAAGCTGAGCAAACCAGCATATAAAGAATAGGACCATACATTTTCACATGATCATTTTAAGTAATTATTTTATCTAAATTCCAGAACTGAAACATTTTCTTATATATTTATTTTTACCAGCTCTGCCATTCATTGTTTTTTCAAAAACTACATACCAAAATAATGGTTAGTGTATCTGTAATAGGAAGCATTAGAATAATCAGAATAACATGCATTAAGAAAAAAAAACATATGCTTATTAATGTTAGAAAATGTTCATGTGAAAGGTAACAAGTTCTGGTGGATTTCAAAGTTGGTAAAATGTTTCCAGAAGTCACTGTCTCAAAACTATAAACTGAGATGACATGAATGGGTGATTTTGGGCTTTGGTTAGGGTTCTTCTGTTGTTTTGCTTTGGTTTTGTTTTTTTTTTTTTTTAAAACAAATTATAAAGTAATACAACTAAAAAAAGAGTAGGTGAAATTAAATATGTTCACTAGCATTCATTGTCTAGTGCAAATGGCTGATTGCACACAGAAAAGCTTTCCATGTCTGGACCTAAAAATAAATCACTGAAAAAAAAAAAAAAAAGACAAGACATTTTTCAGTGTCTTCAGATATTTTTCTTGAAGTATCTCCCCCACAAATGCATCTCCAAATATCTTTGTTACAAGGAAAGTAACCCTCAAATATCTAATTCTATTCATATTTCACCTCAGGGTAAATGTTTATGAAATAACAGGTTTTTGTAAGTAAAAGTTTGTATGCTTTCCAGTTAGTGAGAGAAGTAACTCTTTTAGTTAGTAGAAGGAGATGAGGAACTGAAATGTAAACATTTTTAGTCTAAATGGACAAAAAGTTATAAACATGCAATCCAGCTCTCCAGTTTTGTCTTACTGTCCTAGTACATGGACCAAAAAGTCAATAGAGGCCTAAAAGTCTGCTAAGGGACATGGATCAAGAAATAAAGTTTCTGCATTGTGGAGATGCTGGTGCTACTAAGCTAGGTGTAATCATGTATCATGAGATATACTGAAAAAGATATTCCATGAGAACATAAAAAACGTTTAGATTACTTCTTAAATGGCTGTCCCACCTCTATTAAATTTAACCTCTCTTGCATTTGATTTTTATATAGTAAGAAGTCCAACACTGATCACAATCATTAAGGCATGGAGAAAATGGAAATGAGCAGGAACAGGGAATACTTCAAAGCCCGTTGCCTTGTCATATATTTGGACTGAATTTCAGAGGCATGTTTTAAGTTGCTTAACAGTGGAGTGAGAAAGTAAAAAGTCTACAGAAATCTTTCCCTCTCCGCCTTTATTTGTTAGAACCTTTAGTGGAAATAAGTATAACACTTTCTATGCTTCATTCTACTGGGAAGAGTCTTCATTTAATAGTGATTCACATTACAAAATTATTAAGAATCCTATAACGACTGAGAATGGTGAGGATGACCAGTGACAGTCTAAGAGCAGCCCAATATTGCAGGCAGCGTGCCTTCTTCTACTGTCTCATAAATCTATGTCTCCTACCTACAAGCTGTGTATAATACAGGCACTGAGAAATTTCTTTCTTGTACTTCATTGCTGAGTCAAAACTGGTTTTATTTGCAGTCATAAGTTTTGTGAGACTGTGTACCTGATCTGGGAATTAGAAGTGGACATAAATTTTAAAATCCTTCAGTACCCCAGGGCACTTAATGGGAGCAGAGCAATGGATAACACATATGCAAAACATGCTGAAAGAGTTCATATGAAAGAGTGCAGGCAACAGGCTCATTTCAGACATCAAAGAGTATAAAGACATCACAACACACTGACAACTTACTTCAAATATAAGCCCACATGGAGGGGGGATTGAAGATGCAGAGACTGAAAAACAGTTGCATATTGAGTAGCACTCTGCAACGGTTTGTACACTGTGAAATAAGCCTTTTTTTTTTTTAATAAAATAAAATAAAACAAAACAAAAACACCACAAAAACACCTACCAAGGGAAAAAAAAACAATTGTTTTTTTAGCCAGAACATTTTCACACTGATCTATAAATACTTTTTTTTTTTTTTTAAAAACCCAAGGACCAATTTTTTTCTCCTTCTCAATTGAACAAGTAATTTAGCAGCTCAGCAAATGCTCTAGGAAAAGACTTCTCCCACTTCCCATCCTGGCAGGGGCTCTGAATACAGTACTTTTTTTTGACTGCCATTAGAAAGTCAGCATAAACCCCCAGCAGCTGCTGAGCCATGTTGCATATATCTATGAAAAATTCAGAAAATGTGATACTAATTTTTTAGTTCAGTTAGTGGCCCATGCTAATATTTTACAATAATATTTATCATTATTTATGATAAGTGTCAGAATATATGCTTTACAGTTACATGCTTTTCTACTTGATGTTATATTTTTTTTCTTGATAATGCTTCATTTCTTCCTTTGTCATATTATATTTTCAATTTTCTCTCTCTTCTGCCTCAAAAAATTTCGTCAGTTACCCCAACTATTATAACCTGTAAAAGGAGACACTGAAAGCACAATAGTTTTTGTATGTTCTGAATATAGTGGTTTTTAGTGGATGATAAATCAAGTTCATAGGATGAATCAGAAAAAAAACACTCAAATGTTTAAACATTTGATTTTTTAAAATATCCTCAAAAATTCTGTTCAATAGGGAACACAATAACTTTCTCTGCCTTCCATATGGTATTAATTTCTGCATGGGCATATGTATAGTTTTATGGATTTCCATAGGAGATTTGGAGAACAGGTCAAGGTGACAGCAACTTTGTTATATAATTTCCATGACAGAGCTCTAAACCACATAGAAATCAACTCTTAAGCTTTTATCATAAATAAAAAATAAACCCAAACCACAAGTTGCTTTGTGTGCATGTTTTACCTGAAGTTTTGAACTTACATAGACACAAAAACTTTTCTTGTGAAACCACTAAGCAAGTTAAGCACAATAGGCTGTCTCAGGAAACATATAACACAACCCTTTCTCAGGTACAGCTCTCCATCTTCTCTTTTCTTCTTCCCCTCAAACTAGCTGAGTCAACTACCAAAAAAGGATGAGGAGACATGATTTATCAAATCATAGAATGGTTTTGTTTGGAAGGGACCTTTAAAGATCATCTAGTTCCAACCCCCCTGCCATGGGCAGGGTCACCTCCCACTAGACCAGGTTGTTCAAAGACCCATCCAGCCTGGCCTTGAACACTTCCAGGGATGGGACATCCACAACTTCTCTGGTCAACCTGTTCCAGTGTCTCACCATCCTCATTGGAAAAAGTTTCTTCCTTATATGCAATCTAAATCTACCCTCTTTTAGTTTAAAACTTTTACCCCTTGCACTGTCACTACAGGTTTTTTTATAAGTCCCCTTTATATAGGGAAAGGTCATAATAAGGTCTCCCTGGAGCCTTCTCTTCTCCAGCTATGGCTTAACTTTCCTAATTCCATCCCCACACACCTGAGCAGCATCTCTATGTTCTTCCCAAGGTACACATCTCTTGTTCCACTGCCTGTGAATTTTCTTCTTATACTTTACTTTGTCCAGAAAGTCCCTACTGAGCAGTGCCGGTCTCAGGACTTCCTTGCTTAAATTATTACACAGGACAATTAAGAGCTCTTGCACTCTAGAAAGGTGTCCTCAAAGATCTGCCAGCTCTGTTCAGCTCCTTTGTACCCAAGGGCAGTTTCCCTGGGGCCTCATCCTCTAATTCCTTAAACAACTGAAAGATTGCTCTACTAAATTTCATCACCCTGACTCCACTCTTTATGTGGCTCATACCCCTCCAGATTCAGAATCCACCAGGACATGATCACTGCAGCCAAGGCTGCCACTAATCTTGATGTACATAATTAGGTATTCCTTGTTGGTGAGCAACAAGTTTAGTAACACTAGTAACACTTCTCCTCTGATGAGACTGTCTATCCCTTGGATTGGGACTGTTTAGTTTGAGGATGAGGAGACTGAGGGGTGACCTCATTACCTCTCTACAACTACTTAAAAGGACATTGTAGAGAGGTTGGTGCTGGTCTCTTCTCACAAGCAATTAGTGATAGAACAAGAGGGAATGGATTCAAGCTGCAACAGGGTAGGTTTAGACTGGACATTAGGAAGAAATTCTTCACAGAAAGAGTGGTCAGACACTGGAATAGGCTGCCCAGGGAGGTCATTGAGTCACCATCCTTGGATGAGTTTAAGAGTCGTTTAGATGTGGTGTTGAGGGATATGGTGTAGGGGAGAACTTTGTAGAGTAGGGTATATGGTTGGATTTGATGATCCCAAGGGTCTTTTCCAACCTAGATGATTCTATGATTCTATGATTAGAAAATTATCCTTGACTCTCTCCAAGAATCTTCTGGAATGCTTACAGCTTGCTGTGCTGCTTTTCCAGGAGATATGAGGGTGATTGAAGTCACCTAGAAGTGTCAGAGCCTGCAAATGTGATGCAGGTCAATGTAGTTGAAATAAGAATGCTTTGTCAACATCCACCCCTTGGTCAGGTGGCCTCTAGTAAATACCAACCACAAGGTTTTTGTGTTGTTGGCTTTGCCCCTAATTTTTACCCATAAGTCTCAGCTTGTTCATCATTTTACCCACAAGATCTTGACTTGTTCATCGTTGTTTTTCAGAGGTCTGTGCAGTCAAACCATTCTTTTACATAGAGGGCAACAGCCTCACCTCTCCTTTCTTGCCTGTCCCTTCTTAACAGTTTATAGCCATCAATTGCAATGCTCCAGTTGTGCATTTTGTCTCACCATGCTTTAACAACAGCAATTAGATTGTAGCTTTATAGTAGTATGATAGCTTCTAGCTTCTCCTGCTTGTTACCCATGCTGCAGGCATTGGTATAGAGGCACTTCAACTGGGCTATTGACTGTGTCACCTTTCTGGAGGAACATGGACTAATTCCTTTGAGGCATTTCATAGGTGTTTCTGCATTGGTTCCTAAAACATCAGCAATCTTGCTCTTCTCAAAAAATCTTGATGTACAAAATTTTATTAGGCATTGATTCCTTAAGAAAGAAGCAAAGGATCAAGATTTGGCATTTAAGTTTTTATATAATGATATTGAGAGCTCTGTACATTACCACTAGCTCAAACAAGTATAAAAAGATTTTTAAAAGGTGAAAACCCTTACACTAGATAAGGGTTTAGGTAAATCTTAAATGTAAATAAGGATACAATTTATAGTGACTCCCAAGTTACGGCATTTCCTTTTAATTGGATAGCAAAAGCAGTAAATTTTTAATAATAAAAAGAAGAGGAAGAAAAAAATACTTGTTGGATCATGTGGCTTAGGCTTGAAATAACAAGATCACTCTGAAATGTTCAAATGCTTATTCAACCTCCCTATGAAAAATACAAAAGGAATGATGGACATTTACATGAATTTTAGTAATTCCACTAGCAATTTTTATACAACACAAGAATTAATCATATTGTCAATGAGATGCATGGCTCTGCAAATAAGATTTCTTTTAAATATAACACTTGAAAAGAAAAATATTTACTTCACTTTTTTTTTTTTTTTCTGTAAAAGCAGCAGAAGAAAAAAAGGTTAGCAATGAAATATGCATAAGCACTAACACAAACTTTCTGCCAGCATGTTCTATTAGCAATTTTTTGATGTCCTACTGAAAGAACATTTGACTCATATCTATCGCAAGTGATGATTTATTGCAATGATATGGAAACATGCTGTGGACAAACTCAAAAGCAGAAGCAGAAAGCTGGCCCCATATTTTTACTTGCTGTGAAGACAGAACTAAGGATGGATTTTTTCTGCTAAAGCTTAGGGGAAGCGAAAGAATTTTTGAAAGCTGAAAAATGGAGCAAAATCTGAACTCTTACCTCCCTCAACCTGAAAAAAGTTAGAAAAGGTCTGGATGTTCAAAATTTATATCCTAAGACAAGTTTCTCCTCAAATATTTGTCAACTACAAGAGAAAAATAATTTAATTTAATAACAAATGAAGTTTGGTGAACTGAAGAGTTTTAGTTATGTGATGATGTTCATCACATTACTCAGTTACTATACTAACACCTCAGAATTCAGTCCATTCTTCCAGAGTGTCCTATTTAATTTCAGAATCTAAGAAAAGCATCCATCTATTAAAAGGTAAGGAATTGTGTTTTTTTTTCAAATGTCTGGCTAGAGTTGTCAAGTTTTTCTGTTTCCCTCATATATCCAGGCCTTTAGTAGGCAAACAAGAAAGGTCAGTTAAAAAGAAAGTAAAGCTAGAGGAATGAAATGGGCTAGAAAATGGAAGGTCTAATAGAGAATAATAATAATAATAAAATCTAGAGAAGTTTGTAGAAAAGTGAAAAGAGAGGGAAGAAGAAAATAAAATTAAAAATAATTAGGAGGTTTGGTGAAAAAAAAAAACAACAAAACCCTAGTCCTAGACATTGGGAAGAAGAGACCAAAGTAAACTGACAGTTCTCTTCAATTATTAAAATTAGTAATTTCTTAAAATGAGTGATTGAGAGACTTCAGGTAATTTACATCAAATTACATCTCAAGATTTTATGCATATGGCTGCAAAATAGTTTTAGCAATGGAAAGTCTAACACTGTGCATAGAAGCTGGTTCAAAACTTGCTGTCAACTACAGATTTTATGAAACTATTTTGTGCTCAGTAATGATGCACACAGTGCACTCTACAGCACTCGGTGCTACCTACTAAATTGCTAATACTGACTCACCCAGTGACTCTTCTAATACCAAGATAATTGAGGTTTTTAAGGAAGGTTGATGAAAGACCACACTAAAATCTTGTGCAAAGGCAGTTAAGCACTTTAACTATTTCTTCCCTTATCTCTAAGCAGACATGATATTTTCTTTCCTTTAGCACTTTAAAACTTAAGAGTAAGTACAGCTATTGTCAGGTGCCTATGTACAGCTAGAAATATGCATAAAGTGCTCGTTTATCTTTGAATTTAAATAGAAAGAGCTTTTCTTATTTTAAAGTAATTTATCATTTTTTTAATAAGAAAAAAAATGAAATATAAGTTTTTGCACTTTTTTTTCTCATTTCATGAAATTGTGACAAGCTACAAAGCAACATTGATTATCCTCCATCTTACCACTAGCTTTGTCTAGCCAAAAATGCAAATAAATATGCAAGACAGCAGGGTCAAGATAAACTGTGGAAACAAAGAATGAACAAACCAAATCCATCAGAGTCATGGCTATAATACATTTAGTAACTCCTGTCATTTCAGTCTTTCCAGACAGGAGAAGTATAGGACCCAAAAATACTTTCAGGAGTCGCTTTTCCTTGAAAATATGTTATTCATGTGGCTGTTGCAATCTTCCTCTGTACTCCAAAAAATTTGATCAGAGTATCAGAAAGTTAATTTAAACATTATATACTCAGCAAAGGCATACCCTGCAAGATATCAAGGATATATCCTGGGAAAAAAATTAATTAAAAGTTAAACTGTGGCTAACATTTATACTGATTCAGTATAAATAAATCACATGTTTTACAAAAAAAATAAATCAAATTTTCACCCCCCAACCTGTCAGTCCTACAGGCTTTTACTAGTGCAATTAATAGTAAAATGGTTAATAGTAAAATGGCCAAGCAGGCGGATGGAGCATAGGTCAAATAAGGCCTTCTGGACAAAGAAATGATTTGTCTTCTTTGAGAACAGAACATGCTCAACTGTGGAAAACTATGTGCAGCACAGATGGGATTAAACAGTTTGAAGAAAGAATCCCTAGAAGGGCACAAGCATCAGGTGTGAAGACAGACATGTGCAAGGCACTACGTGATAGCATGAAGACAAACCAAAGACTAAAACTCTGGAGGGACTGGAAGGACAGGTCATGAAACTTCAAAACTTAGCAGCCATCATAACTGTAGAAGGGAATGCAAGCATAGGTTGCTGGTAGAGGCCTTGAGAGTACAAGCACAAGAGGACACCAGAAGGCCAACTTGTATAAACATGAATCACAGAGAATATCTTCTCAGCCTTCAGAGACAGGTAGAGTTGGTTCCAGGTCATGACAGAGCCTAGCAGTGTATGCAAAACACCTCCTCATACGGTAAAAATGTGAGGGAAAAAGTAAGAAAGGATACAAACAGTTGCAGTATCTACCAAATGTGAACAAATGAAGACCACAGAGTGGAATTTCTCTTACTTTTATTGACTCCATGCTTCACCAACACCACCCACGTATTTGAAGTCTTCCCTCAGAGCATTGCATTTTGATTCATCATTGACCACCTGTTGCTACCAAAACTAAGGAATTAAAAAGTATTTCTTATGACATTGATAGCTTAAGTAGATTAGAATTTTAAAATGCAGCTTGTGTGCATGTGCTTTTTGCTCCAATCTTCCCATATGACAAGGTGTTTAATAGAGCAGCCCAAAGTCAGAATAAAGTTGGATGCAATGCAGCCAACAGCAATAACTAGAACAGTGGACATTAGATGAAAATTAAATCTATTAACCTCATGGTCTTCAGTCACAATAGAATATTCTACTTCTACATTTTCTGGGACAATAAGATTGATGACACTCCACATTTTCTGATTCTGCGTTGCACTTCTGAAACTCTCCATTTGTGTCATTTTTGGTAATGCATAAATTAGTCCAGGTTTTGAGTTCAGATTATCCTGTACAATTCAACAGGGCAACAAAGTCTGTATTTCAAAGTAGGCATTGGTCACTAAAGAGAGCAAAGCCAGCTCATTGTTTTTCTGTATGGACGGTACTTCGTGAGATGCCTTTTTGATTCTTTTTTTTTTTTTTTTCCTCCTGGAATGTGGTGGATTTCCAGTTAGACTGAATAATGGACGTGATGTGGCAACCAAGGCAATCCTATAGGAGGTAATGTAAGCCCAAAACATTTCTTCATTGAAAAAGTAGAGCTGAAATCTTTTCAAATTAAGCAAGGAGAACAGAAATGAGTGCTGCTTCTCTCTGAAGTTCAAGTACTACTTTCTCACTCAAGCTGGGTAACAAACTAGACTTACTAACACAAATTCAGTCTTTATTTCCATCCCTTTCCAGTCTAGGAAAGCTCTCTAAAAAGACAAAGGTGATGTTTAATCTTAAAAAGTTTATGAAAACCTCATCTCAAAATTGATAGCCCTATTTTATCCATAGGAGAAATTCAAACAGCTTATTCTTTTTGTAGAATTGATGGAGACAAAGTCCTTAATTAGACATCTCTGAGATATGATCATAACATACCAGAACAACACAACAAATTTAATGGTAAGAATAAACACTATTTTCTTTCCCTTTCTATTTTGTCTCATGCACTTTATATCTCCAGGGAAATTGCTGAATACTATTTAAGGAAAATCGTTCTCTTTTCTCCCTTTAAAAAAAATTATTATTAATAAAAACAACAACAGGTGAAAAACAGAATGGTTGTTATGGTCCATAAAGATCATCATGCAAATTAACCTAAGAAGATTAAAGTCCCTGAGCTTATATTATTCAGGTTGAAGATGCGTTACTGCTATAAGAAATGATAAACAAAAAGGAAGACAATCTTTTTTCCAAGCTGTTTAGTTCCCCGTCTCTTTCTCAGCAAGGACTTGACCAAAGAGGCAAAAATTCTCCCTTTCTGTAACAGGAGGGGATCTAGATTTAATTCCATACCAATCTCTTTCTTTTAAAGTAGAGGAAGGGTACTTAGGGATCCAGTTTCTTGAGGATGTTTTAAAACGTCTCGGCATTATTTGAAAATTGCTGCAATATTTGCCTGTGGAGAGTAGACTTGTCTAGCACAGGATTATCAAGACAAAATAAATGCCAGCGTAATTCTGCACTCTTACAGAAATGTCATATATTAGCATATGAACTTGCAAACTTCAGTAATTGTTTTCCTACATTTAGTAAAAGCTGTTATAAAAAAAATCAGAAAAAGAGAAGGAATTTTTTAAGTTCTTGAAAATTATATATTTTAAATTTTTCTTTCATTTAGTTTAACATGATTCTCTTGATCTTGTGGTCTTACTCTAGAACAGGTTCCCTCTTGGAGTCTTTTCCCTCCTTTTTGAAATTAACAGATTTAGAGTTAGGAGAATAATTCATAACTTCTGTTATACCCTGTAGGACTTCCCTGTAACCTGAGGCAGAACAGAAACCACTGAGTTGTGCTGGGGACACTGTGAGTATCCTGTTTGTGAATCCAATTTCTTTTCTTGTTTAAAAAGGTAAGGGAACTTTCTGCTGACAAAAAAATTATTTCAGTTCTTGTTGAGATTACTTTTATCAGCAAAACCAACAGCAATTGAAATAAAGAAAAAATAGAATTTTTTTTCTTAATAATTCTGTAATCCTACTGTTTATTTTATCTAGATACATAGTGGAAAACAGAATTAAATAGGTGAACCTCAGGTCACAGTAAACAAATCCAAATCCAGTAGGTATGACTTTATTCCCATTGTGTAATATTTCACAGAAAGAAAAATTCCTTCTTTCTTAATCTATTCTGCAGCATATTGGCAATCATTCTTACTTCATCCTAGCTGGATATTGGGCTCATTTACTTTACAGATCACTTCTTGAAATATAGCTTACACTCAGCACCTGTCAGAGAAGAAACTTACTTTGAAATAAAAGCTGTGATCATATAAGGTCCTACAAGGCCCTAAAAAGCTGTTTATTTCAAATTATTTCTGCCTCATCACTGAGAAAAAAAATATTCCTTTTAGACTAACTTTTAATTTCCTCAGTTGCAGAAACATTGCGGGTATGGAGCTGAGAAACAGAAATAGCTCATCAGATTTGATCTGGTGATAGATTATTTAGGAAAAACTTGTTGAGCAGGAGTATAGATATGTGACGAAACACAAATAGATCTTTTTCCAACTTTTCACAGGTTATCCCTGTGAAATCTAAGTATATATCTCTTCCCCCAGGGAATTTCTTTTCTTCAGTATTTGTAATTAGACCAGTTGTTAGTCCTACTTAACAGTTCTGATTGATTAAGGATTTATCAGGAATTCAACACTTTAAAATTACAAAGGTGAGTGTGTACTTCAATAAGTAATGTTAATGCAAATTCTTCTGAAAATACCAGACTGCAAGGAAGCCTCTTCATCATCATACTGATTTTACTCTGAACAAGGTTTCTTTTACAGGTGAAAAGGTAAGTGTAATGTTCGATAAATTCTTTCCGCAAAAATGAGTTATAATCAGAGGTCCAAACAAAGAGGTAGGGGACGAATTTTGAGTGTTGTTTCTAGATACAAAGGATGCCTCTGGAAGAACAGAACGCACTATCTCTTCTCCTTCAATAAGCAAAGACATACTGTGAATGGGCTCAGTTAAAAAGCTGGCATGAAAAATGTTCCCTTTTCATATGATCAGAATGTACTTCATGAAGAAAACTACAAAAAAGTGTCAAAATTTATGAAGTAATCCAAGGCTTAAATATAATTTGCAAATATACAAACTTTCTGATAGAAAAACGTTTGTTTTGTTGGGTTTTTTTTTTGCCATTTACATAGAACTAATTATTCAACCCATGGGAAAAAAAAATAAAATCCCGAATTAGTCCTCAGTCTGTTTTGTCTGAAAAATTTATTTATGTCAATAGATTAGGTAAACATTGTTTCAGACAGCCCACATAGACATGAAATTTGTCTTTTCCTCCATAGCAAGATTTAATATCAGTACTGCAATATATTTTCTAAAACTGAATGTAAGGTACCCCATCAATCTGATCTGGTAGCAAAGGTTTTTTTGTCCCATCTGCTTTAGACATAATGTTCTCTCATAAAAGGCTTGGAAATTGCCTATCAGTTTGTATGACATTAAATAATCTTCTTGGAATTACTACATTGCAAAATATACAGCTGTAGCATGTCACCTAAGTATTTGAAAATAAGGATACTTGTACTTAAATGTGTTGTTCATATGGGTTGGAACAACTGTAAATTTACCACTGTAAATCTTCTGTGCCTCAGAATCTGAAGACCGTGGAAAACAATAGAAAAGGTAAATTCTCCTATTTTATTCACTTTATCTTCATACTGTTGATGGATTTTTTTTTAAATCTCATGTCCAAAGAACTGGACGATACAGTGGCTTACTACTCTGATTTTTTACCTGTGAGACAATGCAGAAGGATACCTGACATTTCAGAAATGAAAATGTATCTGGTTGTCTGAATCGTGTTTGTTTGGCATTTTTGCGCGCGTCACAAAACTGTGGCTTGCTTTATTACAACTATCTGTCCTGAATCAGAATAAAACTCTTAGTGTAGTGGCGGGACATGTTGGAGGTCAGGTTATTTCTGTGTAGAAAATGCTACAGGGAAATTTTAGCACTTATATTGGTCTACATATCATATTTTGATCAATACATGGTTTTCAATACACATCATTATGTGCATCTTAGCACCTCTGGAGAAGAATTTTTTGGAGGGAAATGATGATTTATCAAAACAGAATGTTTGCAGAGATCGATTAGCTTCAGCTAAACATTTGTTAGGAAGGCTTACAGGCGCAGAAAGAAATTTTGAGAATAAGGGAGTATACTTGAATGCATAAAACATATACTGCTTACAGTATGATGTCTAGGATATTGGCCTAACTCCTGGGGACATAGTTTTTATTCAAACTTGTAATACTTGTAATAAATTTGTAAAAATAATTGTAAGTAATACCTTACCACTCAGTGTCTGCAGATAAGTAGCATCCCTATGTCACAAGTAAGAAATCAAGACATTGAACATCTTCAAAAAATTTCAAAGATCATATATGAAATCTATATGACAGAGATTAAAAGAAGAAGACTGATTTTCTTAAGTCCTATAATTTTTTCAAGTGTCAGATCTCTTTCTATACTAAATATGTATTCTTGTAACTACTTTGTAGTAGTATTTCCTCACCACAAAAGTTAGCCCACCTTTGCACTTAGACATCTCTTATGCTTTCTGCTTTCTCCATTTGTTCATGTGAAGACTTTATGATATGCTAATCTACAGCAGATTCTGATAAGAAAATTTCTTTATCTGAGTATATGTTCAGTCTTCCAGTGAGAATTATTTGCAGTAAAACCTCTCTCATTTTTTTCAGATATCCATTTATATAAATAGAATCAGGTCCCTAGTTCCTTTGGGACAGACAGGATTTATACTTAATTTTGTTTTTACTTTTCTCCCCTATGAATTTATTTGTCTGTTGCTTCTTCTGTCACTTTGGATACTACTGGCATTAATATAAATTTAGTATTTTCTCCTATACCATTCACACTACTTTGATCTGAATCTACCATGAGACCATCCATCTTCAGCAGGAAAAACAATTTGCTATCCAACCACCTCTTCAATACTATTTTTAATCAACTAAACAGGCAAACTTAAGTGCTTAAAAATCAGGGTGTTTAAAAATTTTCTGGTACAGCCTGTCAGTATTCTAGTGCTGATTCTTGAAAGCAATTTGAGAAGTTACAAAGGATAATGTCATTTCAGTTTGGCAGTCTCAGCATGAAAGAAACAAGCTTGAAATTAAATAACAATAAATCGAATACTTGAAATACTTTTTCATGTAATGCACTGTATAATTAACCTGTGGAATTCACTTCTATAAGATTTCAGTCAAACACATTTCAAATTAACTTTAGACATATGTATAGAAATTGCACATTTAGCAACACTAATTATCATAAATTTAGAAAGGCTATTATTAGTTCCCAAATCTCAAGGAATCCTTTTATCCTGAATTGAATTTAGAAAGAAGTATCTTACATGAAGTATATTATGGTTCAAGTATACTTAGAATATGCCACAAGTTAAGTATACTTCAAGTATGCTGTAGTTTCCATTATGCATAAGAAAATTTACAAAAAAAACCCAAAACAAAGTGAGAAAAGGAGAGAAAAGAACTGAGTTTCCTTTAAAGGTGACTGGTTATACGTCATGAAATTATAAATAAATTAAAATTATATAAACTTATAATCTGTTGTGTTTGTTAAATTATGTCTGTTTCATTCAAAGCATGCAGTTAACTATCACTCATTTAATCAACTGTTTGGGGAGCACTCATTAAAACCACCCTATGCTGTCTTATGCCTGTAGTTCAATAAGAAAAAGAGCTTGGGTTTTAATTCCAGCTCTGCTACTGCTTTAGCACATTAACACGGCTAATCACTTCTGGGACAAATGTTTTAATTTGATGTGGAATGTTGAAGGCCTAAACATTCACATCTAATTTACAATAATTACTAAAAGTTACACACAGACCTAGACACTCACAGATGCAGAGGATGACTTCCAGAGATCCTCCAGGCTGGAGTTTTAACCTCTATAACTGCTAGTTTACTTTCAATTAACCATTTCTGCAAACCCCATTGACAGCAGAATAACACTTATATAGCAAATAATGTTATTATGCATTTTTTCCATTTCATAGATGGAAATTAAAGCATGTTGGATCTGTTATGTCAAATACATAACAAATCCTGTCAGAGCAGTAAATATTGAACAGTCAAGTCTCAATTTCATTCTCCTTCCTTTTTTTTGATGATAGTACTTCTTTATAGTACAATCATCCAATCAAATTAAAACACATCAAAACCTGAAACCCACAGTCTTGAATTTATTGAAGACCATATTAGCCACAGCAAGAAAAGGGATTTTTATTCTGATTTTAAACTCTTTACAATTCATGTTTGGAAGATAATATAGAAGTTTCTAAATCCATTTGCAGCCAGACAAAATTGCAAAAAGTCTAACCTATTACTTGAAGGTAATGAGTCAGAGTGATTCACTGCAGCCTCTTGGTGATTTCTGCATGAACCAATCAAATGAAAGGGCACAAAAGCCATTCTCAGTGAAGATAATCCTTAGTTCTAGCTAATATAAAATCTGGTGTCAGTGAAATGTGTAACTGAGAAGGAAGGAAACATAAAACCCAAATTCTTTGCCCTTGTTTCCCCACACCCAAATCTCTGCAATATCAATAGCCAAACCTTAAAATCAAACATTAGGATGATACTACTGAAATGTTGGGTCTTATAGTTCACATAATTTGCAAGAAAATATGTAGACAAAAGGAGAGATTGATTAACAAAGTTGTTGCACTTAAAAGGAAAAGTGATCATGTGAGCCAGAAAACATCCCACATAGCCTATTCAGAATGACTAAAAGCAATAGTATTTTTGCAGCACGATCTTTAGCATGAACAAAAAACCAAATAAATGTATTAAAGCGATAAAAACCTCAGCACAGACTATTTTTATATGTTACATCATACATAAAGAATTACTTTAGGATTTTTTAAAAAATCTGAAGAGATTAAAGCTGCTGAAACTATCTGACCTAAGGATACTTATTCCTCTTTAAATACTCAAAATGTTATAGATTTATTAGTTATTGTACACACACACCACACACACAAATACATATGCTTTTCATTTCAGAGTCTGAAAGTAGAACACTGTATGTCATTCAAGTCCAATGTATGGAATTTCTCACAGAATCTAGTTGACAGAGGGAAACCTTGTTATCGCTCTAAGAAACAGGAGACAGTGTTTTAATTATTTGATATACATCCATATTTGCCAAAGAGATAATTTGTATTAAAAATATAATTAAGTTAAAAGCCAACACATGAAACAAAGTAACACTTTTTCTTTTTTTTTAACTCAGTTGTCAAGGAACAGAGTCATCTTGTCCAATTATTAAACCATAGTCGGATCTCAGACAGTAGAGCAATAGTACCATGCCATACAACCATTATTTCTGATTGTGGTGAATTGACACAAGGTGCCCACTGAAGGCACTCTGTCACTCCACCTCCAAAACTAAGCAGGGGAGAGAAGGCTTATGAGTCAAGATAAGGACAGGGAGAGATCATTCAGCAAAACAGACTTGATTTGGGGAAATTAGTTTAAATAATTACCAAGCAAAATCAGTGTCAAGTATGAGAAATAAAACCAAGTCTTAAAAAACTTTCCCCGAACTCCTCCCTTCTCCCTGTCTCAACTTCACTCCCAATTTCTCTACCTCCTCCCTCTGAGCAGTTCAGGGGATGGGGAATGGGCGTTGTGGTCAGTTCATCACATGTTGTCTCTGCTGCTCTTTCCTTCTCAGAGGGAGGACTCCTTACACTGTTCCCCTGCTCCAGTGAGGGGTCCCTCCCATGGGAGACAGTTCTCCATGAACTTCTCAAACATGACTCCTTCCCAATGGGCTACAGTTCTTCACAAACTGCTCCAGTGAAGGTCATTTCCACAGGGTGCAGTCCTTCAGGAACAGACTGCTTCAGCGTGGGGCCCCCCATATAGTCACAAGTTCTCCCAGCAAACCTCTTCCAACATGGGGTCCTCCATGGGCTGCAGGTGGGCAGCCTGCCTCAACGTGGTTTTCACCATGGACTGCAGGGCAATCTCTGCTCTAGCACCTGAAGCACCTCTTCCCCCTCTTTCTTTACTGCCCTTGGGGTCTGCAGAATTGTTTCTTTTACATATTTTCAGTCCTCTGTCTCAAAAGGTGTTCCACAGCACGTTCCTCCCCCCTTGCCCCACCCCTTCTTAAATATATTACCACAGATTTGCTACCATCATAGCTAATGTGCTCAGTTTTCACCAGCAACAAGTCTGTCTTGGAGCCAGATGGCATTGGTTTTATTGAACACGGGAGAAATTCCTAGCAGTTTCACACAGAAGCAACCTTTTACCCCCTCTGCTACCAAAACCTTGCCATGCAAACCCAAGGCATTTGTCAACAAGAGAAAAAAAAAAAAGGTCTCACATTCAGTCCTTGTGAGGAGGATCTGTATGGAGTGCTAGAGACTGACCTCCTTCATGGAATCTAGACTCCACCAGGGGCTTTATAATGAAATACAGGTGCTTCAGAGTTGGATGCAAACAGTGAGCATGGTAAGTATTTTGCCGCTTAGCGGTTGTGTCCTGCATACTCCTGACTGAAAATTTCTACAAGGCAAGACATCATTCACTGATATAAATCCTCTCTTTAAGGTAAATAGTCGCTTTTTCTTTGGAAGATCAGAAATCAGGCAGGCAAGAGGTTAAGGGATCTTTGGAGAAGACACTTTCTGTCTGGACAGGTTGACAGAACTGTGTCAAAAGATTAAATACGGAGAATAATGTCAGTTAGTAGAATGAAATACAGTTGTACCCATCTTAAAGTCGTTTTCTGCTTCTGAGGACCTTTCTTTTCCTCTTCCACTCCTCTCATTTTCTCCTTTCTCTTTTCTTCTCTCTCTTTTTTTTTTTTTTAATTTTATTTTATTTCCTTCCTCTCCTTTCTGCTCTTTCTTCTACCATTCTTTCCCTTCTTCCTTCCTTCTTTCTTTCTTAATCTCTTATTTTCTTTCTGTCTCTCTCTAATTTTTCTCCTTGTCTCTCGCTATTAGATTTTTGTCTGGGTGGCCTTATGATACACAGTCCCTGTGCTGGGAGGAAGTAGAAATGCCTTGTGTGGCCTTTCAGTCTTGTTCTGTTCTCCTAAATGTTGATCCCATAAACTTAATATGACTACAGGCTAAAATGTGAGCTCATAACAGTTTCATCCATGTTCCTCATTTCATCTAATATTGTTAATAGAGCATCATAATTTAATATATCTGGGTAAGTTTGAGGGGGCATGATGTGCATCAAGTAGCACTTGAATAACAAACTCTTCCTAATTTCCTTATAGTTAGAAGTTGAAGTCATTTTCTGGAAACAAAATTCACACTTTCTCAGTTAGAACCAGAACAGAGATGAAGCTCTAACTTGTTTAAGTATAGACAAAAAGTTAATGATTAACACTCCTTCTGACTATTACAGTAGTAAACCAAAAACATTATCTGTCCTCTGATGTGTTGAACTATGCCATAAAAAAAGGCCTCAACATATACGTACTAGATACTTCTTGAGGAAAGTAATTCTGATGGGCTGAAAAACTTTTGCTTCTTCAAAAAAAAGTATATGTTTAACTTTATTCTCAGGAATCATGCCACTGACTTCTTGGTCTTAAAGTACTGAAAATATGTATGCTGAGTACATCTAATATTACAAGCATTAAAAATATTTACATGAAAGAGATTACTGGGTTAAAAAGAAAAATGTTGGGTTTCTCTTTATATAATTTTGCCTTCAAAAGGACATTTTTATCTTCAAATCTTAATGAGGACATCAAAGGAAATCCCAGAATAGCCCACAGTTTGAACAATTTAAGTAGTTGGTGCAAGATTATTATCTGTAAAAACAATTCAGAAAAAAATGGGAAAAATGCAGTCTAAACAGTTCCATGACCAGCTGTTGGGAAGCAAATTGTTCTTAAGTCTTTAGGCATAGCTTTAAAACTTTTTAATTTTCGGTCTTTTTAGCAGAAAAAGTGCATCCCTAACCAAAACAGAATAAATCATATTTACCTTGAGATGTATGAAAACATAAATATTTATTTATCCATGCAAGGGCTGTGAGCTTTCTGGCATCAAGCCATACTAAGCTGTGCATCTGCATACACAGAGGACAACAGATTATCATGTGTATGCTAAACCTTCCCCAATTCTTCCTCCTCCTTTGTTCTCCATGAAAACCAATTACATTTTGAAATACTAAGCCTCTTCTGCACTTTTGTTGAGTAGTAAATAGATAGTGAAAACTAAAAAACTATGACACTGCAAGGTGAGTGTCAATTAGGCCGTTTTTAAGTTGCCCTTCAGCTTGCTGGATTAACTTTAATTGATGTCCCAATAATATCCCATGTTAAATAATTTACAATGGTTTTTGACTCCCCAAAGCATTACTTAATGTCTTACAGTTATTCAAGTAGCATGCAAAGCAGTGTACACAGTGTGGGCACAGATTTTCCAGTGTAATAATCAGATCAGAGGTCATAATGCATGTTAAATGGACGAATTCTACTAAGAATGATAATTTTTTTCCCTTTCCAGTAAAATAAAAAATAAAATTGTATTTTGCAAAACCACTCACAAATATAGGCTTCCTTAACTATAAGAAAGAATAAAGATCAGATTCACAGAGTTCATTTCTTTAGTATTTGATTTTAGCGAGATTAACCCCAGTGTACTTCAAGAATAAAAGGAAAAATCAGCCTCCAATAAATTAAAAGACTGACAGAATGATCACTGAATAAATCCAAATGAGAAAAATATGGCCAAGTAGCTTATATTTCATTTCTTAAAACCTCTGTAGTGAAAAGAAAATTGGAATAGATGATAGGACCTAATTATATGAAACACCTAAAGCACATGGCAGGAATCTAGAGGGGTTTTCTGATTTAAAATCATTGCTTATGGAAGATAGCATATAATATCAGAGAGAGCTGTTTTGCTTTTTTTTCAGTTGAGAAAGAAGTTAGAATTTCTGATATAAAAAGTAATATGATACTGATTCTGTAGTGACTGATTTTCAAGCTTTCTCCTGTGGAGAAGAAAGAAATACACCCGGCATCCTCCTGGCATAAAATTCTATCAAAATTTACCTTAGGTATTGTACTAATTCTGATTAAAACAAATATTTTATTAATCATTTTAACATTCTCCATTTAAATCTGAAGATAAAGTATGTATGTTAAGGCTGATTTTATATTACCTAACAACTAAATCAAATCTAGAGATCTGTACTTTATCATTCAGCAGACAAATCAAAATAAGGATTTGGCCATGCTTTTATGGAGATCAATATCATTACAGCTAAAACTGTATTGACCTTAGTTGCATTAAGCCTGATTTATACTGATATGAAAGTGAAAATACATTGTTCATTTTGAAATATTACTCCTCTGATTGATTTAATTATGCAAATGAACTCTATGCTTGTCAAAGGCAGTTGACACATAACCCTGAAAAATTAAGATTACAGCACTGGTGCACAGCAACTGGAAAGCAGGACTCTAGCTACACTTACACTTAATGCTCAATGTGGTGCTAGAAGGACTAGATACTCTATCTTCTACAAGATCTGACAACAGTTTCTTAAATTGGTCAGAAATGTGTGGTTTGGTGAAAATATATTTTCATTCTATAAAAAAAAAAAAAAAAGGTCCACATGTATTCATATCATCTTTGCTATAAATATTCATTCTAGATGCAGCAACAATCACAAGACTACACCTTAAAATCATGTCACTGAACTGACAGGTCATTTGTTTGTCCACTCTCTCCTTCCTGTTCTCATGCACTGGAAGCAAGATCAGCTCTTGAGTAAACCATCTATGGGATGTACAAATTCTTCAACACCAGTAAGAAAATTTGCATGACATACAAAGGGTTAACTGTCTTCGGTAGATCATGTCATAGTTACTGTCTAAAATCTCACTGCAAATGTTAGAAATTTTAAGTTAAGAAGTAAATTGAACTAATTTAGTTCATTAAAGTCAGTTCATATATGAAAGCAAACATCTCAGAACCAGCAAAGAACAGACCTGCAATTTCACGTGGTGAAATGGACATTTTGTCTGCAAGTAAAATTCTAAGGCAAATTTACTACTTGTGAATAAAGAAAAATTGCACATTGCAGCATGCAGTAATCTAACCTCAACGTAACACAGAGACTGATTGACTATTGGATTCCACCAGTTTTGGTTTTTTGTGACTTCTTCCCTCCTTGATGTGCATTCCGTCAAAGAGTAAGAATCTTTACCATGCTTTACATCTTATTCTCTTGAAGCACTAGAAAAAAGACAAGTAGTGAGAAGGTGTTTTTCACTGTCACAAATGACCTGGAAAAATGTAGTCAATGTAATATAAAAGACTAAACCAATTACAGAGGTCAATTTGGTATGATCAGGAAAAAGGCCAGGTACGGTGATTGAAATCCTCCCTAACTGAATCATGGCAACCTAAGCATATCTTTAGCAATAACATATGAAATGTATTTCAAAGTACAATCTGAGCACATGATGAATGTAAAATGCTGATCTGTTTAAGACAAGGCGAATTCTGACAGAATTTCAACTTCAGCATTTTTTTCTGAAATTTGCTTCCTGGCTGGGGAATGTATCAGTTCACATGGAACTGGCATGGCATTCATGCTCTGGTTTAGACAGTGTGTATATAGACATGCATAGTTATGAATTCTGCTTTTGCTTTTCTTTGATTTGATATATGTTTGTCTTTAAAGTTGTATTTTTCCAGTATCTTGCATGACACTGTTTTTAAGGGATTTACAACTCAGTGCAAGATTCTCAAGATTCAGAGAACTTTGTTAAAGAAAATTGACCAGTGAACTGCTTTTTTCATGACAAAACAAAAATTATTTTTTCCATATGTATGGATTTGACTTCGTAAATCTTTCTCAGTGGAGTGAAAAGTGTTGTTGAGATGAGGAATGTTATATTTTAAGCAAGGCTTAAGTGCAACTACTCCTTAGTAACAGTATGTTGCTTCATGGTTTCAGATTTGAGATTTTGAGATCCATCTTTTTTTTTTTCTTTTTTTTTTTTTAATTGAGATCATTAGAAGCCAACCATGCAAGGATGAGATCACACAGGAAACTTGATCTGGGGGCTGAGAAGCTATTGGTATTGCAGAACCACAAATGTTTATGTGAAGTCGTTTCTGCCCTCTTTTCATAAGCATCTGGCAGCAAGCTGAACTATATTTAACACTCACCAGAAAAAGAAAAATCCTGTTCTATGAATAAACAGCAAGATACATTTACACAATCACGTGACCTAATTTCCACAGATTAACTAAAGAATATTCCTCAGTTGAAAAGTGCTAGCTGAAACTATGCCAGTCAGCTAACATTATACATACCTTGCATTTGCAATGAATAAAAACATGAGTCAATTACTGCAAGTCTGCTACTGAAAAGCCTCAACATTTTTAAAACACATTTATGCATACTTTTTTGAAGTAATTGGTTTTTTTTTCAAAAAACCTGGAAAATGTTCAACAAAATTTGCCAAAAGACAGTACATTTGAAAAAGCTAAGAACAAACTTTTCAATGAAATATATGTACACATATTTAAAAAAAAAAAGTTTGCTAATTGGCTGTGAATTTATTTCCTTTATCTTTTGTATACTTAAAATATTGAAGGGAAATTTATTCCAAAGTTAAAAAAAGAAAGATAAAACCCACAAAACCAAAAAAGCTCCTATATAGCACAGCAGGAAAGCTTCTGCTTCTTACAGCAAAATACCCAGTACTATCACATTTTCTCTTCAGACATTTTAATATTGCGAAATTGTAAACTGACAGTATTTCAGTTTTATAGCCTACCCTTATGAGAAAAATAGAAAAAAGAGTTATGGAATATAGGAATTATTTTGTATGGTGAAAACTTTGTAGATGGCTGTGCTGTTTTGAGTTTTTATTTTTTTTTTTTTTTAGGATGAAGCAGGTTCTCTTCTGCTGATCATACAGTGTTTGCAAAAAACCCCACAACACAACATACACACAGACAAAAAAACCCATTCCATCTCATTTTTCAGAAGAAATGACTATCAGATTCACTGGGAATCCGGCCCTGTATTTCATCTAAGTTGTCTTCTTCAGTATATATTGTTGATTAGCAGTAGAGAGCTTTTTTCTTGGTTTTAGTTGCATTTTTTTTTTTAATTAAAAACATTAGTATGTTAGCAGTTGCAGAGGTGGAAAAGTTTTGGTTAAGCATGAAAGAGTCTGTCAAAGGAAATCATGTAAGCTGCTCCCCCAGGATAAGAACCAGCAGGTTTTCTGTGGTGAATCTACTTTTATCATGGCTCATAGCCTCATCTCACAATCCCAGCTACGAGGTAGGAGGATGTCAGCAATGTGGACAAGGCAGAACCAACACATTTCTTTTGTTAAGTAGTGTCTGCAAGACCAAAATGTGGCACTGGACTACTTTTGTCTTTGTATTCCCTCCCTCCCTGTCAAGCACTGAAAAGCTTTATCTTGTCTAAGAAAAGGAGATATACCCACCACAGTACAGTCTGCAGATCAATGGCTAGTTACGTACTACTGATGTGTAATATCAAAACTCCAAGCTGCCATACCATGAAATTACTAAATGCTGATATGCTCTACTTTGCTGTCTGCAACACATCCTGCTGTGAGCTCCATGCCATTGTTGTAAGGCCCTGTGATTTCCTGTACTGAAATACCGTACCCAAAATAGAGCAGGAAGGAGAACCCTGCCCTACCTACATATTCCCCTACTAAAATACTGTTACTTCCTGAAATAAGTTTATTAGTGGCTTGATATTTATACGTGAGATAAGAAGCATTAATACTGTAAACATATCAAACTGTAATTTCCACTAGAAAGCACTTTGAAACCTCCAAAGTTTGTAGTAACCAAGAGGAACTCTCCTTTAAATAGCTACCGTAATAACCACTGAAGTTACTCCTCCATTTCATAGAGTATTAAGAAGTGGATGTTCATTTGATCTCTTCAAATGACACAAGTATTTCCTTGCTGATGCTTATCTGCCTCTGCTGGTTCACACTACATAGCATATGCAAAAAAGTATGCTCAGCTACCAACTCCTCTTGCTTTTCTTAATGCCCAGTTAGTTTCCTAACTAATCTGCTAATAGTTGAACTGGAGAACTAATCCTTGTGGGTGTTTTACTGGGATTGCTTGCTTTGTTTTAATAGAACTAAGACCTTTTCTGAACCGCCCAGATACTAAACATGGAGTCGAAAATGCAAATATGCTTACACCTGCCTGATCAAAATCCATTACACAAAGACTTTGCAGACCTTCCCAAAACCAACATGATCTTCCAAGCAGGTAGAGAATGAGGACAGCATCTTATTTGTCTCAAGCTGTGTGCTAAAGTACTTAGGCATTTCGTGAAGGACTGTACCCCATGTAAAGGACTCTTGCTAGAGCACTTCTTGAAGAACTGCATCTTGTAGGAAGGATCCACAATGGAGATGTTTATGAGAGACCTTGTTCTGTGGGAAGGACCCCAGGCTGGAGCAATTATTAACATAAAAACCTGCCCAGATACAAGAGGAGAGGTTGGATAGTCCACATACACTTGGATTCAGAGGAAAGAAGAAACAGACTTTGTTTTCAATAGTCTTTCCTCATTGTGTTGATACATGGAAGGTAAATTAGGTGGTCTGGCTAGACCAGAAAAAAAAATAACTCAAGCCTCTTGTCTAAGAGAAGGAAATCTCTCTCAGTCTATCAGAACTAATGTCTAGTAGAATATAGCCATTACTGCCAAATTTGAGACCTGATATTTTCTCCCTCCTCCCTGCCATTGCCTGCCATCTATACCCCGGTCTCTCTGGTTCAAAGTACTTCTCCATGTTTAGTCTGACAACACTTATATTCTCTCTGCTCCAGGTGTCACAGTCTCCACAAGGTCAGACAGCTACAAATGTGTTTTACACCAATAAACCACAAAAAGCCTTCAAGGCAATCGCAACAAAGAGTTTACAGTTGCCAGCTTTCTGGCAAATACTCGGTTCTTGGTTACGCAGACAGCACCATCACTCCAAGCACATTCCTATTATTTACAAGTATACACTTTTCTTTTTCCCAGCCTGCTGGAGAGAGTGAGCTTGATTAGCTCATTGGGAGAGGGTAAGGTGTTAGAATGTTAATGTACATTTCTGGGAATTACTTATTAAGGGAGGACTGCCACACTGAAAAATCAGTTTTGGTTTTAGCCTTGAGAAAGAAGGTCTTTAGTCATTCTAGTCTTAACAGAGAGAATTTCAGTTTAGGTTCTGCTGTAGTCACAGATTCATCCCTCTAGAAGAGTCCAAACATCTAGACTGTGAAAAGAAACAGATAATCCTATTTTTGGTTTTGTCTTTAAACATTTATATAAGAAAAAAGAAAGATTTTTTTTTCAACTTTAATACACATTCTTTAGATGTTGAAAAATAAACCATAAGAAACAACATCTGACCTTGCGGATAAATATTGTGATTTTTGGCTTATGAAAGAAATTATTTTAGAAGTATGCTAATTAGATCTAGTTATGAGCATTGCATCAATTATAGAAATGTTATGCATCAGTAGTATGACTAGAAAGACTTTTAGTTACAAAATAAGCTTATACCTAATAAATTACTTGTGTAATCTATATTAATTCACTTACTATTTCAGTTACTAGGATTTTTGTTTTATAACTAAAAAGTTTTCTGTTGATATTACTGTTATGGAACATATCTCTATATAGTGAGAGCCTAAATTAACTAATTTTCAGATAATCTAAACCATAGCCTTTTCTACACAACAGATTAATTCTAGTATTATAATTAAAACCTTTGTTTATTACATTGCACTGGTCAAAATAATGGTCAGTTAGCTCCTGACTCAGCAAACATGCATTAACTTTATACATATTGCACTTCCAATAAACTTCAAGAAATGTAAGAAAATATGTTAAAAATAGACTTTGGGCTTTGCTACATAGAGGGACTTTATTCGTTAATAATTTTCTGATGAAACAATGAATGAAAAATAGCTATTCATAAGCATACCAAGGGCTGAAAAACAAATTCTAAGCAGTCTTTTTGGGACAAACTAGCACTTGTGTATTTTCTGTCTCCTACCATCTGGCAAGGAGCAAGACATGAGCAGAGCAAGGGTAGATAGAGCAGCCATAGACTTGTTCCCAGTTGCACCAGGTGAAATGAATATTAAGGTGAAAGACAAAGAAAAGCCTTCAGGTTTCAGTTTAACTCAGGCAGACCCCTACACTGATTCTAAATTTAATTTATATTGTGATTGAAAGGTCAAAGTATTTACCCTTGCAGACAGGAAATAAATTTTCCTAATACCAAAAATATTCTAACAATTTATGTTCTACTATCAACTTAGTTAAATACTTCAAACAGGAAATCCAGCTGACTCCAGCCTGATCACAGTTTTACTGTGCTGGAAAGCATTACAAGAATATGCAGTGTTTTAACAAGAAAAAAGTCCTCTTTTGCCATCATTTGCACAGAGAATAATAATTTTTTTTAATGGTTCTATATCCATACATGCACCATGCTATTTCCACCAGAAAATTTCCTGAGACAATCATCAGTTTAAAGGTACATAGAATATCTGAATTTAAAGCTGAAAATTACAAAATTAAATTGCCAGTCTGTGGAGATTAAAAAAAAAAAAAAAATCGATTTTTTTTTATTTCTTAAAATTAAGTTTTTTGTTTTTTCAAATTTAAATATTTTTCATCTTGGATCAATACCAAAAAGCTGTTCTTTTTTTCATAGTTAAAATATTGTTTTATTGTTTTGTACTATTTAAATGTCTTTTGGGTCTTTTTGAGACAATATTTTTAAAAAGTCAGGTTCTTATCTTGAAACTAAAATTTATACCATTACTACTACTACTATTATTATTATTATCCTGCTAAAAATGTTGACATTTGAATTTACATTTTTCCTTTATTTTTAAGAATAACCTGGCATCATAACATACATGATGTGGACAAGTAAATCTAATCAGAATTTTCATGGGAAGCTTTCCTTATCCAGATGAAATATCCAGTACGATATTCTTGTTTTTATATAACAAATTCATTTTTGTAATAAAATAACATGGGAAATAACTACACATTTTAGGCCTCTATTTTTTCTATTAAAAAAATCTTGTAATGCAAAGCAAGGATGAAAAAAAAAATCCTTACCTCAAATTTGATTATAAAAAAAGAAGCTGCAATCCTAATAACACATGGACACTTTCCTCTAAAAGTCATGTTTGCTACGGCCCTGATCCCAAGTGGCAGCTTGACTGAGGTGAGAGAACTTCTATGTACAGAAGAGGATGCAGGCAGTTTCCTGGTGGGTACATGGAGAAGACAGGGTGGGTTGCATCAGGGCTGTAACACTATAATCCAGTGCTGGAACCCTTTTTCCAGCCAAGACAACTCATGTTAGTCTGCATCAAAGCAATCCTCACACAGTCCTGAACCCAAATTGCAGGAAGGATGCAAAACGGGAAGTCGGTGAAAGAATCACATTTTCAAGTGATTTTTTTTTAACGTAAATTATCCCACTCAAAAAAAACCCCAATGTAAAACAATGTGAAGGCACTAGAGGGGTAACTAAGTTAGTACAGGAACAGAAAATGAGTGAATGACTAAACAGATGTGGGGAAAACTTTGTTTTCCTGTTCCCTCTGTCATTGTTTTCAGTTCATCTGGATGGGAATGTTTTGTCATCTGTAATTCAAAACTATAACCCTTCTGGCGAAGACATGCTGTGTTACTGGCAAGAGTTTAGTGCCCTCAGAGAACCATCTTATATGAGTTTACCATTTATCCATGTTTAGTAAAACATTAGGAAAGAGATGAAGTGGGAGGAAACCTTGGCAAGGCAGCAGTACTAGCAGCCTGAAAGGAAGTATATGCCAGGGAACACAAACACTAAATCAGGGCCTTGGAAGAAGTTTCCCAGGGGACTTACTTCTTTATATAACTTTAAAAAATATGAGCCTCAAACTTTGCAAATTAAATTAATTTCAGGCACTATAAAAATATTTTTAGAGCAAACCAAGAATGAGAAGCATTCTGACCTAGATAGTTGAACAAAGCCTTTGGAAGGCAGAGGTCCCTGCTGGCAAGTAGACATGAGGTCTTCTCTGACCTTTCACACTGGCAAAGAGACAGGTCCTTTCCTAGGCTCAGATTTAGCCAGCTAGGCTTTGGCAAGCAGACACACCCTTTGCCAAAGTGCTGGGAAGCACGCCAGGTGACACTGTCACCTTTTACCTTCTGACCCACAGTTTTGTTCAGAAGCAGCTCAGCGGGAAATATTATTTTGAGAATTCATCCTACCACAAGTATTAAGAAGAGTCTGAATTTCCAGTGTCTCTGCCAGCTAGCAACAAACTGAACTGAAGATGCAAAATGCATTGTGGAAATCAGATTTAAAAGAAGAAGAAGAAAAAAAAAGGAGGTTTTTCTACTTGAAAAGAAAAAAGGTAAATTTTTTGATTTTTCAAGTGAAACATTTATACTGTTCTACATTAAGGCAAATACTTGGAGCTAAACTCAGTTAATATAGCTATTCAGCCTATTTTCTTTAAAACCTTTCTAATTCAGCAGTATGTATCTCATTTCCCACATATCTGGAGTTCTAAATTAACTTAAGAAATGTATTGCTGAAAATGAAGATAACTGTTAATATAAAATCCGGTTAAGTTCTTCTCTTAGAAGGGTCTGTTTCTACCTTGCAATATGCAGTAAATTCTGCCAACTGTGAATATCTCACTGCCTACCTGAAGACTAAATTTTCCATAGATGACAGCCAAATCCTTCTTCCTTATCTGTGGGACCAGCATCTTACCCTATAACATGCTTATTTTCTCACACTGACAAGTTGTTGACTCACTAGGCAGAAATGAGAAGCAAATGTGGAGATCATGCATCAATCACCTCCCATCATGGTCCCCAGCCCGAATGTCAGTGAATAGACAAACTTGGTTTGACAAGAGCCCTGTCTGGACAAACAGCTTGTCAGTTTTCTAATAGGATTCAGCTGTTCTCTCACCATAAGCTTTACAACCTGAATCACTTCAAATATTCCCCAGTGGAAATGGATGAAATTAAATGAACAGAGAAATGGGATTTCCATTTTGCCAATTTTAGAATAAATTACAACTTTTGGAACTTGACTTCTGGGAATTATTTGGTTACAACAAAAAGAGAGAAAAATTCCAACCTTAATGCTGATATTAATCTATGGTTGTTATGGTATTTTTTTCTTTTACAAAAAGCATGGTCCAGGAGATATCCCTGATACTGAGGCAATGCCCTTGATTTAGGAGACAAACAACTTTCAAAAGCATGATTGCATTTACAAGAAGAAATTAATAAGACATTTTTTTCTATAGCAATCAGTGCCCCAGACAATCATCACAGTCACATTTGAGGGATGAATTTAGTTCAGGGTATTTTTTTAGACCAAGGATCTTGACTCATCAGAAAAGTGTATATTAGAGGTAAAAGCAAAATGTAGTGTGGTACTATCACATATTTGTATTAAACGGATTGCATCTAAGACCTAATTAGCTTGCACAGGGATATTTTATTACTACACTGGGACTATAATAGGAAAAACCAAACATAATACTCCATTGCAACCAAAAGCTATAATTATATACTTGAAAAAGCATGGATAAGAAACTTCTTGTAAATAAACCCCTCTCTATTAAAACTAAATTAGTTTATTTTTATCTCTTTTTTTTTTTTAATTGATCCTTTCATAACCATAAAGACCAAACTTCTAGAAAAAATTAATGATAACAGTAAAAGTTTTCAAGTAAACATTTATTAAAAAATACTAAGGATATTTTTAATCCTAGGATATTTTCTGAATTCTTCATCATACAGAGAAACAACTACAACATCAGTTTGAACATCTAGAAATCTGGATTAGCTAACTGAAAGTGTGGTAAATGAATGGTTCAAGTGGTGGTTAATAGAATACAAAGTCCTGTGAATAACAAGTCAATAACAATACATGCATAGCTTCATAGGAACAGTACATTTGCCCAAAGTCTTCCATAAAGAATTTGTTTTTATTAACAAATAAACTCAACACTAATGATCATTACTTAGTCCTGTATAGGTCCCTGGATCTTGAAATACAGTTGTGTGCATGAAATTCATGTTGCAGAAGCAGAGTCCAGGTTTAATGTTAAGGTGACTTCAAAAGTCACTTCAAAAACCTGATGCTACCCATTGTTTCCATTGTACTGCCATTTCAACATCTTGATTCCATTGCTTCCAGTACACCAAGTAACTTTGCACTTGTCAAGACAAACAGCTCCGGTGTTGGCTTGTCCACACATCTGTAGGGCTTTTCCCAAGCTTTTCTGATGTGGGGAAATACCATGGCAGTGCAGAGACCCACGGTGAGCCAACAAATCACATGAAGCAAGGGCAGACTCAGCAACATCAGTAGCTGGCCTCACCACCTTAAAAGGCAACCCTAGGGAGCGTGAGTGACCAGGACAATCAAAGAGGGCAAGGTGCAACAGTTTGCACAGAATAACACAGAAAACTCAAGAGAGGAGCTCAGCCAAGGTCCTGGCTGAAAAGGTCCTGGCAGAAAGCTGCATCTTCTGTACTTGACAGAGCAGACAGCCACACAGACAGAGCTCCCATAGAAGCAGACAGCCACCCAGGTCTAAGGCTGCAGGGAGTGTTTTAACCTCTCTCGGCTAATGGATGACAGCTGGGTGAGGTGCAATCAGGTGGACCATCTACTCAGCCTGGTGGCAGATCTAAAAGAAGAAGTAGAATGGCTATGGACCAACAGAGAGTGTGAGAAAGAAATAGATAGGTGGAAGTAAGCTCTGACCTCCCTGAGAGAGAAAACTGGAGCAAGCACCAAAAAAAACCCATACTAAAGGAGATCCAGTACATTCCCTCTGCCAGATTGAAAGAAGTGGCCAAAATAAGAGCTGTGAATGGAGGTAAATCTGTGCTAGGTGTGGCAAGCAAAACCCCTCCTTGCCTGCCTCCCCTTGCCAAGTGTCTCTGTACAATAGGTATGAATCTCTCGAGGAGGTGATATGGAAGACAGTCCATCTACACCAATAATGTTGCCAGGACTGGAAAGGCCTAACCCCCATTTAACAACCACCTCCACGAGGAGAAGATACAGGTTGTATTTGTAAGTGTCTCCCTTCTGAGGGGAACAGAGGGTCCAATATCTGGGCAGACCCTCTTCTCAAGGAAGTGTGCTGCTTCCCTGGGACTTGGGTCAGGGACATCACTAGGAAGCTTTCCAGCCTGGTTCAGCCCTCCTAATATTACCTGCTGTTGCTCTTTCGTGTGGTTGGTGATAAGGTGGCAACATGTAACCCAAGAGTAATCAAAAGAAACTTTAGGGCCTTGGGAAGGTTAATACGGAAAGCTGGGGTCCAGGTTATCTTTTCTTCTGTTCTCCCAGTTATAGGCAGTGACTCTGAAAGAAGCAGATGTGCTCAGTTTTTCAATACATGGCTTCGTGCCTGGTTTCACTGCCACAATTTTGGGTTTTTTTGACAAAAGGATGGCCTACACAGCACCAGGCTTGCTGGTGTTGAATGAGGTTCATCTTTCTGAAAGGGAGAGGAGGGTGTTCACCCATGAACTAGTGGGGCTCCTTGACCTTTAAACTAGACTTGTTAGGGGAAAAGGGATATTATCAGGCTTGTTTGTGAAAAGCCAAGGGATGATACTCTAAGGTCTGAGGGATGAGTCACTAGCAAAGGCCCTCAACTTGTTGCTCTGAGATGTGCTGCGTATGATGCAGCACACTGGAAGTCTTATACAGATGAGCCAGGGGCTCCTGAAGCAATAGGTACTGGGGAGTCACAGATAAAACAGTTCAAAGGAAGACCACCTGAAGAGCAGCATGAAGGAGGCACAGCCACTTCAGCCAGTAAGTCAGAGCCATCGGGTTCCTAGTTGAGGTGCCTCTATGCAAAAGCATGCAGCATGGGGAACAAGCAAGAGGAGTTAAAGATCTGTGTACACTTGCAGGCCTATGATCACATTGAAATCATGGAGATGTGGTGGGATGATGCCTATGACTGCAGTGTTGGAATGGAGGGATACAGGCTCTTCATGAAAGACAAGCAGTGGAAACGAGGAGGGGGTGTTGCCCTCTATGTCAATGACCAGGTGGAGTGCATGGAGTTCCACCTGGGGATGGATGAAGAGACAATTGAGAGTTTATGGGTCAAGATTAAAGAGAAAGCAGG
Organism: Gallinago jamesoni; assembly: GCA_025769975.1. Lineage (NCBI taxonomy): Eukaryota > Metazoa > Chordata > Aves > Charadriiformes > Scolopacidae > Gallinago > Gallinago jamesoni. Next base: position 96,978,822 of record JAOQGH010000012.1, on the reverse strand, counting down.
TGCCATGGACAGGGACACCTCCCACTAGACCAGGTTGTTCAAAGACCCGTCCAGCCTGGCTTTGAACACTTCCAGGGATGGGGCATCCACAACTTCCCTGGGCAATCTGTTCCAGTGTCTCACCACCCTCACAGTAAAGAATTTCTTCTGAATATCTAATCTACCCTCTTTCAGTTTGAAACTGTTACACCTCTTCCTATCAATACACCCCCTGATAAAGAGTTCCTCCCCATCGCTCCTGTAGGCCCCCTTTAAATACTGGAAGGCTGCTATAGGTCTCCCTGGAGCCTTCTCTTCTCCAGGTTGAACAATCCCAACTCTCTCAGCCTGTCCTCATAGGAGAGGTATTCCAGCTTTCTGATCATCTTTATGGCCTTCAGCTGGACTCATTCCAACCTGTTCATGACCTTCTTGTGCTGAGGACTCCAAAGCTGGACACAGTACTCCAGGTGGGGTCTCACCAGAAGGGAATAGAGAGGGAGAATCACCTCCCTCGACCTGCTAGCCATGCTTCTTTTGATGCAGACCTGGTTGTGGTTGGCTTTTTGGGCTGCCAGTGCACATTTAAGTGAGTTACTCATGTTCTTTTAAGCAAATTTTGAGTCCAGATTATGATTATTTTATTACATGCTGTTTATTAATAATTTGAACTAATCTGCAGAGAGTCTAGATTACTAAAAGTCCAGTTGACTAAAAACTCTAAGTAATAAGAAAGTTACACTAATTACTAGAAATTCTTTTTAACTGAAAACTATGATAATTACTAAAAGTTCTGTGTAATAGTAAACTAAACTCCTAGAAATTGTAGGCAATACACTATGTTGGTTATTAAAATTTTAATGCAATAATAAAGTTCTAAGTGTAGCTACAATCCTGAGGCTATTTTACTAAGGATCCCTAAAGCAATCTGCCTTTCTCTGTCAGATATGGACTATTATGGGCATTTCAATGCAAATGGAAGATTGAAAAAGAATAATAGTCCTTTCCAGACAAAGAGATAGAAACTGCACTTACAGTCTTTTAATGCTGAGCTAAATGTTGGGGGTTTTTTCCTTAAACTTCAAAATTCACTTTTTTTCCTCTACGCTTTATTTATTTTTAATTTATTTTTTTCACATATTGATATATACACATGCATATATACATACATTAAAGTGCTCCTATCTGCTCTGCAATCCCTAGACAAGATGTTCAACTTTTTTTTTTTTTGAGTAACAGATAAGAATATGCATCTCATACAGAAGATCCGCTTAAAATTCCTGTTTTCCTTTTAGTTTTGAAAGACAAGTTTTATGACAAACATTCAGTCCAAGTCACATCTGTGAGAATTTTTCAGTATCAGCAAATATTGTTCAAGTGTCTAGCAAATGGCCAATAAAACACTGGTGCCAATGTATTTAATTTTTAACTGGGATAAATGCTATGTGTCCAGCAAGAACAGACTAAAGATGCAGGCACTTAAGAAAGACAGATGAAGAAATGGACTAAAACAGGGGGAGGAAGAGAGAGGAGAGGGAAGGCAGATAAGCTGATAAAAAGGGTTGTAGCTCTGCCCTGACATTAGGGTGGTCAGAGAAGCATTGGAGCAGGTGGAGCTTTCTAACACTGCTGCCTCCCTAGAGAATGTGAGAGACCTTTTATTTAGAGAAAAACAAATACAGTGACATGGCATTGCTGCTAACACTGCCTGTTAACAGCAGGGAGACCAGTTTCCCAGAACTGTTTTTAAGGGTTCTTCATTTTTATGAGATCTTTTTCTTTCCCTCCCTGTAGGAGAGAATTATAAGATGTGAAACCCTGTATCTCAACAGGTTTGCTCTGTCTCTAATTAGATAGAAGGGAAAATCCTGTCAAGACTAATATTTGTCTAGCAGAAGACCTTAATATGGGAATGATACAGTGCTCTGCATGACAGCTTGCCCTTAGGATGGAAGCATTTAAAACTAACATTCTTGCAGTTAAAATATTTTAATTGTTAAAAACTAGGAACAATAGACCTCATCTAGTGAAAAAGCTAGTGTTTGGGTTTTTTTGGTAATGTGTGTGGAGTATTGTGTCAGAAGTATAGATTTGACATACCATGCAGAATGGATATGATGAGCTTTCAACACCACCTTCAATCAAAAATACCTTTTCTATTGATTTTGTGTTAATTGCTTTTATACTCAGAATTTGTTTGCAATTAAAGAAAAAAAAACCCACCCTCAAAGTAAAGGGTGTTGTTTACAACATCTCCACATTGCAAATGCATATCTAAAAAATGACACAAATCTTTTATCTTATTTCAGTGGTTTTTTATTCTATTAAGCACTAAAATCTGCAGCCAAGGGAATACTAGAGTTAAACAATGTGCCTTAATAAGCAACAAAAAACAGGCAAAAGGATGTACCTGTCCCAGCTGAAACTCATGTGAGTGGCTAAAAAAGAATCTGGAATGAGGTAGGACTCACAGATTTACATAGACATACAGCGTTTGCATAGACAGACAGAAAGACATCTATAACATTTTATAAATGATACCCAGAATATTCTACAAATCTATGTCTACAAAATGATTTGTGCAAAACTTTTGAAGAGAGCTGTTCAAATATTCTCCTTTTCAGAGGAAAAACAAACAAATCAAAACAAAACCAACCCAAACCCTTGGATTGTATGTGCTGTTGGGGTTAAGAATACATAAAAGAGAAATGGAGCTTTATGAAACAATACTTTACCTATCTATTTGGTTTTTCAAATCTTTTGACAGGCTTTAGAGATGTGACCGGAAACATAACACTTTCTGTTTATTACTTAGTAGCTTTTCCTGGCTTCAAAAAGGAGCTTAATGAAGCTGTAACATTTACATTTCACTTACATTTATAGCATTTATAGCCTCTATCTCTTTTTTTTCTCTTTTTTTTTCTTTTTTTTTTTCTTTTTTTTTTTGGTGGAGATTTATTACATTTATAAATTATATGGAGAGGAAAGGAGGTCTCCTGAAACTGCAGTGCTCCAACAATGTGACAATATTTGAACAAAGGCACAGTAATAGGCTTCGAAAGATAAAAAGAGTTGAGTCTTTAAAAAAAAAAATATGTGGGGAAATAAAGAAAAAAACCTGTAAATCTATGTCAAAAGGAATGCCACTGCAGAGGACTGTTAAGTATTGCTGTTATCCAGAGAAGGTGCTTCTCATGGCAGCCACTCAATGTGCTACTGATTTTCAAATTATTCTTCTGGCTGGGAAATATTCTTCTCTGCAGGAAGGGAATATAGATGAGTTATCCACCAATATCACCATTTTGCTATTTATAATTTCTTTAGTACATCCTTATGATACCTGTAACAGTGGAATATAATTAAATAATATAACTCATATTGACCCAGGTAACGTACTGAGGGACAGAACTCCTTTGCTACTTCCAGGTGGTGGAAAAAAATTATGTAGGTATATAAACCATTTCAGATGACAGCCTTCAGAATCCTGGTGCAGTTCCAAATTCCTGTATATTAGGAAATATTTTTACTGAAAGGGTTATCAGACATTGGAATGGGCTACACAGGGAGGTGGTTGAGGCACCATCCCTGGAGGTATTCAAGAGACGAGTTGACATGGTGCTTGGGGATATGGATTAGTGTTGGGGTGTTGAGTGGTGTTTTATGTGGTGTGGGTGGTTTGGTTTTTTTGTTTGTTTGGTTGGTTTTTTATATTGGTTGGACTAGATGATCTTAAAAGGTCCAACCTAGATGATTCTGTGATTCTGTGATATGAAGGGTTTCCTGAATTTCACACGTAAAAGTGAAAAAGTCAATATATTTCTCTTGCACATATTGAAATAGCGTAGGAAACTTGAGTCTACATGTCTGCTTCTAATTTAATACCTGTACTTTAGTTGCTCGAAACTATGCTTCTTATTCCACAGTAGTGTATGAACTAGTTAGATGGGATTCTGTGTAGAGGAAGGAGTGCAGCTGGGTGATCTTTTACATCATCACTCTCTGTCATTCCAGTTGGCATCCTGATAGGTTGTGGTTTAAGCAAGCACAGTATTAAGTCACCTCCATAACTGTTGTCATTAATCCAAAGAGTTTCAGATACTGGCTACAAAATTCCCCTTAAAAAACATTTACTAGGAAAAAGTAACCATGATAAGAAATAATTACTCATGCAATACCATTCTCAGACTTTCCATATATATGTTTATTTGTGTGGGCAGGGAGAATGGTAAGCAGGAAGAAAAATTGTCTCTACCTAAAATGGCTGAGGGACCTTAACCACTGTCATCTCTGGCAGATGACAAATCTATCCCTTTTAAGTGGATTTACTGTAGAAAGTTGTGCAATTCTTTTTTTTATTATTATTTTATTTTTTCCACTGATTCTTCTCAAACATTTGCCTGAATTCTGAGAATATAGATAAACTAGGATTCAATAACGGATCTTTTACCTTCACCATCAAGTTGAAACAAAAATGAACATCAGTTGGCATTCTTTTATGTGGAAGCAAAGTATATACCACTATTTAAAAAAAATAAATATCTGCTTTCATTCCTCACCCCTCTAAAAGATGTCAGGATTTTGATAATTATTTCGTAGTGCTGTAGTGACACAAGTAGCTGTAACTTAAAATTTAGTTACAACACTTTTTGAAAAATATAGGGGGGGTGTTGTTGTTGTTGTCTATTTGTTTTGTTTAAGAATGGCTGGGTTTAATTTACTCTTATGTTTTGTGCATAAAGTACAGGGAATTCTGAAGTGGACTACCATGAGTCCACTGGCCCAAGTTTATCAAAGCCCATGAGCCTTCAACAGTGAATGGTTCAAGGCCAAGATGTAGGTAATTTCAAGGCCAAGATGTAGGTAATTTCAAGGCCAATGAAATTTTACCTAATACAGGGCAGAGTCCTTTCATCTGAAGTAATGCGTCACTAAGAGGTGGTAGACTAATACGCAATTTTAAATGTCCAGGGTTTTTTTATGAGAACACTTAAATAAAGACCAGTTTAAGTTCAGTAGCCAGTTAATTATTATGTAGCCAGTAGACAGTTTGTTATTTTGATGATATTTAAAAAATTGACAGTTTTAAAGTCCAGACACATAGGAAATACATTAAACTAAAGCTTATTTTAAGTTTCTATAATGAAAAAATATCAACCAAGGAAAACAGGGAACCTGCACATGCCTTCTTTAAATAGTTAACTTGATGTCACTGAAAAGAAAACATAATAATAATAATAAAATTATAAATGTAGAACCATGCCATCTTGTTACTACTGAAAATTAAAAGGAAATCACAATTATGTTTGATATTGAACAAGTTTTCCACATTGATTTTTGTACTTTTCTCTTCACCTAAACCATCTCTCTCCTAAAGAATTTTTAAATCTTATACTAGATTTTCTTTTGTTCTGTTAGGAATCCATGCTAAGATTTATACCTTGTTTAATATTGACACAATAATAGTGCAGTAATTTCAATTCTAGGTAAATAAAATAGGCTATATAAATATTTTTTCTTGATGTTAAATATGCAACATTCCCCTTTTAAGAACTCGTCAATCACGCTAGCCCAGAAACAGTTTCAGTAGAGGAAAATTAGAATACCTAAGGTCCATTTAATGCTTCTTAATTTAGCCATGTTTGACCAAAGAGTCACATTATAATTGCCATAGAAAAGATATGGTCTCATCCTCTTTCTTACACTGGTGCACATCTGATTGCTGTTAAAAAACCTGGTGTAGCAGAAAATCTTACTCCTGGTTGCCCCCAGCCCAGATCTGCTCCCCAGCTCTTCCTGAATTCAGTGGAAACACTCTAGTTCTACCACTCATGCCTTTTGCTTTCTCAGGCTGAGCGAACTGTTGTTTCGTACTCCTGCTACATACAGGTAGGCTTCTGTTGTGGAACATGGCTATCACTTGCCACTGTTGAGCCAAAGTTATTACCACAGCATAAGCAGAAGAAAGATGGTAGCAATTGCTGTTCAAGAGGCTGATGACTTCCACAGTGTTTTGCCATAAAAGGCATAGGGGAAAGTTGTAACCTTGGGGGGGTGGGTGGGGGAGGGGAAGGATATTGACATTCTTCAATGTTACATTTTACAATGTTAGTCAATGGTCTAGATCTATATTTTATACACATGTGTGAAGAAACTTAGTCATCATTCAAAATGTTTCTACCAGCATTGTAAATCACAGATAAATCAATCATTTGTTTCATTCCACAAGGGCACTGCTTTTGAATGTAGAGCTACCCAGCTGCAAAACATGCAGGACAGTAACCAAAAGACACTAATCTGCTGAATCAGTCAACATTAAGGGATGAAAACAAGAACTGCCAGTGTTTCCCTTCCATTTAATATGTGTCATTGAGACAAATGTTTACTAGTCTTGTTTTCTGCACCCTGGTTGCCAGGTGTTACTGCAGGCGAGGTCCCGAAAGAGGAGGGCTGCCGTATTGCTTTGCCCAGCCTGATTTCCGGAGCAGAGCAGATTTTCAAAGCCTCTGGTTGACTTCTGTCAGAAGTCTGTTTCTAGAAGGGCTTTGTAAAGTTTATTATAAACCAGAAGGCAAATGAAACTTGATAGAGTAACAGGAAGAACGATGGACAGACCGTACCCTGGGAGGATACGCTATACAGGGATAGATGTGGTTTGAAATCTTTTTATTTTTCTTCCATTTTTCCTAAAGGTGATTGTTCTCTGTTTCAGAACTTCTCCCTCAAAGCAGTTGATACTTATCAAAGCTCTGGCTCACCTGGAGTACCACAGCAACACCACAGAGCATTTTAGAGTTTGTCACTTTTTTTTCATTGGTGGCACTTTCAAGTAAAAAGTAAGCATATCTGAACTGCTTTCACATGTGAAATTTACTGTGGTTTTTTGATTTGTTATGGATTATTTTGGAGAAAAAAGTATAAATGCCTGTAACATACCTGTACCCTTTTTCTTTTTTTTTTTTTTAATATCAATTTCTTCATCCCTTTTTTTAATGCTTTAAATATGCTGTCAAGTAGGTTGGGCTAAAGAGGTTCATAACCTTTACTATGTAAAGGTTTTTTTGGCTAATTAAATATTTCACCTTATCAGACTGATTTGTTGTTAGCCTCTAATCATTTTGACTAAAATCATAGGATTTAAGGTTAGGCAACTGTTGCTGCATTCACAATCTGATGAATAGAACAACTTTGTCATACGAAAATATGAATTGGCTGAAAAAAACCCAAGATTAATCAAAGCCAGGACCTTATAATTGGCAGTTTATGTCTCTATATTAATTAAAAAAGAAAAGAAAAAAGATATCTTTAGGATTTTTTTTTTTCTTCCATGAACATATATATGCATATATGTATTCCTAGAACTCCCTAGTCACTGTTTTTGGCTACTCTTCAAGGCAAATGATATGTATATATAGCTGTCTAAATTTGTTACAATCCTGAGCTCAGAGATTTACATTTCAAGATGTAAATGTCTTCCTAAGGCTTAACATTTCCTTCTTATTAACTTTCAGTATAATTCTTGATGTTTCTGAGATTCGTAAAATGTTAAATCTATTTTTTTTTTAATTTTAATCTAAATTCTTTGCCTCAGTGAATCCCTTTAGCATCTTTTATAAAGATAAATTACAATAAGTGAGTTTTGCACCTTTGAAAACTCTCTTCTATGTTCATGGGCACAGATTTTAAAGCCAGAAGGGACCATTATAATCATCTAGACTTTCTGCAGCTATGAAGTCCACAGTGACTTTGAGCAGCTTCTTTTTTGAATACCATCTTTTAAATCAGTCTTAATTGAAAAATTCTCCAGAGATAAAGAGCCTACTATACTTCCCATTTTTTCAGTTATGAGTTTCAATCTAGCTTTCATTCCGCACTCATCATTAAATGCAATTACTGTGCTCCACATTTATTTGCCTGCTTTCTATGGTACAAAGGATTGCTTCCTTCCTCTGCTTTATATTTTATGATGTCCCTGAGAGGATTTTTGTCTACAGAACTCAAAAACTCAAGTTTCAATTTTTTCCCTTCCAAAGTTCAAGTTCCAAATCCATAAAATATTCATACATTCTTTATTCAGTCACAGCCTCTGTGTTTGCTTGAATTCAACTTTGCAATTGATTCTGCTAGAATTTGTCTATGGTTCTTTCTCTGTTTAATTTTTGACTTTTCCAGATCAAACGGAACATGAGTCAAAAACACTAATTTTAGCACACAAGACACAACTTCAGAATTTTATAAATAAAACCAAGAAGGGTTCTTCTCAGGTGCTAAATGGCAAATGCATAATTGCAGTATCTCTAAAGACTGCTCATTTCCACCTCATCTGACTCTCTAGAATTTAATAGGACAAAATACTCAGCCACCAAAATCCAAGTTTTAATACACAAGCAAAGCTTCCAAAACCAGGAAATCAGTGGAAAAACCTCCTATTAAGTGACAAAAACTCAGCATGTTTATTTCTCTTTATAGATGCTACCCACTTTCATTATCTTACAATATTTAGAAATTTAATACCTCATCTGTAATGATGGCACATTTCTTATTGCATACCTCATTTAATGAAACAGTTGACCTCCTTCCAAAAAAAACCAAAAAAACAAAAAAACAAATAAAAAAAAAACCACGAAGAGCAGATAGAGCAGATATGGATAAAATAACTGAAAGTTTTACTTTGTCCAGAACAAGCACCTCATTTTGAAATAACACAATTTCATGGAGAGAAGAGGGACTGTGATTCAAATGTCATAGTATAAATTTGATCCCAGATTACATTCACCTTTTGAAAGTTTATTTTCTAGTTTCAGATAGGATAATGCAAAGCCAATCCTATAAACCCATAAGATTCCTCCTATTTTAAAAATAGTTCTTGAATTTTTAGTTCAGTCACACATAGACTAAATTTTAGTATTTAACCAGCTTTATACTCAAACACGAGCTAAAAAACTAAAGCAGTTTTGGATTTGTAAATACTATTCTTTCAAATACAAGTTAATTTTCAATAACTCTTATTCTTAGAATATTCTACTAGGGTACTATCTTTCCATTAGGTCTTAATGACTTAATATCATGTGCTTAAGCCCCAGAAATATGAATAGAACATCTGACAAAACTATTTTGACAGCTCAATGTTAGGTTGCTAACAATACTATCCCTTAAATTTTAAGACATATCTTACTCCCACTTGATCAGGATTATCAGATGTGTTGAGTGCTGTGCATTCTCCTTGGTCAAGAATATACCTCAACAAACCATAGCCTATACAAGCGGACCCTTTTGGCTCCGTCTCCCTAGTCTGATGTTTTCATGCTGATTACTCATCTCTTAGGACCAGAGAGAATAAAACAGGTAAGTGGAACTGCCACTGTCTTCATCTCAGAAATCAACAGTCTCTGCTTTTTGGGGGGTGGTTGGTGTGGGGTTTGGGTTTTTGGGGCCGGGGCCTGTTTGCTTAATTTGGAGAAAATGGTATCATACCCATTGTATAAATTGCTGAAATTTGTAACTAAGAATTAATTCAAATCTAGAAAAAAAATACTTAAATGGTGGTTTTCCTTCCTGTATCTGACAATCAGATTTTTTATGCATGAAGTTCTATTATAGATGACAAATCATCCATTATAGTAATACCACTCACAAAGCTAAAACAATAAGAGGAAAGTTGAATATAAAATAAAAAAAAATCTACAAGCAACCAGATTTTTATGTTTTCTCTCTAAGAAGGTGATTAATCTGACAGCAACTGCAGTTAAAATGACATAAACACATAAACATGATATATTTTCTTAAGGTTTTAAATTTGAAAAAAAAAATCACCTAATTATTCTTGAAATTTATTACCTGTTGGATCTACATTCTCACTCCAAATGAGCAGCTTATTTTTAATTCATTGGATTCATCTGTGCTTTTGTATTTTTAATGTGAAGGTTAGAACAGAAAAAATTAAGTGCAGGCAGATGCCAATTTTAATATAATGGTCTCCTACTTCAGGGATTTCACTAGCTGTATGGGTTACCCAGTAATGCCACTCAGACTTTGTAATTGACAGTAAATAATTCTCTCGTAGTCACCCAGCTCCATTTGCTAAAGGAAGCCATGCCATAATAAAACCAATTCAATTTGAAATACTGGAAAACAAATTAAGTACTTCACATATCTCAAATTTCTATTCAGGAGCAAAATTTAAATGATCTACTAGATACTGATGAGAGAAAGCTGTTTTTTCAAGTTCATATATTTCTTAGCATAGAGGGCTAAATATTATTTACAGCATGCAAATCAAAAGATCAAGAAGGATGAAAAGTGGTCAGTCAGATACAGAAGCAATGAAATCTGGTCTGCACCACCTACAGTGAACTATATTTGCTCACAGAGATCTTAGGTTTTGATCTTTTCTCTCTTTTCCTTCTCCTTCTACTATATCCTTATATCTTCCACACTTCTTTTCCTTCTTGTGTTTTTATCACTCTGACATATTATTGGTGAAAGTTTCCTTGCAATATTAATTCCTTATAATATTACTGAACCTAGATATATCACATTATGGCAGGTTTCATATAAGAACAATATTATATATTGATACAGAGAACTTCATACTATAAAGCTTGAGGCTAAGAAAACTAACATCATGGTCTTTAAATATAAGTATGTATGTCAGTGATGAGCTGCAGTGACCAGCCTTAAGATAATACATACTGAAAGAGCAAGTAGAAGAAATGACAGGTGATGAGCTAGCTTAAACCTTGTCTCAGTCCTTTACCGTTTAACCTTCAAAAAGTGTCCTCAACAGGTATTATTATGTGCCCAGAACTACTCTCACTTTGGGAGAGATGAACTACAGAATTCAGGTATACACTCACCTCATGTACTTCTAGCAACGCTTCCTGTGTTGCCTCATTTGGGTGATGCCTTCAGAGAATATCTGGTCTGGTATCCACAAACTTCAGTTGAGGCTTTGTATTTTAAAAAAGACTGTGAAAAGATTTTCTGCTTTTCTTAGATGTTTTCTTACCAGAGTAGTTACATACTGAATGTGAGATAAAGATTTTACCTCATCTGATTTGAAACTTACTAGGTTAAAGAAAGAGCACAAAGTGCCCAGGGTAATCATTGTTCACATAAGCACAAAATAAATTAACTGCAATTTACAAGAATTTTAAACAGTAAAATAAGCCAATGATTTCAAGTCAGGGATATATGAATATCCATTAAAGATTAAGCAGAAAATAAGTTAAAAGTGGGTTTAAATACACACTACTTTAAACAAATTAACCAGTGTTTGTCCTGAGTACAAAACAAATATCATACTTATCCAGATACTGTCCACCAAGTCTAGACTTTTTTACGAGTTCTGTTCTCCTCCCCTTGTCATTGCCCTCCAGTTGTCTAAGAACACCCTATTTCTGATACACAAATATGACGGTACTCTGTTTTATAATTTACTCTTCTAGAGACCTGTCATAGTTAAAATGCGAGGTAGTCAAGTTTTAGAAAATTTTGTCAAAACCAACCAGTTTTACCAACATAGAAAATACACACTTTAGTTAAAGGCACCTTAGGGACTTGGGTCTCTTTAGTCTTGAGAAGAGAAGGCTTAGGGGAGATCTAACTAATACATACAAATACTTTAAGGGAGGATGTCAGGAGGATGGGGCTGGTGCCCAGTGGTGCCCAGTGACAGGACAAGAGGAAATGGGGAAATGGAGACCCCATAAGAAGTTCCACCTGAACATGAGGAGGAACTTCTTTACTTTGAGAGTGGTAGAGCACTGGAACAGGCTGCCCAGAGAGGTGGTGGAGTCTCCTTCTCTGTAGACATTCAAACCTGCTTGGACAAGTTCCTGCGCAATGTGCTCTAGGTAGACACGCTCTGGTTGGGGGGTTGGACTAGATGATCTCTAGAGGTCCCTTCCAATCCATATGATTCTATGAATCTATGATTCTGTCTTTCCCTATTCTGTATACTGTCTGGCTTGCTTTATTTTGTTATTTCTCTGAAATCTCTGCCTAAAATATTTGTCTGAGGCTCACTGTTATTATAAACTACTAGAATATTTAATAAACATTTGCCCTGAGTTTTCTGCAAAAATTAGTTTACAGCTGAAAAAAAAAACACAAAATAGGAAAATTTTCACATTTCTAACATTACATATTCTGTGGTTTCTACTGACTCTATAAGGAACCCATTAAAAAACAACCTTGTATTTCAATCATTGCTACATGATGCAAAGCTCCACACCAATAAAAATCTCATCATGATGATTCAAGTGTGCTCCAAAATGTTGAATGAGCAGAAATAAGGAGCTCAGCTGAAGCTGGTGTCATCCATTCTGCTGCAGCAACACAACCACTGTGTGCTCTGGCACTGAAGGCATGATCTCTGACATGGCCTGAGTCAGCTCATATATTAGTGCAAAGATCTGGCATTCATCCCTGCAATAAGTGATGGAAGGCATGTCATAAGGGGATTTTCATAAGTTTTTTTTTTTGTGATTCAGAATTGCAAATCCAAATTTGTATATCAGACCTGCACAGCTGACTCAAATTATGACAACAGATAAGGACTTTTCATATGTCGAGAGGAGAAGGATAAAATTGCAAAATATTTTTGTCACTGCCATGCAAGTTCTTACTTTTGGTCACATTTTCCTCTCTTTTAATCTGTTCTGTGCTTTTGGATGTTAAAGGGGATAGATATATAGATGCTGAAATAGGTTCACTTATAAATAGCTAGCAAGGGCTTTTTAGCCTTCAAGTATATCTATGCTTAGTCTTTTTCTAACTATAATAATTTTATCTCAGAACCTCTTGGGATTTTTCCTTGTTCCCACAAGGAAGTGGTTTGGGTTTTTTTCATTATTATTAAGTGGCTTTAGAAATTTTTATAATACTTGTATAATTTTTCCTCTCAATTTGGCACAGGGTTATTAGTCACTGTAAATCTATGCTTTGGTGTAAGCTGATAACAAAAATTAATACTGGAAAAAGTCCTTTTTTGGTGATATAAGGGTGATATGACCTTTAGTTGTATTTGTTTCATACAAGTACAGTACATCTCATAATTTATAATTAAAGCTATAAAAAAAACTCAAACAAACAATCAAACAAAAACAATTAAGGTCCATGTGAAATTCTACATCAGAATGGACACTTCTTTGGAAATCCCCAGTTTTGTAGTTTCCAAGCTTTGGTTTGGTCATATTAATTATTATTTTTTTTCCATAAACCCTCAAATTTATCTATGACAAAAACTACCAGAAATAGAGAAAAATAAACTGTATTTGTCTATGAATAAAGTTCATCCAAGCATATCCTGTAAAGAAGTTTAAAGTCAATGAAATCACAAGTACTTTACCAAGGCCCATTTGTACCCTGACATGCTGCCGTCTTATTGGGCCTAGCTTAATAGCAGGTATTAAAAACAGAAAGTATATCAAAAGGACGAACAAAGTCAGAAGACGTTGCCACTAATTATAGTGTTCTGCCAGAAGTGAGCTGGTAAAAAAAACCTAACATGAGGAACAAACAAAAAAGCAATTAGAATGAATTCAAAAAATATAGTTGAAACACTTCTTTGCTTCTTGCTTCAAGTCCTTTCCCACTGAGAGCAAAACAACATGACAGCAAGAAAGGCACGAAGAGCAGCTGGCAGTCCAATAACATACGAGAGTTGTCAATGCTGTCCACATGGTTCTCCACATGAGGTTTTTAGAGAATTCTGATACTGTAATCTATAATGCATTGGGAAAAAAGACATCCCCTTTCAAGGCCATTCTCCACAGAAGAGAAATGAATACATGGTTAATGCAAAAAAACCCACTCCCCTTTATATTTCTGTAGATCAGAAACTAAGAAAAGGATGATGTGAAACCAAAAGGAATTCAAAATCTTATCTCTAAAAGTAAGGACACAAATTAAAAAGAAAATACTACATAAGACTATCACAAACATGATTTTTCAGTTCCTTCTACTTTGAACTTAGCTAAAAAAACAATAGTCTTGTAATACTTATATGTTTAAAAAGCATTAATTTATTATTAAGAGCATAACTAAGACTGAGAAAGCTTATGAAAAAACAGTGTATTAAGATGTAGTATTTTAGTTAATTAACAACAATTGGACTTTTAATCATGTTTTAAATAGATGTGATTATTAAATAAGGAAGAAAATATTGATTACCACAATAAATAGATATTATTAACACTTTAGTAATTTAATAGACACTTTCATTTTGAATTTGAGCATATCAATTGAAAGCTTTTCTATTTGTTTTATTAACTGTGTCCAGTCAAGTGGCACATTTAGGTCTAGCTTTTTAAAAATACCCAAAAGTTACATAATTACTACAGTAGGCGAAAATGTATTAAGAAGGCTTTTGTCCCTATTCTCTTGTATGAAGTGAATTTGATTACTTCATATTTGACCATGCTTTTTGTATTTTTGTAGTGATTGCTTTTGCCCTTTATTGACATTTAGGTTTGGTCTTCAAATGGCTTAGAGGCCACACCTGACGTAAGACAAAAACTTAAATGTTTGCAAGTCTTTAACAGCAATACATTCTTTCTTACAAAATGAAAGCCATTTCCTCATTCTTCAGGTTATATCACTGGTAAATTAAGATATATCAAGATATGGCAGGCAGTCAGGACAATAGCCAATATGTTACCAATATGTTACTCGTTATGTATTGAGTACCTGAAATTAACATATTGCATCTTGTTGCTGCCTAGTACCTCTTATTTACTGGATAAAATTGCCTTTCTTGTTGTTGTGTACTTTAGTCAATACGTGGCAATGGCTACTCTATTGGATTTCTTCCATAGGCATTTGTGATACTTATTCCCCATCACTTTATATTAGCTTTCAATAAAGTATTTCCATTCCACTTCACACAAAAACAAAACAAAACAAAAAAAACCTCAACAACTGATACCCTACACACCCCGGCTTAAAAAAATGTCTGTTTGACATTGAAGTCTTATATTTTCAGAGCCTCCTTTTACCGCCATTTACCACCAGTAAATACGAGTGTTTGGACCTTCTCTTGGCCTCATTCTCCAAATCTTATTATATTTCACCCCTTTTGTTTGAAATGGAGATATTTTTGGTAGGAAAGCCCTATAGTCTGCTATCTTTGCTTCGATGCATAGGTAGTTTTGAAAGAGAAGTTTTTATTTTGTCTGAGGAAAGAGTCAGCCATGATTATATTGCATTATGAATTCTTTTCAGATGTATTAACTCCTAAATAATTAACTGATTTTCAGAAGCTAGTCAATCCATAAATATTACAATAAAACTTTTACAGAGGTGTGTTGTAAGTGGGGCTTTCTTGCTCCTTTTCCACACTGCCCATGATCTACATAAATATATCCACGTTCCTTTGGCACTAACTTAATCCTGATAGGTCATTCTTAAGAGACCATTTCAGCAAGACTTTCATGTATTCTTTTCCTTTAGAGCCTTAAATAGCTTTGAATATTTACCTAGCTCATTTTCTCACAGTGGCCAATAGGGAAGAATGTTTTTTTCCTTTCATCTGGTAAGGGAAAGCTGCTCTTGCAGCTCCATCAATCCATATTGAAGGTAATTTCTGAACAAGTAACTACAAACTATACCATTTATTAAATTAAATACATTTATTAAATTAAATACTATTAAATATACTAAGAATAGGTCTCCTGGTACATCACTTTAATAGACAGATCTTTCTGGAGAATGAACATTAGAACAGGGAAGATCTTGAAAATGTATTGCTTTCAGAAAAAATTCTTCATTCCAAGGTTAATGAAGGCAAGCACAGAGTTATTATATCCAGGCTTAGCTGCCCAGGTTTCTATTAGTGCCAGTTTAAGCAACTACTAAAACTTTGTTGCTTGCTTCAGTCTGTGGTATTCCTCCACTTGTGTTTCAGAGCTAGGTGTAGGACTTCATAGTGAGCTGTTCTGTATTAAAAGTAATAATTTTCGTAAAGTTGGTTTTAAAATCAGAGTACATCTCCTGAAGCCAGTAACAGCTCTAAGGTTTCTCAGTTGTGAAGATCGCAACTGAAAATTTCTAGTGGTGAATAGCAATGCATTTCAACATTTGTTATAAAACCAAGAAAACAAACAGTTCTGAAAAATTGTTACACAGAACAATTTTTTACAATGTTAGCTCTGCATCACATCACCATTGCATTTTGCTATTGGGGCAGAATGATGAAGGAAGATGGGATTCTGGTGGGGAAGGACCTCACATCAAAGTAAAACCAATCCTGCCTGATTTGGTTCTTCACACTTCTCTGCACTAGCTGAAGATGATCAGAACAGAACAAGCTAGCAAGCAGCACCATAATATGTGTATAAAATCAAGTCCTTAGGGAATGGAGGAAGTTGAAAAATAAATTTGTAAATGTAGAATAGAAAATCACTACTGAATGGCAGCTATTAATATAAGAGAATGATTTTGTGAAACAGTGCTGATATTGATTTTTAGAACTGTCATTCATATACACAGGAAATAATTGCTTCAGTTACTTATGAAGCACAAGTTGTCAACAAATATCTGTGTCCAGTTTGGGACATTGCCTTTCAAGAAGAATATATGCAGCTGCAAAAAAAGTGCAGGGGATACAATTATAAGCAGTTTTGTAAAGAGATCTTGTGAGAAATATTACAAAAATTCTGATTTTTTTTTATAGGGGGAGAAAAAGAGTTTGTATACAGCACAGTGTTCAAATAAAGTTGCTACAAAAAAAGTAAAAGTATTCTCATGCCCTTAATGACTAATGAAATCACATTTGATTAATATTTTAACCTTTAGAAAAGAAAAACATTTGTAATACATCACACTGAGAAAGCCTTACTATTGAAGTTCTAGGAACATTTTGAATGCTTCAGAGCAGAAAAATCGATTAGATGTTCTTTTCAGATTTCTTTCAGCTCCAAATTTCTAGATTTCTCTCTGCCTCCCACAGAAACCCTACCATCTGACTCTGCATTCTACCAGCTATCTTAGTCCTTCCAGCTTCAATTCTCAAATGCTGCAGGGGACAACATACTATGACAGGTGAGAACACAAACTGTTAATGAGGTATTCTATCAAGTGCCATTATATAAAAAAAAACAAACAACAAACCAAAAATAAAAAAAAAACAGATACATTTTAATTCCTCCTTACTTCCCTTATTAAAAGATCAAGCTGTTGCAAAAAGCCAGTGGTCTTGAATGTGACGTTCTGCTAATAATGAAAAATCACTAAGTTTAGAACTCTGGTTCCCATAACAACCATGTAATGCTGCAGAGACAGAATCAGTTTTTTGAGTGGTGAGGCTTCCTAAATCTGAACGCACCCATAGTCAGAAGGGAGAAATTGGACTTTAGTTACTAAAACTTCCCAACAAAATATATCAAACATGCAACATGAAGTCAAGAGAACAGACTAGAGAAAAACAGACTTTACTGAAAAGATATAAAAGCAACCAGGAAAAATCTTTACAATTAAAACGTCATACACAATTACACTGTAAAGTCATTGCTCTTAATGGGTCATGTCAACTCATGGTTTCTGATAATAACAATTGTTTGCCTTTGGAAAGTTGTGGCAAACAAAATAATTTTATTTCTGTTAAGAATAAAAGCTTTTCCTAACTGCATGTCAAATTCAAACTACAAAAATAGCTGAGATCTGTTCTGATATGGTTTTCTTTAGAAACTGCACATATCACCAGGAAAATGTTTTCTCACTTAAACTATTTTTTTTAGGTGCAGCTGCTGTTCAAAACCTGCTCATATGAGAAATCTAGATCACATAGTATCAAAACATTAGTTAATATGATTTATTCTCCTGCAAACTTTAAAAAAAAAATATGTTTATTTGCCTGCCTGCAATTTTTCTGACATAATTTACATAAGTTTTTCAAGTTCAGAAACTGAGATATTCTTGATTCCATTGAAGTAATATCAACTCAGAAGAGTCATGATTTTACGTATTGTTATTTAGTTAACCACTTCTCATCTTCTCATTTGGTGGTCCCTGTTTCTTTTTCACACAGCATATTTTTATGAGTGAAAATACTAGAACTGTATCTATTATTAAAATTATTAATTTTCTTGAATGGACCTTGTTATTTTACAGTTATACTGCAGTTGCAGTATAGTTTAAGAAGGATTAAGCATAACGGCACTGAAGTACTACCCCCTCAGAGGAAAGACATGTGATGAAGTGATCAGCTGTTTCAAACAAATAATCTGGCTAAATCAATTTCTTCTTGAACAGGTAACTCCAGTTTCATGAGAAGAGATGCCGACACAGTACTGGGGTCATGAATTGCAGGAAAAGAACTTCAGTAGCTCAAGTTCAGCTGGCAGTTCAGTTTTTTGTTGTTTTGTTTTTATTGTGATACTGTGTATAACAACTCAGTATCTTGAAGTTTTTCTTTATTGTTTATTCTATAAAGAAAGACAGGTGATTTCCCCTATAGTTTCAAACGAGTCTTCATATTGTGAAGGTCTAAAGTCAGCAAAGATTATTGTTAAGTTATCATTACATTTCATTATCTACCTCTATATTCTTTGTCTTGAAGATTTTAGTAATGCCATTCTGCAATCAAATTAGTAGTAAAATAACAAAGACAACCTACTGCCCGGATGATATTCTAATCATTAGATATCTCAATTTATGACATAGCTGTCCTACTTTATTACAATACAGCAGCTACACTGAACAGAAAAAAAAAACAAACAAGGCAGGAATAAGAATTAATAAATGAACACCAGCATGCCAGATTTTACATGATGGCATATAAAGAAAATAGAGAACAATCTGAATAATCAGCAAAAGTAATAAACTGTTACTCTTAGGCAGTTTAAATTAACGCATCCAATTTACACAACCACTTCCATCACTTTATCTCATAGCAATTATCACAATCTCACTGATGTTCTGGTGTGCTACAGGAAATACAGTCCTCTGCCTTCCCTTGAGTCTTGCTAAATAAGCACATTGTATTGATTGTTGTCTTAATGGAAAGTATTATCACAAAGTCCTTAAAGCCTCTTATCTTATGGAAAAGAGAAATACTCTGTGTAGTCCTTTTGTTTTTTGTTTTTTTTTCAATTAGATTTTTTTTTTTCTTTTCAATTAGAAGTAATATTTTATAATAAGATTTAAAAAAACAAAAAAACCACAAAACCTCACTTTTTTACTTGTGTAATTCAATCCTCTTTCCAACATGAAGGAGAAAAGCAGTGTCACTTTAGCTATTATTCAGAGGACTGCAGCAAATAAACAGCCTCTTCATGGTAGTGACAAATTTAGCTTCAATCAGAATTATACAACTTTTTTTTTCCTTGCCAAATACAGCCAGCTATCAAATTTCACAAAGCTGCTTGCTGAGAAATAGCGTGGTAACCAGTATCTTAAGTTTAAGAAGGAATTTTGTTTTTCACTTCTCTGTCGGACAGACATACAGGGATTGAACAAATGATCCTATTTCCACAGGAAGTTTTCCTAACTGTGATTTTTTTCATGTTTCATTAGTTCTGAGATGCAGAACTTTAGAACTACAGTTCTTTGGAAAGGTAATCCTGAATGAGGAATTGGAGAAAAAAACCTTAATACTGTAATATAACAGGTAGGAAGTTAAGGCAAGGAAATGAAAATCAGAGACACGGTCTTGCAGAGTGTGAACTCTTCAGTTCTGAAATTCTGAACAGAACTGTCAGATCAGTAGTGTCCTGACCATTTTCCCATTCTAGTCTTGAGTGTATATTTTATTCCTGTTCAGAACTCATAGTCCTAAAAATTAATAAGCAAGATATTTCAGTCAACTCTTAACACAGCTCAGACTAGAATACATTTGTTTTAAAACTTATTTTAATGCAGGCAGAAATAAAGCAGAAAAATGTATAGCTGGTGGAATAAAACAAACCAGACTTCCTTTCCAAGTAAGTATTTCAATCTTATTTTCCAGATTATTTTTTTGCTGATTTTTTTTAGCAATATAGAGACCTGCTTTAAAGACGACAAGATTCTGTGCTATTCATTTTCACTAAGCAGAAAAGAACAATGAACTGACAGATAAAATCAGATATATATTAATTACCTAAAAATCTTAATTTTCCACCTAGAAAAGCAAAGGAGAACAATGGACACATGCTTCTTGTTTAGGACCTACCCTTGACTCTACTACCCAATGGAAAAATTTGAATATACGCCTCAGTTGCTTCTGTCTGCAGAGGCAGGAAAATAAGAGTGGTGCAGCCCAAAGCTCCAGTGTCCTCAAACAGGATGTTTGTACAATAAAATATATAAATGATGGCAGCATGTTTCTATCAGACCAGTTTAGCTGTCTCAGTTGATTTCAGTCTTACTGGCATACTTTCACAGTCAATTTAACCTGGTATAAACTGGCAATGAGGCCAAATAATTACTTCCTACTGATCCCTTTTTACTTCCTTACTTCTTTAGTTCCTACTTCTTTACTTGCTCTCCCTTCTTTTGATGAGGTGCAAGAGTTAATGAGGCCACCGAACACACGAGAGTAGGAGATGTCCATGTGAACTCTCATGCTGACACAAGGCAGGGAACGAGCAGTCAGCAGCAAGATTGTAGTCAGGAATCCGAGATGCTACTAGCTGAAAATGACTGAACCTACACTCTGAGAGAACATCCAGCTAGCAGAAAGATGTGCCATACACTTATAGATACTTCTGTATAGGCTTCTGCAATACAGGAAATTGTAGAGTTGTGTTAACCTATCACGGTCAGGCTAGTAATTCCTATAGACACAATTGGTGCAGGTCTCTGGCATCAGGCTTGCTCACACACAGCTGCATTTGTCACATGGTGATAAACTAAGAGTTGAGCAAAGGAAATATGATTACTCCTTATGAAGAAGATCAGGAGACAGGTATTGAGAGTATGAAGCACTCAACTCTGCTTGAAGGCAGGATTGGCTGAAATGAGCGTGGGTAACTTTGGTTCAACAACAGACAAGGGAGTTTTTGTATCAGCTTTCCATCAATAAGAGTCAGTCTAAAAAGCCTATTCTTAATTTGGAAATTGTTTGGTTTATGAAGTATATTTGCAGTCTGGTTTGTAAAGATGACTTCAGAAGGTTTTGTCCACTTCCAGGTTCCCATAATCCACTAGTCCTTGGCTGCCAGCACTTGTTCTGCTAATAGCCAGGAAAATAAATGCTGCAAGTATAATGCAACTGTAAATAAGAAAAAAAAAAAAAAAGGAAAAAAAGAAAAAAAGAAGATTTAGATAGCTGTCTAATAAAAACAAGAACACATAAAACCAGTCTTTTCATCAGATTTCAGTACAGAAGATGGCACTAAATTAAGAGCTTAGTATAAATAAACAAATTACTCCTACAAAGGTTTTTGCAGCATTTGAGCAAAAATTCTCCTAAAGAAAGTGTATATTTCATTAAGATATTAACAGACATAAAAAAAAAAGTGTTAGAAAAGAAGCACTAGTGCCCTTCAAAGTGAAAATAAAACCCCAACCAACCAACCAAAAAATGCTTTTGTTGTTCATGTACTTGAGCCAATTGTATTGAGACTACCTGAGTCTGTGAAACAGAAAGATACCTAACTACTGCAAAGAGGTTCCTCATTAGTCTCCAGTTCTTATTGGAAGGTAGAAAATGTAGTCTTGATAAAGCTGGACATGCATGTGAGAGCATTTTTTTTTTTTTTTTTGAAAGATAGATAGCCAGATTGATAGATACGTATTTTGAGACTAACACAGAGACTATTGTCCACACAGTAAGCTGGTTATGATATTTAAGGATGTTTGGTTTTTTTTCCCTGTATTTTCAGCAAAACTTTTTGCATAAAGATGCTTTTTGCAAGATGTACCTGATATGGCCTAGATTCACTTTTGAGGATAAGAAAATGAGGAAGGGGATTGTTTTTGAGCCACACCAGTCCAAAGCATGACCCCAGGCAGTGTCTTTCCAATCAGACTTTCACGCTATGTCTAGGAAGAAGCTTAGGAAAAATTAGTCAGTACGAACAAGGCAACAGGGAACTAGAAGTACAAGGAGCTTGGTGACATTTGCTCCATGTGCTCCTGAAAGTGTTCCTTTGGAGAAGACACAACAAAGAACTACCTTAATTGCCACATAAGGTAAATTCACAGTGTGTCAGTTTGCCCATACCATCCTGCGTAGAGCAACAAAGTTCTCCTCACTCAGTGAAATGCCATAAACATGCATCAACCTCCTGCACAAGCAGGTGTTACACTGTTCCTTGGCAATGCTGGGACACAATCTTACCATTTGATGGTGATATCCCTCAAGGAAGTTTTCAGATACATTTGCACAGTTTCACTGTTCTGTTCAGACCCACTCTGCATCATGAAGACAAAACAGAAATTTTGAAAAGTACATCTGAAGCACTCTATGGGGAAAAGACAAATTCCAAGAAACTTCTGATGACCTGATAACAGAAAGACATATGATAGTTTGTTTCACATTTAGCTTTTATTAAACTTAGTAAATTACATCCAGGGGGGGAAATCTTGGGGAAAATGCTGTGCCTCCAGCTTGTGTTCTTATCTTATCAAAAGTTAATATGAAAAGCAGTGAATAAGAACTGGAGAGTGTGAAATCAGGGTATTGTGTACCAGCTTTTTGTAAGTGAGAAGGTATTTCTAGCAGCAGCACTTTCAGTGGAAACATCACCAGACCATCTTTAGAACTGCTCTTCAAAACATAGACCTTTAAGAGCAGGAAACATGAAACTAAAATGGGCCATTAGTGGGGCAGAAGGAAAACTGTTTCCCCTTGGATAAACAGAAATGGTTTAGAAATTCAGTGTTACTGTATTTTTTCCTTGACATATTTTTTCTATTGCCAGAAACAATCTGATTTATTATGACTCTGCTAGTTTATATCACCAAAGAAATGCTGTCAGTAGAACGTGCATGTTTTTCCAAAGGTAGCTCCCATCCTGGGAACACTGGAGTCCACCCCCCACTCAGAACTGTAGAACATCAGTAAAATTTTTCTGAGTACTGTTCCTCTGCTGCACCGGGGTGGCAATGCACTAACATCAGTAGCACCCTGAAGAGGGAGCATTTACCAGGGCATGAAGTACATCCCAGAACAGGAAAACCTTGTACCTGCACTGTAGCTATCAGTGAGTAGGAGGGAGGAAAATCTCCACCAGCTAAAAAGCATTAGAGCAGTTGCTGTTTAAATGTGTATCATAACATGTGCTCGACAACTAGTTGGTGTTTATGCACCAAAAGCTGTAGGTATTTCAGAAAGAAATCTTGTAAGATAATTAATTCTGTTTACTTATTACTTAATTTATTTCAACTGAGGCCCAAATTATTAGCTTCTGAGTAAGTTTCATGTAAACAGGTGTCAAAAGAAGTATCTCCATTGTCACCTTGAAAAAGTTGTTCACTCCTGCTCTATACAAATAATATTCATAAAACGAAGCAGCCAAATTAATTAACTGAATAGAAGTAAATAAAACTGTTTTGAAATATGATTCTTTGATATGCACAGTATTAAAAAAGGTCTAGAAATAACTAAGGAACAGTTACCCAAGCCACAACTCTCAGAATTTTGAAACAGCACACGTGTTTGTTTACAAGGAGACACCAATAATAGAAATACATACAAAAGGGCTATCAAATACTTGTGTTTCTACCTAACAGAGAAAAAGTACTTTAGTAAAGTAGTTTATGACACACAGGGATTATTTATGAAGTAGACAAAATTCTTAAAATCTTTTTTCTGATCTTTAATATAAATTGAACCTTCCCAGCTTCGAAGGAGTGGTGTTTATAAGAATAAATTGAGTCATTATGCTTAGTCGTACCTATCTTATGACATTCCCTAAACGCACCGGAATCAAATTAACAGAAAATTGGAATTGTCAGTCATCCTAAAACTCTAGATATCACTATATCATTGCCAAGTATGCAACTAAATCTCCACATCAGCAGCAAGGATCTAACTGTAAAGCTAATACATCTAGTAATTCATCAGTCTGAAATAAGATAAATTAACCAGCTGTCCATAAAAACCTGCTGTATGAGATAACGCAAAGCACCTTTAAAGAGTCTGCAACATTTGTGCAAGATCTTATGGCATTTGACATGTTAATCAGTTTCTGTGCTGAAGGTGTTTGGCAAAACAGAAATCACAAGTACCCAAACATAACTTGAAAACCTTGTTGATGTTAATAACTGATATATAAAGTAATTGCAGTTCTTTTTCCTTTCTTCAGTTTTGTTTCATTTGTATAAGAGGAACCAGTAGAAGCACAACTTCTTCAGTTTTGTTTCATTTGTATAAGAGGAACCAGTAGAAGCACAACCATTATAGAGTTCCACTGATAAATACATTACCACTAATTACAATTTAAAACAAGTTATAATTCAGTAAAGACTAAGCACAAACATGGTTTGTTTCTATACATCTAGAAAGCAGACACAATAAAAAAGGAATGTGCTAAGATAAGCAAACTAATTAATTGAAGAAATTCTCTTCTTCTTTACAGTAGTTAAAAAAAAAAAAAAAAAGAAAAGATGGACTATTTTAGCTCTATAGATCACCAAAGTCACTTTATCCAAATTAAAAAGTTAAATAACAGTTACTTTACTCTGAAAGGAATTTTTCTCTAAAAATCACTACAAATGCAAGGTAGAAGCTATATTCACTGAAATACACAAATAAAACCAGTTAAGACTGTCATGCATAATGGAAAGAAAAATCCCAGAAATGGAAACAAGCGAGAAATTCCATGAATACAACAAGGAAGGTAGAGTAGCACAAAGTAAGGAAAAATATCAAGACAGTATATATGTGCCTAACGGAGGCAAACTGTTTTTGAAAGCACAGAACCAATATCATTTTAGGTGGCAAAGCAAGAAGCATTCTGTGCATGTACCTATAGAAAGGCAAGGGATACTGATGTCATTGTTCAGTAACAGTCCCTTTATATATAAAAAAAAAAAAAATAGAAGAAATTAATTTATATAAGAAAATTCATTACAGTTTTAACTTAGACAAAGATATTCTTAGTTTGGTTTATTTTCCTTCTGCAACAGGCACTTTTCAAGGAAAAGCTCACTGATGATTAAACTATTTATTTTACAAAATAACACCAAAAATTATGAGTAGTTGGACTATATCACCCCAGTTGCACTTGCAGCCTAATCCTTTTTTAAAATTTTCTTGAAAACCTTTTTGATTTTTACCTATATCTACGGTGAGCAACGTTAAAACAGGTAGTTTTGTAATTCAGCTGCTGAGGAATGCTGGAATTCGCAGACATTCTTAAGCCTGTTAAAAGCCTGTGCACTGTACACATGCACCAACAGATTTCATGAGACATCGTGTCTTTAATGAAGTGGAAAAACAGCTGTTTTATACATTAGTAGTAAACAAGGAAATCAGATCATATATGATAATTAATGAAAACACAACTATCTGAGTTTTTCAAAGATTTGAGCAAGTTTAACAAATTAATAACTAAGGAGAACAAATGAAAGAATGTAAACATATGAGTTAAGAATTCTTGAGTCTCTGGTCTCATAGATGAGGATTACTTTCTCTGCCTTCCTCTTAGGTAATTTTTTTTATTAGATTATTAACAGTGTGGATTATTACCTCTCCTCTACATGACTCTTGACAAATGACATGCTAAGATGTAAAGTACACACTAAACAACACTTCAGGTTCTCACAAATACTGGCAAAGTCCTTCACACAACCTGTTGTACATGCAGTGTAAAAGCTGGTTAGCCATGTTCTCTAACACCAAACAGATGAAAGATTTAAGGACTTTAATAATTGATAGTGATGATTTTAGCTCTGCTAAAGATTCTATAAAAATTTGTCTGACGAAAATCTCTTATATGTGTATTACAAATCTTGCTATTTAACATGAACAATTAAGCAGGACTGGTTCCAGATTTTGTTTGATTGATAGTGCTCATTTCTTTGTTTCTTTGTAGCTTCCTTTTGTTTACATATACTTAAAATAGATCTGACTAATCACAGAATTAAAGACAATATGATTCCAATCCCCTGCCATGGGCAGTGACACTTCACACTAAACCAGTTTGCTCAAAGCCCCATCCAACCTAGCCTTTAACACTTCCAGAAATGGGGCATTCACAACTTCTCTGGGCAACCTGTTGTAGTGCCTCATCACTCTCACAGGAAAGATTTTCTTCCTAATATCTACCGTCTTTCAGCACAAGGACAATGCATAATTTACCAGACTTTGAAGGATCTCTGAACCCTGTAGTGTCCTGATAGAATTACAGATGGATCCATTTTTATGACATCCTGGAAAGATTAGAGGTTCTGTACTGGGTCTGGTGGAGAAAGGGTTAATTTCTTCCCAGGACCTAGCAGGGACACAGTTATTCCATCCCATGTGGGCCATGCCCAGGGGGGTGGGCGGAGCTAGTCGGGAAAGGGGGAGGGACCGGAAGTGGGGG
>JAOQGH010000012.1:96890784-96952290 GCA_025769975.1 Gallinago jamesoni | reverse complement strand
TGTTGTTGTTTCTTGCGCCCTTTGCTGTTCCGTTAAAGTGCCTTTGTCTCAACCCGCGAGTTTTGCCTTTTTCTTTCTATTTTCCCCTCCCGGCTGCAGCAGCGGTTAGAGGCCTGGTGAGTGCGAGTGGCTGCCACGTGGTCCTTTGTTGCCGTCTGAGTCTAAACCATGACAGGTTCCTACAGCTTTTGTGAATGCTATTGCTACGGCAATTTGATGTAATCCCCACCACTTGAAAGTACTCTACTGTATGCAGAAAAAATAGAATCACGGAAAGGTTGCAATGGTTGCATAAAATCAAACAGAAATTCTGATGCACAACTACAGGTAGAAAGTTAATATGTTGAAGTATTATATTTTGAATTGTAAGGCACATATTCAATACAAGATTGAAATGTCTGACACTAAGGGTGTTCTTGATACTGAATATCACTGGCAATGAATATTTCTTGAAACCTAAACCAAAATTATATACTTCAAGTTATAATTTAGTGTGCTAAACCAACAAAGGCCTTATATGAAATCAATATCAATATATAAATATAACATACAAACCTGTGTATTCAATTAAAGTTTTCAAATATATCTATATATTCAATTAAAACATATACACCTATATATTCTATTAAAAATTGAAGGGACATATGCCTTTTTTCTTCATGGGAATAAAATACCTTTTTCATTTTACTAAGACAGTGTGATATACAGTCCTACAGAGATAAATATATATAGGTCCCAGAGATGTCAGATTCAAAAATGAAAACTTAATATGAGTGCAACAAACTGAAAAAAGGCCAAAAAATGTATATTAGAGACTGAGTCGCATCCTTACCAAAAAGAAATTGGATAAAAATTATTTTTTTTTATTTATCTTAAAAATGTGTTCCCTCTTTGTTGGTTAAATTACTATGTTTTAAAGTACAAATAAAAACACATCTCAAACAGTTGAGTTCAGATTCCAAGTACTGCTGCTGGAGAAGTGAGAAATAAAAAAGGATAGCTGTTTTCTTCTTGATCATTTACGCTCCAGAACAAGTAGTGTCAGAAAAGTTAAGTTTCTCATCATTAGAAGGCAGAGTTCAAAAATATATATCTGAGCAGCATCATAAAAGAGATTTTACAGTTCCTTAATTGAAAGGACTCTGATAACACCATACTTTTGCACACAAACAAAAATATGCTTGGAAATACATATGTATATAAATATATATATATATTTACACATATGTAGTATGTATGTTTGTACTTGAAGAAGCATTTTCCTTTAAAGTTATAAGTAACTTTTCTATTCTCGGCAGACCTTCAAACTCTCAATTCAAGCACCTCACCTAGTTTTAGTGCTGCACTTCAAAGATTGTGTTGACCAACTGGAAAACACAAGCAAACAGCTAGAGGGAGTAGTGTGTTAAATATGGTTGTGCAAAAGGAAGACTGAGCTGAGCCTGAGACATAAGACATGTCATTTTTCCAAAAAGGGAAGAAGATACAGGACAGTCCTTTCTGCTCATTTTGGACAGCAATGACAGCAATTGGCTTAGATGAGAACAAAGATGGCAGCACTAAAAGTTTAATTCCCCATTGCTTAATTATCCTTAATTATGTGTTTCTAGCAGAAAAGACTTAGATACAGTTGAACCTCTCACAGAGCATCAGAAGAACAAGATGTGTCCATATTCTTCTGGAATTTTATAAACATTCCTGGTTCCACAGAGAAAGATTGTAACATCAAAATATTGTTTGTTGTGAATAACTATAATGAACAGATGAATGTTCAAGGTATTCCCATTCCTTCCTCCATCCAGTTCTATTTATTCTGACAAGCCGAAAATTTTCAGCTAGGAGTGGTGCCTGCTTGCATTTACCATAGTACCTTCTACCAAACCATCTTTATAAAGTGAGAACTAATTTATAGTACACTTGCTTGCTTATTTCATGGATACTACCCATATTAGAAAGTTCAAAAAGTTGTTTCACTGGTCTTATTGAAAAAAATAGACATACTAATTCCAAATGTTTTGCATGCTAATAAGATGATTAATAAGAATCTTCATTCAAAGCATTCAAAAAATTATCTTATAAAGAATAATAAAATAATTTTAAATGCTTTTCTAGATCTATTTTTTTCTTACGACTCAGTTGTTTTTGTAAAGAAATTGAATCATCATTGGATGCATCAAAAAAACCCCAAAACTAAAAATCTAAGCAAAAGAATGTGGAAAAGATTTTATCCTGTGAGATGACTAAAGAAGTATTTGTAAAATAATCTTTACTTGTTCAAAATAAAAATTTCATATTATTTGTTTGAAAGTTATTTTCTCTGTCTCACAGGATACAATTTTCATACAAAAGTAACATAACTCTAATGTAAAATCTGAAAATTCTTTTTTAATAATTTTCAAAATAACATAAATTGCAATGTAATTGTCAAATTACAGCACAGAAAATGCAGGACAGTGGTCCTATGTCTAAAGACTATTTGAAAATATCCTGATATTTGCAGTTTTTAATATTTTTTGCTTTATTTATTTTCTTGAAAAAGAGATCTTTACTAAATATTTTTTTTTGTTCAACAGATCACATTTTAGATCTGCTGTATAAATTGGGCAATTTGAGGTAGACAATAAATGCCACAGCTTAAAATTATCTGCTAAGCAATAAATGTTGTGGAGAACGTGGAATATGTTCTAGAGCCATACAATAACTCAGGTAAGAATGGACCTCAGGAGGTCTCTAGTCCAAACTCCTGCTCAAAGCAGAACCACTTCTGAAGTCAGAAGTCCAGTTTCTCAGGACTTTGCCCAGCTGGCTTTTCAAAATCTCTAATGATGGAGGTTTTGTGCTGCAATGATGTGCAGCTTCTCTGGGAAGCCTGTCTCACTGCTGTGCTGTCCTCATGGAGGAAAAGCTTTTCCTTACATCCAGCCTGAAAATCTCATCACAGTTTATGTCCATTGTCCCTCTTCCTCCCACCAGGCACAGCTGTGAACAGCCTGGCTCTGACTCCTCAATAAACTCCCTGCAGTCACTGGGGGGCTGCTGTTAGGTGCCTCCAAAGCCAGTGACAATCCAGAGTGAACCAGCCCTCAGTCTCTCCCCACTAGGCAAGTGTTCCAGCCTTGCACCATTCTGGGGGCTCCCTGCTAATCTCAGTCCAGTTTATTGATGTCTTTTTTGCATCAGGGTCCCAAAACTGGGGATGAAATTGAGGTACTGTAATGACACTTCTCTTGAATAGCAATTCTAGTAGTGAAACAATGATTGTAATGCAGCTCACATCAAGTTTGCTATTTTTCCAAAAGAATAATCTCTTCATAAACTATTATTCACTAACACCTTGCTTTCATGTAGTAAATTTGCTTTTAAGTTAGACTGCTTAATCTATAAATATGAGAGCAGATCTATAAAGATCAGAGCAAATTGTTCATCACAGTTTTCCTACTGCCAAAAACCTATCAAAAAATCAGCATAATATATTCCTCAGAAAGAAAATTTTAAAAAATTATACACTCTATATACAATGCCTTGCTAGAATATATGCTAAATGCCAGGTGGTGAACATAATGCATGAAAATAAAGAAAATAATTCTCTTCTAAAGTAGAAAACAGTAACAGTTACACAAGATACTCACTAGGACTTGGGTTTTTTCGTATATTAACATAGCGGAGGAAAAAGAGGCAATCAACAGTGCTAGTATCCAAAAGTTCCCACTGACATTGTTGTGGACAGTCTTCTAAGCAATAAACATTACTTCATCCCAGGAACTTAAAGTTTACACAAGTGAGCAGTGAAAAAAGATTATGAGAAAAATGCGCACAAACTGAAAACAGAATCCAGTCCTCTAAGGTTATTGCCCTGTTTGCTATTCTATGTCTGCATCCTAAGGTTAATATATCTGTTATTTCCTTTTTCAACAATTAGGATGCTTTCTTTGGATTTCCTGCGTCAATTAAATTATTTTCCATGAGAACAGTTATTAAAGGCAATGAAATTACTCTATACATTATATCCAGGAAGTCACCTCTACTGACAGAAGGTTTTTATAAAAACAAAGATTTCCTCTCTTAGCATAAGTGATTGCTTTTTAAAAACTGAAGTTAATTAGAAAGGAAATTGCAAATACAGCTATGCAAAAAGTAATGTCAATAATTCAACTCAAAACAAATCCATGAACTGAAACAAGCCTGATTTTGGTAAATAATGTTAATTACAACTTGCTCTGCTTTGTAAGTACTTAGCAGCTCTATATTTGGTTAAGAGAAAAGGTTCATTTTATTTTGGCTTGTGTGTAAAACACCAACATCAAGGACGTTGGTTTATATGAGTCCAAGCTTACTTCCAGTAGAAACTCATTATCCCCTAGCAACGATATAAGCTGTTCATCTCAGATAAGCATGGGTTATGTGAAAACAGGGGAAAAAAATTAAAAAATATTAGTTTCACATCTTTTTTTCCTGGATTGAATGTTCGCTGAAGGCACGCATGCCAGAGTTACTGATGCCCGTAATAAAGATGCTTCCTCCTGACTACAGCCTGCTCTTCCCAGGATAACTTGGCATTCTTCTCTTACTTTTTCATCTTGTGTCTTAATTTAACCAAAAGGAGTAAATAAGTGACATTGTAGCTTCATGGATCTTCACATTTTAATGGAAAATAGTCTCCTACTTTTTATTCTAATCTTTGTCACTGATATGCTGCTGCATGATTAATGAGTAAAAATGTTATCTCTAAGATACAGATTTCCCACTTCTCTTAAGCTTTTGATTTTCGCCTTCTCATAAGACCTTTTCATGGAAACTTAGGGATATGATTGTATAGTAGGAAGCAAACTGTGCGAGAAAGCAATTTAGAGGGCATTCTTTCCATCAAAGTTAACAATTTGGGGCAACTTCAAATAGTCCTTCACTTACTATATCTGATAAAACAACTACCGTCTTAAGACATACATTGCTCAAGAAAAAAATCCAAGTTTATTAAGAGTTTCTCTAGGGAAAATAATATATAAAGTTTTTCTTTTTGTTCAACTGCTTTTATTTTTGGAAAAAACTACAGAATAGTACACTCCCAGAGATGGCCATTTTTAAGTTATCTACATTTTGTCAGAATATTTGTTAAGAGATATAGTCTATGGTAATTGCTTAGAAAAGTAGGAAAAAACTACCTTTTAAAACTAAAGTTAAAAATATACATTCATTTGAACTCTCAATGAAACTTAAACCACAAATCCATGAATAAAACCTGAGAATTGAACACATTGCTACAAGCTGCTTTTAGTTAGGACAATAAAATTTCTTTTTTGTTTGTTTGTTTTACCCCAAATAACTTTTACTCTGTTTTTCAGAGATGCAGGTACATATGTATGTGTGATGTCTGTTCAGAAGCTGCTTAGCTATTTGAAACAATTTGAGAAAGCACAGAGAACAATTTATGACATTTTCCCCCCACCCCTCAAAATAAGAAGGTATACAGATAGCCAGGAAGAGCTATAAGAAACAAAATAGAGATTATGTCCAGCAATAACTCACATTAGAAAGTAACATTACATTCTCTGGAAAGCCTTGAAAGACAACTGGTGTGACAGAGCTGAGAAACCCTTTAAAAGACATCTTCACAGGCCCTTATTACTATGTTTGTTGCAGATAAAATATCACTTGTAAAACAGAACCATAGTGAATAGGTTTTTACACTGAACTCTTACCTCTGACAGTACCACTCTCCTGTGGAAACCCCTAGGCAGATAGCCAAAGCTTTGCCCTTTCAGTTGAAAAGGCACTTCCTCAGGATGCTCCTGGGAGCCCTGGAAGAAAAGGGATGCTACTTTGTGGCTCTACATAGCAATACATTTCCATTCCAGAAAGTCCTGAGAGCTTCTCCTGCAGCTTCTGTAGTCCAAAAGGAGGGGAGGCACTGAAGTAAGGATGCATCTGACTTACACCTATTATGGCATCTTCCCTTTAGGAAGGCAAAAACAGCCCATAGAAGCAGTAGAGGTGAAATATTTTGTAGAAGCTTGTAAGTGTAAAACCAAAAAGAGATTTGATCAGTTGTCACACATTTCCATTACCTCAAAAAGTTGACTGAATCTGTTACAGTAGTGATCTAATACAAACACAAAAATTGTTTTCAGTACAGCTTAATATCAAACACATTAGGCCTTAGTAACATGTAGATGTAATAAATGAATTACCAAGTATCAAAGACTTTGGTCTCTTAGGTTCTTCCAGCAGTCTCTAATCTTTTTGTAATCTAGCATCTTTGCTGTCACAACTCCACCAATTATTCTTATAACAGTGTGAGAATATTTTAGGTGATATAAAAATTTTAATAAATAGAAAACAAAATATGACCAAATACTCCATCATCTCAGGACAAGATGTTTCTTTATGCAATTGTTTATCCCTCTGACATTTTAATCTACTTTTGAAAGAATTCAGTCTCTCAAAATAAGTGTCTATGTGTAGTCATGTGTAAGAGTATCAGCAGCACATTGACAATTTACTTGAAGTCAATTTCCTTAGGGAAGGCTCTCAAGCTGCGTGATAAAGAGGGAACTATATGCTAAAAAATTTTCAAACAGAATGTTGGCAAGTATTTACCTAGTAGAGGCAAGATCTTCAGTTTTTCAGGTGTTTTAAAATAATGTCCTCATGTTATTAATGCATAACTTTCTTTTAACAAGCTACGATTTTTGTACAGTATATTGTAGAAGTGGAATACTTGAAAAAGGAAACAACAACAAAAAAAGCAATGGAACGACAGAGTGATATAGTAGTTAAAAGGAACACAACAAGAAACTGGCTGAATATGAGACAAGAGATTTTTTTCCTTTTTTATGGAGATTTCACAATAAAGAATACTATAATATTGTCACTGTAAATGATCCCTCTGTCAATTTTGTAGCATGATGCTTGCATGCCAGGTGTAGACCCATCAAGACAAATTATATGTACCAGTCTATCAGAGTGTATGCTTAGATTGGCTTTGTTTTTATCTGTGGCTTTATAATAAGAACCCACACTGCTAAATGCCCTTCATTCTCAAGACCTGTTTCAAGAAACTCATGATTAGAATAAGCTATCTGTGATTACAGCTGGCTAGTTCTATTACCTCACCAGTTAATCTAAATAACTATCCAATTAAATATTTGCTTCAAGACAGGGGAGCAAAGTTTATTTCAGAGCTACAGTATCAATATTTCTGTATTCCTTCTGCATCTTAATTGTACCATAAGTTGAATATAATTTAAAACTTGAAATGCTATAATAATCTTAGAATCATAGAATAGTTCGGATTGGAAAGGACCTTTAAAGATCATCTAGTCCAACCCTCCTGCAATGAGCAGGGACAACTTTAACTAAATAAGGTTACTCAGAGACCCAACTAATCTGACCATGAATATTTTCAGGGATGGGGCATCTACTGCCTCTCTGGGCAACCTGGACCACTGTTTCACCACCCTCATTGTAACAACTTTATTCCATATATCTAGTCTGAATCTACCCTCTTTTAGTTTCAAATTGATACCCCTTGTCCTATCAAAACAGTCTCTGCTAAAAAGTTTGTCATCTTTCTTATGAGCCCCCTTTAAATACTGAAAGTCCACAATAAGGTCTCCCTGGAGCCTTTTCTTCTCCAGGCTAAACAATCCCAGCTCTCTCAGCCCCACCTCACAGGAGAGGTGTTCCAGACCTTTGATCACTTTTTGTGTCCCTTCTATAGACCTGCTCTAACAAATCCATGGTTTTCCTGTACTGAGGACTCCAAAGGTGGACACAGTACTCCAGGTGGGGGTCTCACCAGAGCAGAGTAGAGGGGCAGAATGGACCTGCTGGCCATACCTCTTTTGATGTAGCCCAGGATATGTTTGGCTTTTGGGGCTGCAAGCGCACATTGCTGACTCATGTCCAGCTTTTCATCCACCAGTACCCCCAAGTCCTGCTCAGCAGGGCTGCTCTCAATGCCTTCATCCAACAGCCTGTACTGATACTGGTATTGCCAGTTTAAACTAAAAGATAATATGTTTTCAGATCACTCAAAGATGCCTCGATGTTTGTTTTGTCTTCTAAAAATGATCATAAAAGGCAGATTTTGTTGTTAAGACAGAAATCACTCTTTTATAACTCTCTTATGAACTTGTAAAGAGCAGCAGAATTTTCTTGAAATACTTTGTGTGAAGACAGAAATATACACCTAGTTTTTTTAAAGTGAATTTCAAACTCTTCTTGAAAATATATGTTCTCTGACCTTCTAAAGCAACAAGCTGTGTGTTGCCAGCTTCATCACCAGTACCTCCAACCAATAATTGTGCATGAACAGGACTGTGGAAGAAGCAGAGACCAGAAGAAGGAAGAGAAGAAGCAGGAACACTGGCAGGGGAAGGCCCGGGATCAAGTCCTAACGACCCATAAACAATGCTTAAGAGCCCGACTAATGGAGGGGAATTCTGCCCGCCTGGCAGTTGGGGGTTGCAGGGGCTGTCTTGGGAAAGAAGATACAATAGTACTATATAAGCTGCCTGTTTGTTATAATAAACGATTCTGGTTGCATCACCGACTGGTATCTGTGACTTCATACGCTACAAATAATAGCGTCCCCCTAGTGCCAGTTAGGCATATTGATATTTTCATGAAGGGACAGATTTAACTGATTGATATTTCATTTAAAATTCTGGCAAGATCCAATGGGAGGATTTTGGAAGGAAAATACTTTTATATCTAGTGAATCTGAGCCTATAAGAGTTATGGAAAACAGCACAGGTAGCTACCCATCAGTGCCTAAAACATATTCTAGTAAGGAATTAATGCAAGATGTGTTCTGATCTGTGCACAGATCAAGGGTGGGGAGGATGATCCGGAGAACTACAGGCTTGTCAATCTGACCTTGGTGCCTGGAATGATCATGGAACAGATCATCCTGTGTGCCATTATGTGGCACATGAAGGACAAGCAGGTGATCAGGCCCAGTCAGCCTTCATGAAAGGCAGGTCCTGCTTGACAAATCTGATCTTCTATGATTGCTGGATGAGTGAAAATTTGTGGATGTTGTTTACCTGGACTTTAGTAAGGCCTTTAGTAAGAGCACAGTTTCCCACAGCATTCTCCTGGAGAAACTGGCTGACCATGGCTCGGATGGGAGTACTCTTCAATGGGTAAAAAACTGGCTGGAGGATCGGGCCTGAAGAGTGGTGGTGAATGGAATTAAATACAGTTGGTGGCTGGTCACAAGTGGTGTCCCCCAGGGCTCGGTATTAGGGCTAGTTCTCTTTTAACATCTTTATCAATGATCTGAATGAGGAGATTGAGTGCACCCTCAGTAAGTTTACAGATAACACCAAGTTAGGTGGGAGTGTTGACCTGCTTGAGGGTAGAAAGGTGTTGCAGAGGGATCTGTACAGGCTGGATCAATGGGCCGAGGCCAATGGTATGAGGTGCAACAAGGCCAAGTGCCAGATCCTGCACTCAGGTCACAACAACCTCAGGCAGCAAAGCAAGCTTGGGGAAGAGTGACTGGAAATCTGCCTGGCAGGAAAGGATCTGGAGGTATTGGTCGACTGCCAGATGAACATGAGCCAGCAGTGTGCCCAGAAGGCAGCCAATAGCATCCTGGCCTGTATCAGGAACAGTGGCGAGTAGGACTTGGGAATGATCATCCTCCTGCACTTGGCACTGGTGAGGCCCTACCTTGAGTACTGTGCCCAGTTTTGGGCCTCTCACTACAGAAAAGACATTGAGGTGCTGGAGCATGTGCAGAGGTGGGCAATGAAGCCAGTGAGGGGTCTGGAGAACAAGTCTTATGAGAAGCAGCTGAGGGAACTGGGATTGTTTAGTCCACAAAAAAGAGACTGAAGGGAGACTTTATCACTCTCTACAACTACCTGAAAGGAGGTTGCAGTGAGGCGGGGCCTGGTCTCTTCTGCCAAGTAACAAGTGATAGGACAAGAAGAAATGGCCTCAAGTTGTACTAGGGGAGGTTTAGACTAGATATTAGGTATTATTTTACACTGAATGGGTTATTGAGCATTGGAACAGGCTGCTCAGGGAAGTGGTTGAGTCATCATTCCTGGCAGTATTTCAAGGGCAGTTATATGTAGTGCTTAGTGATATGATTTAGTGATGATTTTTGTCAGTGTTAGCTTGATGGTTGGACTAGATGATCTAAAGGTCCATTCCAACCTAGGCAATTCTATGAATCTGTAATTCTATTGAGGGTCAAGGGCAAGATTTTTCCAACCAGCTGATCTTATGTTTCACCAGAGTTTGTCCCAAGTGTTTTTTCAAAATTAAGAAAACCAACAACAAGAGAGAGGAAAGCAGACAACATACACAAAAGCAGCATTTTGGAAAATTGTTACAGGAACAGTTTCTGTCATGACATAGAATTCAATTCTAAATAGTTATAGAGAGAAACTCCTGACAAAGCAGGACCCTGCAACAGTTTGGAGCCTTACATAACATTGAAACCCTCCCCCAAACATGACATGAAAATACATGGACATGCAAAGTAAATTTGATATTTTTAACTTCTTAATGCCTTAAAGCTATGTTTTATTTGTTAATGCTACAGTTCAAATTAATAGCAAGTCTAAAGATTAGCTTTTTTCTTAATACAAACTGTGCTAATTATTCCATATACATAGAAAAAGCTGATAACTTGACTATTAAAATTTCAACAGCCATTTATTACAGATCAACAGAAGCATGAATATAAAGGGGACAGCAGCAACGGAAATAATTTTGCCAATTATACTTGACTGGGAGTATCTTAATTGCCAAATGGATGTGTAGTGGATAATAGGACCAAATATGTTGTGCTGCAGGCAAGAATTAGATTAATGTCATGGACAATGAACTGAGGATCTACTTTTACAAAAGCAAAGAAGTCAGAGTTAAAACAATCTCTCATTTGTTATCTTCCAGGGAATGCCAGCATGATATAACAACTTGATTCTGAAACACCTCATGATGACATTTAAACTGGAAAGATATGTTATTCAATTGATAACTTCGATAATCACAGCATTGAATTTTCTGATCATCCATAGCAGAATGGCAGATACCTAACCATGAATTATTAATGTAAAATATTTTTATTATTATTAAAGAGGTGATTGGAAGAAAAGGCCTGCACGCTTTCCCACATAAACTCCCAAGAAACCAGCTCAATTATTCAAGAGCTATGCCATTTAAAAGTGTTACAATACCCAGGTACAGGAAAATCGCTATTTTGATCATAGCACACAGTCTAAAAATGCCTATTTTATTAACATTGTGACATATTTTAAATATCATCATTGTAATCATCTAACAAACATGGACTATTGCATCCCAATGCATCTATAACACTGATGGTTTCCTCCACTGATATAACAGATGGAATAATCTTCCTAAGCAACATTTACATCCGGCTGCTAAAACTTAAATCAATAGTATTTAGCAGTACAGATGCCTCTTCAAAAGTGATGGATTACGGTAGGAAAATACAACTAAGGAGAAAGCTGTCAAGACTATGTGAAACCAAAATTGTAATTTCACATCCCCTTCATTATCTTAAAGTTCTCTTGAAAGCATTGT
This sequence comes from Gallinago jamesoni, assembly GCA_025769975.1. Taxonomy (NCBI): domain Eukaryota; kingdom Metazoa; phylum Chordata; class Aves; order Charadriiformes; family Scolopacidae; genus Gallinago; species Gallinago jamesoni. Next base: position 96,940,722 of record JAOQGH010000012.1, on the reverse strand, counting down.
TATTATTTAAGAATGGTACTTGACTCTCTCATATAATGTATATGTTACTGAATATATATAACTGAAGGAGGGAAAAGGTATTCAGAAATTAAAAAAATAAGAAAACTTTTCAAGAAAATTAACTTATAGGCCACTTGGGAGCAGATTTTGCTTTTGAGTAAGATTGAACATCTACTGGAAAGTAGTAAACTGAAAGAAGTCTTTGATATAATGCCACTGTAGAATAAACTTAAACATTTTAAGTTTTTTGTATAATAAACACATATCAATTTACATGGACATAAGAGTTAAGCTACACAAGATTGCCTGACAGGTTATTCACAACTTGCTGGTGTCACTTTCCAAGTACTGTTATGGTTTGATTATTTTATTAATTTTAGCTTGAATAAATCTCTGCATTTTTTTCTTTTCTTTTTTTTTCTTTATTTTTCTTCTCTTTTTTTCTTTTTTTTTTTTCCCCCCAATAAACACTATTTTAATCCTGGCTTACTTTACCTTATAAAAAATACTCTAAGAAGAGCTGCACATATTTAAAATTTCTTAGCTGCTTTTAGCTGCTGGATAGAATAATTTTAAAAAATTTAGGAGAAAACTTGCTCCAAACTCTTGGCTTTTAAACTCGCACTCAAAATTTGCATACAAATTGAGGTTTTGGGGAATATATACGAAGACATTTAAAAAATTTTTAACTCCTGAGTAATTCAGAAAGAATGGTGCTTTGACATCATGTACAGATTAGACACATTAGCAGAAAAGCGAGTAAAAATATTTTCCTTGCACTTGGACATTTCAAGAACTTGTATTTTTCAGCAGCTATTTAACACTTGTGAGGATCTTATGTTTACTCAGCTACTTAACATTAAGCAGGAACAAGCATCTATGCTGAATGTTTGCCGAGCCAAATCAGCCGGTAAATTAAATTCGACACAGAGTCCCTGCCAGCTCAGCACCTGCTCCTGCCAAGCATAGCTCTTTATAAATGTGATGGGTTCAGCCTGGTGCCACCTGTGCAGTTTGGCAAAGCTGCTGATTTCCTCTAGCTCAAAGCTGTTCACCAGAAGCTCTTACCCATCCCTTGAGCACCTGCAGTGCAGCAACTGAGCAGGATGCAAGATAGACGTTTACAAAGCTGGACTTGAGACCATCTTTGAAGAAGTCATAATATGCAGTGTCCATAGGGCCTACAAGAAGCAGAGCACCAGAGGGCAGTGAAGTTGCATCTTCAAGCACCAGAAGCACTGGTAGCATCTGCCTCCATGGGCCATCAGTTGAAAACAGAGTAGTTTCACTTTGAGAGAGTAGCTGATCCACCACTTCCTAGAGACGCCATTCTGTGTGCTTGGTTCGTTGTGTATTTCTAACTCTTGGTAGTTCATTTCCTGTTACTGATTTTTAGAAACAGCTAGAATGCAGCTTGTTCTCATCTAATAACTCAGTTGCTTTCCCTCTGTCCTGTCCCTTCTCTTAGTGTTTCACAAAAGCCCCTAGCCTAGGTCTAACTTTCATTCTCTGAAACCCTCACTTTTTTTGCTTTAAAAGATTGCTTGTGTTAACAAATTTAACATGACAACCCTGACATTTTATATAATAAAGACATTATGAATTAGTGGAAATAATACTGTGAACTGGAGAGAAAGTTCTTGAGAGAGTGGGAGGAAGGAGGCAAATACCAGAGGAAAATGCGTGGCTGAAAATGTGTTATCTGACGAACAAATGCAATTAACAGAAATGGTTTTAAAACACGACACATTTGGGGAAAACACCCTAAAAAGCAGAGAAAGAAACAAGAATAATGAATACTTAATCTTTTGATATTAAGAACGGAAGGCAAAAAAAAAAAAAAGAAAGAAAAAAAGAAAAAAAGGAGACTAGCTTGTTTTATCAAATAATCAAGAATCACAGATGTTGGAATATCTTCAGAGACAGAAGACTCAATGAGTATAAATTCAAAACTTTAACCCATAGCTGTAAGCACTGAGCTACTTTCATGAACCTCAAAGTCTCTGAAGAAAAACACCAGAAGGACCACTACTTACTCAAGTTACTTACTCTGCTGTCCCCTTCTGGCAACTATCCCCCCCGCTGTGTGCAGTGGTACAACAGAAGCAGAGAAGAATTGACGAACAAGGCTGGGGAAATATGATATGTCGTTAAGGTGAGTTACATGGAATTGACCTAGAGAGGTAGAAGCAGCTATACTTGCAAACTCCTCTGATGCTGGTCTTCTGTCTTTCATATTTCCTGGAATGCATCCATGGAATCACAGACTCGCTGAATGTTTCAGTTTGGAAGGAACCTCTGGAGGTCATCTAGTCCAACCCCTGTGACGCAGGCAGGGTCACCTAGAACTGGTTGATCTGCTCTTGGACACAGGACTGTGTCTGGATAGGTTTTTAGTCTTTCCAAGAATGGAGAGTATACAACATCTCTGGGAAACCTGTGCCAGTGCTCGGTCTCCCTCACAGTAAAAAAGTATTTCCTGATGTTCAGATGGAACGTCCTATGTTTCAAACTGTGCTCATTGCCTCTGTCATCATCACTGAACAACACTGAAAAGAGTCTGCCTCCTTTGCATCCTCTCTTCAGGTATTTATATACATTAGTAAGATCCCCCCAAAGCCTTCTCTTCTCCAGGCTGGAGTCCCTGCTCTCATGTGACAGATACTCCAGTCCCTTAATCATCTTATTCATTGGACTTTCTCCTGTAAGTTCATATATATCTCTCTTGTACTGGGATGCCAGAAGTGGACACAGAAATCCAGGTGATGCTGGGGGTACACTCTGCCCCATTTTCCAGATTGTTAATGAAGACTTTAAATAAGACTGGATCCAGTATTGGCCCCTGGTGTACAATGCTGATTACTGGCCTCCAACTAGACTCTTTCCAGTGATTATCACTTCTCAGGTCCCTGCTGTTCAGTCAGTTTTTAATCCACCTCACAGTCTGATCATCCAGCCCATAATTCATCAGCTTCTCTGTGATGAGGGAGACAGTATTGAAAGCCTTCCTGAAGTCTAGGTAGACAATATCCACTGCTCTCCCCTCTTCTGCCAAACCAGTCACTTTGCCATAATCTTCAGGCAGCTCTCCCAGTCTCTATGACTGATCAAAGATTACCAAGAGTGCTCTCACAATGACATCATCTAGCTCCCTCAGCACTGTGTATCCCATCAGGTCCCATGGATTTATATATTTCCAGTTTGCTTACGTGTCCTCATCAGTGGGCCAAAATTTTCCATAAATTTTGCCACCTATGTACTTAGAGAAGGCCTTCTTGTTCCAGGTAGGCTTTGGCTCTCATCTGTATGTTCATACAGTATTTCAGTATTTCTTCCAGGTTGCCTGTCCCTGCTTCCACCTTTGCATTTAATATATGAGTTTAGGCAGTAGTTCCTTGTTCATCCATGCAGGTCCTCTGGCATTTTTCTCAAAGCTTCTGCTTATTGGGATGGACTGCTCTTGAGCTTGGAGTAGCTTATCCTTGAATATTAACCAGTTTTCTTCTTCCCCTCTTCCCTTCAATGCCTCTGTTCTTCTCACTTTGAGCCTCTTGAAAAACTCAGGTCCCTCACTGGCTGTGAGTACACAGCCCAACTCTCTTCTACACATATTCTCACAGCCAATTCCTTCACTGCAGAGGAACCTGTGTCCTCTCGAGTACTCCATGCGCATACTTTTTCAGCTGAAGTCTTGAAGATTGAAACCATTAATAAGGCTTACAAAGACTCTTAAAGATTGAATCGTTTGGAAAGAGTTGAGTTCACTTTAATACTGATTTTTAAAGGCTACATTTCCCTTTGAGGCCAGCACTGTTGAGAGCATAACATACTCACAGAGAGCTATGCTGGTCATTTGTATGTACAGCAAGGCTAGGTCTAGGGTGTCTTATTGGTTGTAAGCCAGGAGAGCCTGTCTGGTAAAGCACCAATATCTTCCTTGCCACATTTTTTACAGAGTTATACAACATTTGAGTCAGAGAACTGAATGTTTACATTTTAAATTCTGTTTTAAATATATCACTTTTTTACTCAGATTATACATGCAAACAGTCAGGAAATTACACTTTAAATGGACCATATTAAGCATCACTGAAATTAGTGAGTATTTAATGAAATTTAAGGAGAAACTTGCATCATACAGGGAATCAATATAGAACATTTTAATAGAGAGATATCAATGTTTATTTTGTTTGTAATATAAAGACCAGTATTATTGAGCTGTCTCACTAAATGTAACAGGAAAAGAAGTGGAATAGAGGTCCATTTTACCCTGGAGAAAATTTAAAAAAAAAATAATATTGTTCACTGTGAACTCAAATTATAATTCCTGTCTTACCTTTTTCTGAGTTTCAAGTTTTTTACCTTTTCTCTAGAGGAACTGAGGCAACAATTCATATCCAGCACTTAAACCATGTCAATAGGAAGGAGACAAGACCTATTTCTTAAACTACATAATTAAATGCACTATTTCTCCTCTCCCTGCCGGCAGGAATCCTAATTTGTTTAAGTCATAAAATGGGCAAAATTCACTTAATAAGCAGCTATTTAAAAAAGTAGGCTAGGGATTATTTATTCAAGGCACAGTAAACACTTGCCAGCTTTCTTATAGCCTCTTCCTTTGCATTTATTTATTAGCATAGCATCAGTCACTGACAGTTTCTGTTCTCCCTATTGCTCAGCAGTTAACTATCCCTTACTGGTTGAGGAGATGCTTATTAAAAGTGGCATGGACAGATTCTCCCTTCCTCATTATTCTCTGTTCATGCTCAGATTATTCCGTTAAGGTTTCTCTCATAGCATCCACTCCCACTTCCATCTCTTAAGATTTCAATTTTTCCAACCACACTTTTTCAGACGTTTTCACTTCTCTTTGCATTCAAGCAGTATGGGGGAGTAATGGCACAGACACCCAAGTTCCCCATATAGAAGCCGAGGTATAACAATCACATACAGATAGATGCTACATTTACTCAGCCAAAAAGGGTAATGTGGACTGCAACCAGAGATGTGATGAAGGCCAGATGATTGCAAGTGGTGTGTTCAGAAATTAATCTGCATGCAATTTCAAAGAAATTTGAGAAATTTAAGAAACAAGTTCAAGTCAAAACTGCAAGAAACATATCTGCAGAAAGAGAAATATTTGACAAATTCCAAATTTCTGTTCTTCAACAAAGAGGAGATAATTCTTCTTATTAGACACTACCGCAACATTTCCTTCTTTCTTTCTTATGATGTTGTAAAAAGCTGAAGACATCACTTTTCACTAGAAAACATCAGTAACCTGAGTTATCAGTGGTGCACACAGAGCAGTAGAGCAAGAGACAAGTTGACAGGGTGCTCGGGGACATGCATTAGTGTTGGGTGGTGTTTTGTGTGGTGTGGGTGGTGGTGGTTTTTTTTTTGTTGTTGTTGGGTTTTTTTTATTGGTTGGACCAGATGATCTTAAAAGGTCCCTTCCAACCTAGGTGATTCTGTGATTCTGTGAAGATTACGATATTGATGAGAAGAGCAGTTATTCACATTAAGCAATCAGGCTTTTACGGTGTTACTCTTCTTTTAAGAAGAGGAGACAGAAATATATATGCTTAAAATTTAACAGTCTAAAGTCAATCTGGTCAACAACAGCAAATATTTTACAAACTTTCCATCATGAGCAAACTTGGCATAGCTCTGGCTAGTTGGTACTGCTGATACCAACTTCTCCAGGCATTATGTCTATAAGTGGAGAACCATTGTTTTTCAAAGGAGAAACACACAATTTCCCCTGTCTGTGAAATGACAAATGGTTGTACTACAGTCTTCCTTAGCAAAGAATATGTTACTTCACTGTTAACGCTCACTTTAATGCAGACTAAACTGTTTCAGAAGATTGAATATTTCTTTTCCCCAGATGTTCTGCTATTGGAGTTAATTTGCCACTTTTATGATTATTTCGCCTAAAGAGCAGAGACTTCATCACAAATTTTCTAATTATCTGTCAAGCAGAGCTTCCTTGAACAGTGGCAGAAGACCATATGCTTAAGGGCAACTGTGTGCTCCACAAAACAACATGTAGCTTTGTCATGTCCCACTAGCAGACAGCCTCTGTATACGATGACAATAGTAGACATGCTACCCTGACCTAAAAGATGTTTTCACCAGAAAAACCTTATGCTTTCTGATCTGGAGGTCCTAAATTCAGTTTTCACACATAATTCCTGCAGGGTCTTCACATGCACTGGGATGTTACTCTATTATAACAGATTTATGCAAAGTTCAAATAGAGCAAATGTAATCTAATGTATTTCAAACATAGCAAAATCATCATTTTGCTGAAAATTACCTTAGCCAGAACAAGCTGTCCTCATCCAGACATCAGACAAGCTGATTTTGATCCCTCAAGGTTGTTCATTCAAAGTAGTCCAAAGACATGTGATTTGCCTGCTGACCATTCCATCACACTAAGCCCTATTTTTAGCCACTAGCTGTTGTTTGTATCCTTAAACTGCCCTAAAATCAAGCACAGGTTTATCAGGAAAGCAATGGAACCAGCCTCTTCACAGGTGGTGCTGCTTATATCTGACAAACTAACACCATTGTGCTGCGTTATTTGTCACCATAACCTTTCAGATGGGCATTGCTAATATTTAACTAGGATTACAAAAAAGGTTCTTGGTCACTCAGTAAGACAAAAATGAGATAAAGATGAATATATTTCTAGAAAAAGACCTGATGACCACAAAGCATGAGTTTACACAGTAAATAGAGGTAGAAGGAAAGCTACAACATTATTGTTTGATAAATGAATATACTATGCAAGTATGAATTACAACTAAGCAGGTGCAGCAAATAATTCATTACAGCATGGTTACTACAGTAAATACAAAAATCAATTCACAGTAATATTTGGACACTTACAGACAAATTGAAACCACTTTAGAAATTTTATTTAATTGTCTATAAGTTTATGTTTGTTCTATGAGAAACCAAGACACATAAATTAATATTACTTTCAGAGCTGGATTGGAAATGAAAACAAAACACCTCCTCCACTTAGTGAACAGAAGGTAAGAAGTTTTCAGTTTATGCTCTCAAATTATAAAAGAATAGGCAAATTAATAATTTCTTTCAAATAAAACATACTACCATTATGTTTCACTATGAAATAAATAGGTGTTAAAGTTTTTCTACCACTCACCATTATTCAAGACTCCTGCCACTCTGTCATTCCCATTGTCATATTTTCCATAGAGACACTTGGATTTCCTCATGTAGAGTTTTTCTAAAAGCACACACATACATATGTCACCAACAGCATATAGGTTCATAAAAATTCCAGTTTCATTTTGTAGGAGCTTAGTTTGATTGCAACCAAAAGCAGGACCATCCATAACAGCACTTAAGAAAGCCAAAAAGAGAAATAAAAAACTCATGACAACGTGTGTTGTATATGGATGAAAGAAATAACAAATAATCTTTTTCTCTTCTCGAGGAGGCAACATTGAGAAATGGGAATCTGTAATTTAGTATGACACTTTAATACAAATAATAATAACCTTAAAAGGAAAAAGGAAATGTCTACCTGCACAGAAAACACGGCTCTACTTTTTATCATATCCCTTCAATTCTTCACTCATATTCATGGTTTAACTAACAAAAGTTAGTTAAACTGGTGAAGAATTGGGGCAGCAGTTTTTTACTGAATAACATTAGTTCTGAAGAGACTAAGGCCAAGTCTAATTCAGTAAAATCATGGCCAAATTGAAGCAGATTTGTGCAATAAAACAGTTGGTGTTGATACTTAGTCCACATCATGCACATTGAGGGGGCTAGAGCGTCTTTAGCCTGGTCCCATGAACTGAATGTCTAAGAGCTGCTACGATACATTTTTCCATTCAGTTCCATCTTGAAAAAATCTACTTTACATTCTTCAAGACTATTCCGAGCTACCAAGCTATAAACCAAAGACAGTTAATGGAATTATCAGGATATATCCTCCACACGTACAACTGATCTCATCTAAGACACTTATGTAGATACACTTTCAGCAGTGATGGCACATACAATACAGAATAAGAGAAAATAAATTGCATTGGAAATAGGATAGTAGCTAAAGCACAAGTAGAAAAGGAAAGAAAACAACATAACATAGAGTACAGAAAGGCAGCATTGAACAAACAATATCTTTCCACTATTTGAACCAGGAGTTTTGTTTTGCGAGTTGCTTGTACATAGTAAAAAAAAAAAAAAAAATCATAGCTGACTGCATACTAGCCATGTAATCTTTTTCAGTAACCTACTGACAATGCTGTTATAATGATAGACTTAGCCTTGTTTCACTCTTACTGTGTGTTACTAATAATTCTAAGATGTTATTAACTGATGTACCCTTGTGGACTTCAGTGCCATTACACTAATTTAGATGACCTACAGATCCTCTCTTTAGAATTTCTTGTGTACCGTAACTCACATCTCTTGTGCATCTTCATTACAATCCCACTCTCATTACAGTACTTTTGCAGTGAAGTCCCTGACTTCAACAGATTAAATACTTATTTTTTTCTTCTGGTATCTATCCCTTCTTTTGTCTTAGAATATATGTATCTTTCAAACCAAATACTAAATATAAATCATTACTTTCCTCTTGGATAACCTTAATGATGATCTCAGCAAAGTTTGCTGATTGTTTTCTAAACACTAGCAGGTGCATAACACTATGAGATTGGAAGTGCACTATCTCCATTCTACACTAGCAAACTATAAAGTGCCTGAAAGCTTATTTGCTTCAGAAGAAGAAGTCCACTGAAACTCAGGGCACAATTACTTGAAATGACTGTGTGCAACTCAGTTTTGATCCAGAAGAATTCATAAGAATTTCAAGGTCACCTCTAACCTGGGCTGTTCTAATTATGGATTATTATCTAAGCTAAATCATGCAAGCTACTGTACTTTGCACTAAGTAGCAAGTTAATCAGTAAATTCACTGGAACATAATGACTAATTTTGGTCCCATTTTAGGGACATGTATCTGTTGTCTCCAAGGCCTCAGTTTCTTTGGAAAATAAAGATAGCAAGTTGCATCTAGTTATCTTATTTTAGAGACTGTGAGATTATATATTAAAAAAAAAAAAGAAAAAAAAGAAGAGGAATAAGAGAAGGAAGAGGAGGAACAAGAGGAAGGCTGTCATAAAGTAGTCTAGCTGTTGTGATAACCTTCAGGCACATTGTGAAAAAGAGAAAAAAAAAGCTATGTTAACTTTATACAAAAAACCCCCAAAACCTCCATATAGTACCATAACTACATTTAGAAACTCAATGAATGATCTTTTTGAATTAGTATTAACATGAATTTGCCTATATCAGCTTCTGATCTCATAACCATATTTGAGAGTGCCACTGGTATAATTTTCAGCATGACTTTAATTAACCTGCTGTCATCTGGGGCTTTTTTATTCCACTTTTTTTTTTATAATGTTTTTACAACTTGTTGTAAAGCCCAATTGTTAACCCGCATTCTAAAGTATCAAACATACTTTGAGAACTCTTTTTTGTTAGGAAAAAAAAAAAAAAAGAAAGAAGAGAAAATAGAGACCTGAATTGTCAAATAAAGAACACTAGAAGACATGATATAGATGCATATTACAGTTATAGCTATGATGGAACTGGAATATTTTACAAGATCAGTAGTTAAGAAACAAAAATACCAGCAAGTATATTGCTGTGCTCTATAGTAGTTCATCTGAATGTCTAACAGACTGTAATGCTTATCCTTTCATGATAATAGTACTACATGATATGTATTGCAAAATGTCAGGATATTAAAAGTGGATTTACTAATGGTAGACCTGTTAAAGTCTTTTCTGTTTTCTCAGGTTACTGAAAAAAAGAGACCGAGCTGGAAAGACCAACACAGTTCTTGTTTTCCTCAGTGAGACATTATGAAAGCTATTCTGAATTAGTATTATTTTGTGAAGAAGGGTTAACTAATATAGATGAAAAATGAAGAAAATCTGCATCTACACACTATTTTGATACAATACAAGAGCATATAAAATCATTTTTACTGGGACCTGGAGGACTGTCATGTTTTTAAAAATCTTTGCATTGTTCAACTAAAAAAAATGTGCTGTTTGAAATGCCTTTGGAATTTTGAGACAGGTGTAAAAAATCAGAATTGACATACTAGCAGCCATTACACATACATTAAAAACAATACAAATGTAATTTCTACAAGCAGAAACACAGAAACACATATATCAATACCACAAACACACACAACAAAATTATTCTCACTCATCTCACATACTGTTTGTCTTCCTCGTCAGCGCAAGTATTCACTTTTATTTTAATATCAGAAAAATGCTAATAAAAACCTTCTCAACATTTAGCTCTTTCAGGTTTTGTTATGTCTTTAAAATCAGGAATTTGTATTATAACTTTTTCCTGATGATTTTTTCCACATGGTCTCTTGATGTAATTGTACAGTGTGGATATAATCAAATTAGTCTAACAAAATAGGTGTTATTTTTATGCTGATGATGCACAAGTGCCATCTGCTCATGACAATATTTGGGTGCTTTTTAGCATTACTATAAGGACTACATGAACAACTGAGCTCAACAGAAGTAGGTAATGTATTTAGTTCACCCACTTCTATATTAAAGTTGCTTAGCTTGTTGTAAGATACTGAGTGATGCTCATATGGCATAAGAGATGCTATGGGCAAAAAACATCACATAAATATCTGTGATTTATGGTACCTTGAATGTATCACTGATAGATATGAACTCCCATTTTCCCATGTTAGCTTTCTGTGTGTATGCATCATCCTCTTGATTTTTTTCCTCGAGCTATTTCCCAATTTCTTTCTCTGAGTCTCCCTGTGTAAAGTTTACAAGTGCACAACAATGTAAGACCATATATTTTTTAGGTGTCATCTCTGAAAGACTACTTTTTCTATTTAAGTAACTATATAAATCATAGTCTAGCAAGTGAGAACTTTCCCAATAGAAGAACACTTCCATTTGAAATGTATCAGTATATTGTAATGGTTCCAAGTGAAGATAAATAACAGAAGAAAAACAGAAAAAGGAAAAAGGAAAAAATGAAAAGGAAAAGGAAATGGAAAAGGAAAAGGAAAATACTACCTGAAGTAATGCATTTTAATGCACATGATCAACTATTTCTGTTTTCACGTAGCACTTTTCTTTCCTTTCAACTTATGCTGTTCTTATTTCAGTCTCTTTTATCTGACCAGTAGAAAAAAAAGTATGTACAAAAAACCCATTAAAAGCTTATGACAAATGTTATACAATTCCACTGTCTATGTTTTACCATATGACTATTTCTTGATCTGAAGCTTTACATCTAAAATTAGATTTATCAAAATGAGAATAAAATAGAGCAAAAACTGTATAAGGTATCTCTGTATAACAGAAAGTGTCTAAACCATTAAAGATCAACTTCTCTCTCCGTATAATGAAACTCACAGCACCATTCCCCCCACAGGTCTTAGTGGGGTAGAAAGAGATACAGACAGGATGATTTATTTCTTCTCATTTACAAAGACTGTATAGCATATCCTAATTAAAATAAATGGTGACAAGTTAAGCCTAAGAGTAAACATAGTAAGATGAGACTCATGGGATAAATTACTTTAAAAAATAAAAGGCTGAATGGTGTTCTCTCACTCTCCTTTTAGCTTGTTCAGATTAATTGTTAATTAAGAGTAACCATTGATTACTGTAGCTTTTGTGGCTAAAAGGAGACATTTGTGGATATATGTGTATGCTAGGATATTGTGCACTAGTTAGTGAACGTCTGATGAGCGCCTCTCGACTTAGCAAATACTGTCTTTTGAAACAGTTATGTGATTAAAGTAGTGTGGTATGGAAGAAATGTGCTTAGGAAAGTGTACAGTGGAATTCCACAAACACTAATATACAAACTATCACTGGATACTGACAATGTCTTACAGCTATTTTCCCCTGCAGTTTTGAGGAATTTGGAACTCCTTGGAGGAACCAACTCGTAAAAAAAGCCCTCTCTACTTCTGATGCACTTTGTATATCTCCTGAATCATTTTAAAATGTTAACATCCTGTGTTAAGAGGAGAACACAGTTAAGAAAGGCCACTGGAGAAGAGGTATCTTAAAATACTTTACAGTTATTTCATACATGAGACACTTCATTATACACAGCATGTTATTATGCAGATGTTTCTAGTATGGCCCTGTTATATGATGTATACTATGCCATCTAGAGACAGAAAGCTAGCAAAACACTCTTATCTAATATCTGAGCACATCAGATTTAATGACAGATCTTTCAGATGCTGCTTTAACTTTCATTTCTAGCCATGCTGGATTTTGCTCTGTTTGGGCCAGCTGACATGAAAAGGAAAGTACAGGTTGCCCAGAGAAGTTGTGGATGCCCCATCCCTGAAAGTGTTCAAGACCAAGCTGGTGGGGCTTTGGGCAACCTGGTCTGGGGAGGTGTCCCTGCCCACGGCAGGGGTGTTGGAACTCCATGATCTTCAAGGTCCTTTCCAACTCTAACCATTCTATGATTCTATGATTTTATGATAACAGCTTGCTCTCTGGCACATCATAACACATCAGTTTGCTGTCTTCCTGCTCTTCACTCACATTCTGCCTATGCTCAGAGTAAAGTAGATGCAGGAAACAAGAAATTTTGCTATTACTCTTCACAGGTCTATTGAATGGATAAGTGGATAGAAACACCATCAGAAGGTGATTAAAGCAGATTGATGAGTGCCTTAGGAGTTCATGCAGGAGGAAAAAGAGATTATTTGGGAGAGGATATGATGGTAAATGAGGTAGTGGAGGAAAAATAGTAGGAGTCCAGGGTGAAAAAGCAGAATTTCAAGTAAGTGAAATGGGAAAGAGAAGAGGGGATTTAGCACTTTGAGGAAAATTTAGAGTACAGAGATTTTATTGGAACAAAAGACCTAACTCAGGCTCTTCTGGTTTTGATAAGGTACCGTGATGGAGCATGTGGGAGGAAAGGATAGCAGTAGTCCTTCCCTTGGTCTATTCTAGCTTCATTGGTATATTCCATTAATTTGCAGTCCACTTCCTGGACTTCCTGCACTGTATTTTCATCTTTGTTATCCTTTGCTCTTCTTTTTTCCCTATGAATTTCTATGAACTATTTTAGGAACAAGTAGAAATTTGGTGGCTGCAAAGTAATGACTCAACAAGTTAACTACACACTGTAAGAAAAATTACCTTCTTGCATTTACTCCAAATACGTGACTTGATCCTTTCATTTGACACTTCTGTTTTTTTTTTCCTTTGAGAGACAGTAAGTAATTATTCCCTATTGCATGTTTATTCAGCTCAGCATTTTACAGACTGATGTCCTAAATGTCATGAATTTTTTTAGGATCAATTTTGAGATATATACAGCAGTATAAGAGAAAGTATATGGGAAGATCCTTCAAACTTTTTTAGAAAATGCTTTCTTCTGCTGTTCTAGCAGTACTTTTCTTAGAGCATTTCAGAACAAAAAAAAATTTCTATTCAGCTTTCACTGAGAGGTTTTCATTTTCCAGATATTTCAGTCATCTCTATACAGCCCTCACACATAAAGACAAATATTGGAGTTTTGATCTCTTTTAAGTTTAGAGATATTGTGGCTGATTGTATGTATTTTTAAATTGATATATGTGTATGTAAGTATATATAAAATTTGTAAGTCATGACAACAGAAAAAATTAGGTTTCTAACAAAGAGATGTAATTTCTGGATTTTTGTCACGTGTTTTACTCCAGGTTTGTATATAGCAACTGCAAATATAACAACTGCAGTATTGGAAATATTTCTGGCATGTACAAGCAATGACATTTGTCAGAGACCGTTCCATAAAAGAGAGTTCATATCATTATCTTCTCATGTCAAGCTCTTCAGAAAAAAAGAATACATGAGAAAATATAATTTGACAGATAAAGTGCGTCTTTTGAGGACAGAAAGCATTGTTTCTTCTATGGCTAGACTTTCATACCAGAACTAAAAAATAAGTGCAGTATATATATGAAAAAAAAGAGACTAATGGACTCACATCACAGAACTGACTACAATACAGAAATAAAACTAGTTTAAATCTCTCAAGTGGTGATTCTGCGGGACAAACATCTATATAAAAGAGCTTTCGCAGCCTCTTACAACAAAAAGTAAGCCAGCGATACCTACATGCTTTTAAACAGTGGAAAAAAAGTGCCCACTCATGTCATCAACACTATCGGACGTGCACAGTTTCCAAACACCCAGAAAAAGAAAGGTTGTTGCTAGGGCTTTAACTGTGCAGCTTTTTTTTTCAGTTTATACATTGGTTAGCCGCTAAATCAATCACTGATAGGGGATATTACAATAAAGAGTACTTCATAATAAAGAACAAGTGTGTGTGTGCTCAGTATGTGCTCAAATAGCTTTATTTTCCTGAAGACTAAAGTAGACTGAAAGGTCTGGTTTGGGATTTATTTATTTTTTTTATTTAGATTTTAATCAACTCTTTTAATGTGGGAGAGATACACACAGGGGTAACCATACTTTAAAACACCAGAACCAGATTCTCGCAATAACCTCAGTAAAGCACTCCTCTTCTTAATTAATAAGTTTATAGCCATAGTCCAGAAATTAGCTACAATTTTTTTTTTTTTTTGTACGTAATGCAAAAAAAATAGTCTGGAGGTCCCAAAAAGTAATAAACTGGTTAGTACAGTACACATGGCTTAATTGTGTTCACCCAAGTTACTGGGTTTTAAATGTCTGAAATGTCTATGATCCATCCAGAGAAAAACAGGAAAAGAAACAAAGGACATGAGAAAGGAAAAAGACCTTCATATTTTTATTGGTGAAGGAAACTTCATTCTTGGAAGTGAGTAATTACCTTCCCACTTTAAGAGCTCCCAGGTATCAGTTCACAAACATTCCCTCTCCAGTTTTGGTAAATACATACGGAAAGACAAGTTTTGCAGCCAAAGAACTGATACATGGATGCCAAGTCGTACTGTGCATTCAGATTTGATTTAATTAAGTTAATAACAAAAAATTAATTTCAACATTAATACTGGTCAGTGTTCAGTCTACTGTGTCTTGTGATTTCATCATGGTTATGAAGCTATACTGTGTCTTCGTCCTTCACATTTAGATGAGGGTAGAATAAAAGATTTGCAGAAGAGCTTGTAACTTTAAATTTATTTGTATCTCCTTTGGGGTGATTATCACTTTTTCCCTCTAACAATGTAGTTTCCTTTTTGCATGCCCTCTCCTTCTCATTTCCATATGCATCATATTTCTGTGTCTGAATTACAATTTTCCTAAAAATCTTCGATTTGGGGAACCTTACACATTTTTAATGTTGTAGAAGACTATAAGGAAGGATACATAAACATATTTCAAAATAATTAGATTAGCTAAAATTAGATTAGAAAAGAATTCCTGATATTACTTTATAAAACTGAGGAATTGTTATCTGTTTCCTTGGACAGTCACCTTCTTTTTGGCACAATAATTTTATATAACTCAGTCAAACATTTTAGTGCATGTCCTAATTTTTTTCCACTCAATTCATTTTTACCTTACTTTTAGGGGGTTGAGAAAATTAGAAACCTCACAAAATTTGTGTAGGGATGGAAATAACTTTTAAAAAACAATGTATATACAACTGAGATCAAATGAGCACATAAAAGAAAAATAAATTATACTTTGTTTTCTAAAAAGGATAGAGGATTCAGTTAATATTCTTGAAAGTAATATCTCTATTGCTTTTCATTCAGGCTAGCATAAAAAAGGATATTGCTTGCTTTAAATTCAGTGACTCAGACCTTATTGAATAAACCTGTTGTTGAAGAAAAATCCATACACATAAGAATTGTTTCTCTGGGTACAGAACTGTTATAAATAAGGATGTACGTAAGTATCATCAACTTCATACAGCGTTACAGAAGAGCTTATAAGCATTGTTAAAAATCTGTCATAGCTTTTTCATGTTTTGTTTCTCATGACCTCTATTTAAAAAAAAAATAATGTTTTATTCTCAGAGATGACGCTAACAAAAGCTTAACAAGAAGAAAGCTAACACGAGCTCATCGAGGATCAGAGGGAGTCAGGAAGCAGAAAAGGTACATTCAAAAGTTCAGACCTTGGCATACGTCACGTGTCAGACAGCAAAACATCATATGCAACAGACTGTACAAATTACTGTAATTTTCCATGTACATTAAACTTGTCTGCTCAATACAACTCAAACTCATTAATTTCCAGACTCCTACATCACCTGCTCCCTTGCCACGCACCAGGGATTTCACTACATGCTGTTCATTTCTTGATATGAAAGTAACATGTGGTTCCACCTTTGCCCTTTTCCAGGTATTCAGGAAAAGGAAAAACAATATAAACAAAAAGATGTATTTATCCCCTCAATGAGGTCATTGATTAATATGTTAAACAAGACTGGATCCAGTACTGACCCCTGGGGAACACCACGAGTTACAGGTCTCCAACTGGACTCTGTGCTGCTGATCACAACCCTCTGAGCTCTGCCATCCAGCCAGTTGTCAGTCCACCTCACTGTCCACTCATCTAACCCACACTTCCTAAACTCACCTATGAGGATGTTATGAAAGACAGCGTCACCCTCCCTAAAACAGGCAATTCTCTTTCCCTTATTCACAAAGTAAAATCTTCAATTAAGCACTCATCAAAATGGAAAAAACATCAAGAGAGTTGCAGAAGCTTCCTGTTGTTCTCCCAAATTATATCTGTATTTATTCTATATTCCTTAACTATATTCATTCCTTAGCCTTTCTTGAGATAAATCCCAAGGACGTGTCTTAAACTATCATAAGCAGAATAATAATAAGAGGAACTGTCAATGTCAGTCCTTTGACAGTGGATGTATCTATTCAGTAACTATGGTTTTAAAAAAAAACACGTTTCAACCACTCTTCATAAGATTTATGCTCCAGGCCCTTCACCAGCTTCGTTGTCCTCCTCTGCACTTGCTCCAGCACCTCGATATCTCTCTTGTATTGAGGTGAACAAAACTGGACACAATACTCGAGGTGTGGCCTCACCAGTGCTGAGTACAGGGGGACAATCACCTCCCTACTTCTGCTGGTTACACTATTTCTAATACAAGCCAGGGTGCCATTGGCTTTCTTGGCCACCTGGGACACTGCCGGCTCATATGCAGCCACTTGTCAATTGGAATCCCAAGGTCTTTTTCTGCCAGGCAGCTTTCCAGTTACACTTCCCCAGGCCTGTAGCAGTGCATGGGGTTATTGTGGACCAAGTACAGGACCTGGCACTTGGCCTTGTTGAAGCTCATACCATTAATGTTGACAATGTCATGTGATCAAATGAATGAAATGAGCAGAGAATTTCTGGGATGTTTTACTTCTCCTCATGAGCTAAATATTTATAGAAATTTTTAATCCATTTATTTCTAAATTTCTACTACTTGTTATGTGGCAAAAATTCTGTAACTTAAAATATGAGCCAATAAGAAAACCTCTAATTTTATTTACTGATTATTTTGATATAGGAAGAATTGTTTTGAACTCTAAATCTTACATGTGCTGTCATTAAATGCAAAATATTTGATCAAAACTTTGTGTTGATCTTTGCAGAATAATAATATAACAAAACTTCTTTGCAACTATATAGAATTTTTAAAAACTTGCTCAAAGTTGCTACTCAGGACATCTATTTGTCCTATTTAAAACAAATACCTTTCATTACGTTACATCTCACTCTTTCCTTTCTCAAAAATGAGGGCTTAGAGGCTACCACATAGACAGAGAGGAACTTCTTTTAATGTGAATGAGACTTTCTACACACATTTGAAGGCAGAATTTTTCCTCTGATAGCAAATATTTCTGTAGTACAAAAATAAAAAGGGATACTACATTTAGAGAGCAAAAGGTTAGGTGAAGAAAAAGAACAGAATCTGTAATAGTTTTTAATATTCTACTGTGGCAGGAGTTTATGATTTTTGTATTTGGCCTCTGTGACAAGATCCCAAACTTAAAAAATCCTGCAAATTGAGCAGAGTCAGAATCAGTATGAACAGCTCACACTTCCCACTTTTAAAAGAAGTATCAAATCACATCCAGCTAAAATGATCATCATGAGGTACTCTTGCATTGTCCTATTCCAGGATAAAATATACCTTGATGGCAGAAAAAACATTCAAATGTGGATATACACACTTTAACACTAAGTTAATTGTTATTATTAACCTAACCCTCATTTTAAGAGGTATTGCCATAAACCTCTAAGCTTTTAAAATGAACAATTCACATCGTGAATCTTTCTCTGTCTTTCAGTAGTGTCTGGAACAGGTATGAAAAATATTTAAAAAAATTTAAATGTTATTAATTTTTTTTCTAAAACTTCCCTACCACATCCTAAAAAGTATTTTTCAGCACAAAATATGCCATATGAAAAGCTCGTCCTGAGACACAGTCATTCTCTAAATTACAAAAGAGTTACTGATGTAGGATTTATTGGTTACAGTATAGTATCTCAACACCACCACTCTTTCTTATGAAGGACTTAATCATTTTATTTTATGATTTTCTACATACAATGATAAGAAAGACTTAATGTCTCCCTTGGGGAAAAAGAGGAAGAGAAGCCTATATAAGCACAAAATAGAAATTACCTCTCATGGTTCTTCATACACTCTATATTGGTTGTGAAATCTAATTTGTGACTATGGAGCCAAAATACATTACTAACTGAATATTATTTTAGGTGGATCTAGAAATACTCTCTCTCAACCAGGAGAACCTCCCAGTCATTTCAGAAAATAAAGATATTGGTATGTCTACAAAAGAGAACTAAGTATAAATGAAAGATTTATTCAACAGTGATTTTTCTCTACCTAGGCTAACCCAGCATATATCCTATCTCAAGCATTTCCTACCTTTTCCACATGTGTTATACATGAGAAAGAAAAGAACGCAGGTCTTCACTTCTTAGAGCTCTAACTGAAAAAAAAAAAAACAAACCAAACACTAGGATCAAGACCCTTATACAAAAGTAATAATGAAAAATACAGATTATGCTTATTTCACTGCGAGACTGTGCACCCATAAAAAAAAAAGAGGCCTTTCAGAGATTCAAAAAAGACCCCATATGTTTAATTTGAGATTGTTTATCAATTTTAATCCTCTTCCTTCTCTACTACTGCAATGCTATCTACCACATAACTCACATGAAGACGTTGTGCCATTTGATACAGGATATTAGAATAAATAAACAAAGTCACAGGAGGCACAGTTTTACATAGGAAATTAAATATATTGAGTGAGGGAAGAAGTGTGAAACTCAGCTATGTACAGCAGTTGCCATGAATAGCTGAATCACCACTAAGCTTATTGTGTTTTTTATTTTTTTATGCTACAATCATGTTTTGCCTGCATAGCACTAGATCCAAAGGAAGAACATCTTAATATGCCAGTCATGTATTTTGGCATCAGAGAACGAATACTACAGCATTTGATGTTTAATTCATATCAAAACTTATGCCTAATGAATATGTTTTAAGGACCAGATGTGAACAGAACAGACAATTCTTACAATAGCATTTAAAAAAATACATTGAAAGCAAATTTGATATACAAAGGGTTCTTTCTAGGAGGAAATGCTAATTATTTCCACTTGCAATAGCACCAGATCATGCAGTTTTCTAATGATGACACTCCCCCCTGCTTCATTTTATTCCCTAACATGTTAAAAATATTCCCAGCCTTTCAGAGTTAGTTACAAAAGCACATTTGGCAGACTCATCTTTGATAGCATATTTTTTAATCTGCATCTGTAACCCAAGAGAATCTTTTAATAAAGAGATTAAAGTATTGAATTTTTATTCTCCACACTCAGGAGGACAGTGTTTGACCCTGATGACTAATTGTAAGATAAACTTTATTGCATTATACTGGACACTAATTAGACTGGTTGGAACACTTTTCCAGCAATGTAGCATTGCTCAGTATTTAGGAAAAAAAATAATAGTAGTACAGAGAAAGGGACAAAGAAAAGGAAAAATGTCTACTTTAAATCACCAAAAATTAAGTGGAAGATCATAACAGATTAAAAATAAAGAGGATTATAATTTGATTAAATTGCTTTGTGGTGGAGTTACAGCTGATCAGATTTTTGTTTGTTTGTTTTGTTTTTAATATCCCATTTTGAGATAAGAAGGTATTTCATCAGGAACAGGAGTTGTTTACATAGATGATGCAAAATTGTGTCTTTGCAATCAACAATGATAACTTGCAGCATTAAATATCATTCTCAGTCCTGAAGCATACTCTTCTAATGAATGCACTTTGATGTAAACTGACCACAACCCTGCCAAATAAAGCCAAACTCTTGCACCAGGAGGCTGTGCAAATAAGTTATAATGCTTTCATGAGATCCCTGTTAAGATCTGCATGGGACGGTGGTGCTGCTGATTCTTACCCAGAGCATGGTAAACGTTTTACAACCAGTACTGCCATACTGCTTGGCTTTGTGCTTATGTGGGTTTCATTTGTTTTGGTTTTTTTTGTTTGTTTGTTTTTTGACACAGGACAACAACTGTCTTGAAAAAAAACCACCAAACTTGATAGTTCTTCCATTACCCTTTTCTTTCTTTAACTAACCCTACACTTCATGCATCATGCTGACAATGATGTGGTGGAACTCCTTGTTTTTAAGATTAGACTTGCTCATACTTAATTATTCAAGGAAGAGAGTCCATGGACAATATAAGCAATCATAAACCTATACTGTTATACTCCCCCTGAAACCCTAACAGTATCAGAAAGGAATATTCAATTCCATCAAATCAACAAACTGATATTATTAGAGGGCCATGCAACTGCTAGAGCCGACAGAAGAAAGTGTGACCTTATATCTGATAGACACAGAGAGGGAGAGAGATGCGCATGAGGAGGAAAAGGAGAGGGAGAAAAGAGTGAGAACACAACTGTGAGCAAGCCTATACAGCAACAATCCACTAATATATCGGTATATGCCAATCATAAAAAAGCAGTGCAAGGCTTCTAAGGATTACGAAGTGCAAACACTGCTGATTTTTCAGGCTTTCTCCTTTCTGGATATGAGGACAAGACTTTGTCATCGCAGTGTGCTAATGAGTTCAGTATTTTGATAAACTGACCTTTGAAAATGTTCACTGCAGGTTTAAGTTACTTGAAAATTTTAAATGAATGTAAGCTATTGCGTAGCATCAATGACCAAGTTGGTCCATGTTTTTTCTTCAAGGGAAGATAATGAACAATATGTCTACATACTTACATGATTTTTTACAGTGAACTGAAGCACCCATATACTTAATCACAATCAGTGAACAGAGGTGAGTATGTAACATCTGAATAATTTTCAGAATTAGTTAAATAGGAGTCAAAAAAGATTAGAACAACTTATTCTAGTTTTATGATGTTTTAAGTGGCATGTGCGCCAATATTCAGTCTCACATACTTCATGGTTTTCTACTTCTAACTTTTGTTTGGTAATAATTTTTTCATGATCTTTTATGATTTTTTTTATGGTCTTTTACTTCATAGAACTGGTGTTGTAAGTACATTTTTTGAAATTCTTAAGAAGGTGGTACCTTTAAATTCTTCCATACTAATCTAAACATCTTTATAAAAAACAATAGAACTAAAAAAAATACCAAACAAAAAAAAATCCCACAGAAAACCAGTCCTTAAATAAACAAAAGAAAAAATATTATTCTCTTTTTTGTCACACATGTTTGCACCCTTTAAAAATATGAAAAATATTCCATTCATTTATTTCATCATTCAACCATAGGCACTAAAAATTCAAATGAACCCTAATTACAGTTATTACCTTAAAACTTCAGTAGCACTGTTCTCATTTATATTAAAGAAATTTCTCGTTCAAAGGCAAACTTCTTGTAATCACAGAATCACAGAATCACATGGGGTTGGAAGAGCCCTCCAGAGATCATCTAGTCCAACCCCCCTGCCAAAGCAGGTCCACCTAGAGCAGGTTGCACAGCAACATGTCCAGGTGGATTTTGAATGTCTCCAGAGGAGACTCCACCACCTCCCTGGGCAAACTATTCCAGTACTCTTCCACCCTCACTCTACAGAGATAATATTTTACTTGTACTGGGGAGCCCAAGGCTGGGCGCAATACTCCACGTGTGGTCTAAGAAGAGCTGAGTAGGAGGGAACAATTGCTCCCACCAGGTTGTCTGACCATGCTCCTGTTCATAAAGCCCAGAGAGCTGTTGGTTACCATTGATGTCTGAGTCTCATCTCACTGCCCATCAGGCCCCAGGGCCTTTCCCTCAGGGCTTTCTCCAGTCTGTTTGTCCCCAGCCTGTGCCACCACAGGGGCTCCTCTGTCCCAGGGGCAATGCTTGGCACTTGGTTTTGCTTAATTTCACAAGGTGTCTGTCAGCCCATTTCTCCAGCCCCTCCAGGACCTCAAGTACAGCAGTCTTGCCTTCAAGTTTTTCAACCACTCCCCTTACCTTGTCATCATCCTTAAACAGAAAAGATACCATCTGCTTCCTCCCACAGGTCACTGATAAAGGTATGAAACAGTCCAGCTTCAAAGAGACACCTTAGAGCTGCTCCACTTGTTACTGACCTCTGGGTAGAGCACCATTCGCTAACCACAGTCGACTGATCTGTGTGACCATATTTTCACTCATTCTGTATTTCTCCCCTCCAGGTTGTTACTTCCCATACCCAGATGCAGAACACTGTGGGAGATCATCCAAAGCCTTGCTAAAAAGTCAAGGTAAACAACTTTCAAGATTTTATCCTTATCCATAGCCTCTTATCTCACAGCAGAGCAACAAAACATTAGACAGAAGTCATTAGCTGTTCTTGTACATAGCCAGAAAAATAATAGCTCTTTCTTTTCTGAGCATTTTTTCTGAAATATTAGCACAATACATTGTTTTTTCACTAGCTAAAGAAGATATGGCCTGCTATTGTTGCTTCAGTTTGCTAACTTAGGCAGGTAGAATTGTAGCCACCACCCTTCTACGTCTTTCCAGATTTTCTGAAAGGAAAAGGTTTTTTTTCAGGTGATGTTATTAGTGATAATATGAAAACCTGATAAAATTAAGTGATTCACTGGAGAGTATTGAAAAATACTCATCTCTCTAAGCTAAATTCGTTCTTTTTGAAACAAGAATCCACTGGGAAAAATTCTTTTAGGATATAACACCGATTACTTACTAGAATTTCACTAAAATATTACTAAGTTTTAATCCTGTTTATCCTGCAAATTGTATTTCTTCCCTCTTTTAGAATCATAATTAGTCAAATGGAAACAAAATAGAAAAAAGTATGCCACAAGAGGAAGATTTCCATGAAATTAAAGAAACATTAACTGTAAAGAATATTTTTGCCCATTGAAAGACAGAGTCACTTCCTTTTTTGGCAACTAGGTGATCATGAAGGTCCACCTGTAACATATGTCCAGGACTGCAGTAAATAAATGACTTGTTCTGAGCTGTAATCTGAAGTCTAAAACAGCTGTCTGTGGGGCACTTGGAGCCAATGGATTTAGGCTTAGATTTTACTTAGATACAGAAAATTAGATTACTATCTAAATACCGTTCCTATCTTGGGAAGAGAATTCTGTTTCCATTATTCAGAATCACAAACAGAACAGTCAATGAAAGGAAAAAACACATAGAATGTTCTCAGCAAGTAGGCAAAACTGTTCAGATATAAGCAGGAAATTCCTTTTCTCATCCTATGTAGCAGTCATGATATGCTGCTTTCGCATACCTCTGGCAAGGACATCAGTATGACACTGGACGGAAAAAAAAAATGCATTGTTAGGCTCACACAGAACTGGAAATGAACAAAGATATATGTACTTCTCGTTTTCTGTTTCTTTGTGTGGGTTCTTTTTTTTTCACGTGGGTTCTTTCTTTAGTGGGGATTGGTATTTTATTTTGTGAGGTTTTCTCTTTGTTTTGTTTTTTTGTAACTAAGCTTTTGCTCTAATCTTATCCAAGTCTTTTTTTGTTACCTCAGCAAGATGAACACTTTTCTAACTGTAAATACTTTCTTGAACTGCAGACATAAAATTCATCTTAGTTCTTGAGATGTCACTCAACCTTTTCAGTCTGACAGTATTTTTGAAATTCTTCAAAAGCATTAAATCTAGCATTATCAGTGGAAGTGGTGTTTTTACCTTCTCACTCAGTGTTATACCTCATTCTTGTAGCCCATAATATAGATTCTGAATAGTCTCTCACAGTATTTTTGCATCCATCAATCTTGTAGCCTACAATGCAACTACATTTTTAGGCATGAAAGTGTAAAGTTTCTTTGTTTTATAACTGAAGTTATGCTTACAATTTCCAGTGGCTATGGTGAAAGAGACTAGCTAGTCAAAAAACTGCACTATAGTGTAGTTCAGAAACATTCAAGAAATATAGTGATATAATTCTAAAAATATAATTCTAGATTTATCGCATTGCTAAAAGAAAAATGTAAGGCAGCGACCTGTATTCCCATATTCAGTATTATTCAGTATATTACTGACAACATTTCAAATTAATTATATGCCTAGAACTATATCCAAAGTGGTAGAAGGAATACGGTATTTCAGGTTCATTTCCATTCTGACTGGATGCACTGAAGAAACCAAGTCTTGAGAGTCCAAAGACAGAGCTGTTGAGGCAATATTAACACATTGACATAAAAACTTGTAGTAAATGAAAATTCAGCTGTAAAATCCTTTTACTCATTAACAAAATACTATGCAAAGGTATGCAGAAGGAGGGGGACTGATCTTTTAAGGATATCTGGTCAAAGGAGCTATAAACCAAAGCATACAGAGGCAAACCTGACTGACAATTGGTAACAGAAGTAGTTGTAAGAATAAACCCGGCCAGTCACACTCATTGGTAAGGATATGTGGAGCATCAGAAAATTTGTTTTTTCTTCAGTAAGATTGTCTGACTTGCCAAATTGTGATGATAAGTAAAGGGAGGGAGATGGACACACAGAGATATAAAATATAACCAATCAGCCTTAACAAAGACAATAGCCAGAAAGAAACCAAATCAGTCACAATAATTCATGGGCTACCAAGAAACTGCAGGCACACCACTTTGCAACTGGTAAAGATGAAAACCTGAGGCTCCAGGATGTTGGGAGAGGCCAGCGGGACTATGCCAAGTGATCGGGCAATGTGCAAGGGAAGGACATCTGGGAGGGGGGGCAGACAGGAAAGGGTATAAAAAGGGCCGGTTGCATGTGAAATGAGGTGGGTCAGTACACTTGTCTGGCTGAGCCATGCACCCAATCACCAGTCTGTCTTGCCATCTCATTAAATGTTTTTTTCAACTTTTTTACTGTGTAATCTCACTATCCCATGTGTATGTCTGCTGCAGGGACTCAGTGTCAGCTGCTGAGGCGACCAGTGAGAGTGGACTGGGTACCAGCTACTGGAGACAGACTGGGAGATGTAGGCACCCCTGGCCTGTGGTATCAGCTACTGGAGCAAGTGGGATCTCAGCATCAGCTATTAGAGCAAGCAGGGGTCTTTAACTTCCAGTTGCAGAGGCTGGAACTGTGTGTGTACCCAAAACCAGCTACAGGGGTCACTGGTGTGAGTGAAGCAAGTGAGGATCTATGCATGGGCAGCTGAAGCAGGACCAGGATCACACAGGTCACATCCCGTGTGCCTGTGCTGGCTGCTGGAAGCTGACGAGTGTCTGTATCTTCCCCAAACCAGGTGTGTGTGCATTTGTACAAGCATTGATCTGGATCAGCTGGTGAGTCAGGGACCATGAAGCAGGTAAAGGGGCCAAGATCTGGGCAGGTGTGCCAGGTTGTCAGAGGAGCTGTGCTGATACTGAAGGGATCTGTGAATGGTCATGTGCTTGTGAACCTGTAGTGTGTCATGTGTGTGTCAGCTGCACTTCTAACATCCCTTAACACAGACCAACTCATTTTGATGACTCCAAGTAAAACCTTAATGATTGTTCCTAACGTCCCCAACATACTCAAGAAGTTTGAATTAGAGAATATGTGCCAAGATGTACTTTCTGCACAAGCACATTTTTTCCAGAAAATAATTCTGGGAAGCACTTTGATAGTATTATAAGAATTAAGGTAAATTATATTATCTTTCTGAACGTGAGAGAGCGTACATCTGCACCTGCATTTCTGCTTGTTACAGTTGTATCCAAAGATGAAGGATGCATATGCAAACAGTAGGGACTGTTATGCATTTTTTGATTACTGTGTTCTACGTAAAATTAGTTTTAGAATGAGTATATAGATGGCTGCCTATTCTTTTGAAATGTTTAGCTTTTTCTGTATTTATAATAATAACAAAATCCTTAAAATCTACTTCTATTTTATAGCTAGCATAAATATTATTAGATAATGAAAGACAGTTCTCTCCCCCTTTCATTTCCCTTCCTTCCCATTTGCTGGGGGAAATAAAAGCTCCCAAGCTAATCATTCTCAAAGTATTCAGCAGTAACAAAAACCCTCATATTGAATATGTTCTATTTGCCACTTCAAACAAACTTCAGTTAAAGAAAAGTGCCAACCAGTGATGAACATCTTGGAAAAATGTACATCTACTACACATTTTATATATAGCATCTCTCATTGCATGGAATCTAACAGTTAGGGCTGTTAAAAAAGCTTAAAAGCTCTACTACCAGAAAACGTCCCTCAAATTCAACTTGTTTTTTCAGCTATAAGCCTCATTCATTCAAGTTAATAGAAATGTCAACCTTCTCTCAAATAAAAATTTGAAAGCTGCATTTGCTTGCTTTGTAGGGCCAAAGGTGATGAGAGAAGTGACTAAAGAGCAAACAAAAGCAACTCTGTCTTCAAACTCTGCCAGTGAACAGTTTTAAAGTATTACCCATCTTGAAAGAAAGATTTTTCTCTTGACATGACCCCTCTATACTTTTTTATTTCAGAAACACTCAAACTTTGAGGAATATAGTAGACAGAAAACACCAATCAAGAAACGTCTCCAAGAACTACAAGAAAAATCTTAGTCATGTCACACACACAAAAAAAAAAAAGGCAAAAAGCATTTGGGACAAACCCTATTTTGAATATTTCATTCAAAGATTCAAAATTTTAATGTCATTACTTTAAAATATATTTTGATCTAAAGAAAGATACATTTTTCTCTTAGTCCTGAAGTAGGAAAGTATCTGATCATAGGCAACCCACAGAGGGAACATAATAGTACCTGAAATACTTGAAAGCATTTTCCTGTTATTCTGAACTGTCTTGCATGAAGTTTGTAGCATTAACAAGACACAGTAGATCGAGAGAAAAACAAAAACAGAAGAGAAATAATGATATTTTTTCAGTGGATTCCATAAAGTACTATATTTTTCAGATTCTTTCTTTTCATCTCAGTTCTATACATAATGCAGTTAATGTTTCCACTAGCTCTGATCTCACCTCCTGGCCAACAGGAAGTTCAAGTGCCTGAGAGCATTTGTTTTGCACATTAAACAGTGTATTAACTGCATTAACTATGCACACCAGAGTGAGGAGAGGGAGCTGGGAGGGAGGAATGAAAGTTTTTGATATCTTTGAATGTCTTACAGCTAAAGAAACCTTGAAGTATTTGATCCTTTGACCTTACATGGCTGACTCTTCATCTCTTATCTCACTGACAGCCTCTTTGAGTCATCACTCTTAGTAGTCTCCTATTTTAATGCCCTTCACTCATTAAGCAGCAGACTGTTTTCCTCTTTGTTAAACTAAGAGTACAACTGAAGTTTCTTAAAATAAGATTTTTCAGCAGTACAATATGGATTTTAACTGTCTAGGGAAATTTCTAGCCTTAGCATTTTTCAAGTAAATATGATTAAAACAATTAAAACATTTTTTTCCCTTCTCTTGGAGAAATAGAATATTTTTTTCTTTAAAACAAAAGAGTTCAATCTTACTGCCTAGTGTGTTCTTTGCCTTTGACATTTAGCAGCTTGAATGAGTGATAACTTAACATTACTTAAGTAGATTAATCTTTATGTAGATTCAGGAGTAGGAAGAAAGAGACATTCAAATTCCATGTCTTTATACCTGAACTGCTTTAAATTAGAAATGTCAAAAATGTAATTCATTAATTTATATGCATTGAAAGAGCTCAGTTTTTCTTTCAAAATACTACCAGAAGGGAAAAGAAGTCCTTAATCCCAAAACATATCCAAATATATAATTTGGATTTAAAATATCTGCAACATTCCTCATCATTGTTGAAAAATTCTCTGCCATTTAAAAAAAAAATATATATTAAGTAGAGTATGGGAGTAACAATTACCATCCCATGTGCCAAAGGAAATGCAGGACTTATAGTGGTCATTGTATCTAAAACATGTGTGGCAAATAACAATTCCATATTAAAAGAATTTTTAGCTGCTGCAGAAAAAAAACCCCAACCAACAACAACAAAAAAAAAACATTTAAAAATCTCAGAAAACTGCTTGAAAACTTTTACTTGTGTTTGAAGCACCAAATGTGGAGACACCTCTGTGAGCTATGGTTGTGTCTCAAAACTGCTTAGGAAAAAAAAACCAAAATACCACCAAAATGCCCACACTACCACAGAGGTCATAATAGCCACCACATGCTAAATGCCAGGCACAATCTACTAGCACAGGTAATGTTTGCTAAGGATTAGGGTTGACAGGCAGTATGTCAAACCGAAATCTCTTAGAGCTGCATCAAGCTTTCTTGGACACAGTTACCTTTTTATTAAAATTTAGATTCTTTCAGGGTGATCCACTAGCTCCAGAGGAGGCCTATGACTTGCCTCACAGACTTCATCTCTCCTCCGTCATTGTTCAGGTATTGAGGGACTTCTTCATTAGCAGGATCCCTAGTGTGTTCTTTTTTCCCTTTTAGGTGATGCAACACATTCAAGAATCAATCAAAATGAGGACCTAAACATATATTTCCTGAATGTGTCATCAAATAAATAAAATCAATCTTTAAATTAAAAATGGCAATGGAACTTTTACCTAAAGCACCATTTAAAGATCAAGACAACAGTTCAACTATTATGTTATTCTGAAAAAGACGATGATCTAAATTTTATCTTCTACACAGGATAGCACTGTAGAAAACAATCGAATTAAATTACTTTTAAATTAAAATATGATAAATATAATATAATAAAATAAATGGAGAATACAGTGATTAAAGAAATTCAATTTTCTGATTAAGACTTTGGAAATAAACTATAAATAGAAACCAAACACTGGCACATATTAAAGTGAAGAGCAATCAAACAAAAAGTGAATGTATTTATTTTTCCAGATGCATTACTCCATGTATTAACAAATTTCCACACAGTGAACATTTTCACACACACAAAAGCTTGTCATACAGTTATATAAAATTCTGCCTAATAACATCTTTGTTGATGAAATCGTGCTTGCTAAGTGAGCTATTGTTTAAAATAAAAATAAAAAATAACTGCTTTTGTTGTATCCTTTGAAAAGATGTTTCATTGTTTCAAAACAATTTCTGAGCACAGGAATACTGAATCATAAAGCATTTATAATGACTCAGAGCATCTTGATGCCTCACCTCATCTTCTTATAGATAAGTCTATTTGGAAAGTTGCCATAGCATTAGCTGTGATCCACTGAGCTAAGAATATACTGTATTATCTCTTTTGCGAACTGGAAAGCATGTTTGGTTACTGCAAATAGTGTGCTCCCATTCCCCAACATGTAATTGAATATAACTAGAACATAACGGTCTTCTTTTTACATGCAAACAAAAACTGTGTTAAAAATCATAATTAGCTCTGAAAAATCAAGAGCCTGAAAATGCCAAAATTACAGTCTACCTTTTACTGCTATATGCTTTATGATACAAGTTTCACTTCAACAATTGAACGCTGTCACCAATATACTGCCCCTAATTTATTCAGTTTCTGAGATGGATGGCATTCACTGACGGTGGAGCCATTGAATATTGGATTTTTGGTTTTTTGTTGGTTGGGTTTTCTTTATCATTCACTGTGTGGATCCATGCATTATTTACTGCATATTATCCAAACTCTGTACTGAATACAGAGTTATTAATTTCATCATGGGGCTTTCTGTGTTTTTCCTACCATTGCATTTATCACCATAATTCCCATCCCAAAATTACTTCTGATCATTTTAGTAGCTCTATGTAATGTATCAGGAGGAGACATAGAGAAACTAATACTAAAATTGCTGAATGTGTCTATGCACTTTAGCTGTCTGATTTTTTTTAAAGTTCTTAACAATATTAGAAATTTTTCATGTTCATAGCACAGATCCTAAAACAGTTTAATCATTCATGAATTCCATGTCCCAAGTTCTGTAAACTGACCTGTGGAAGACATCAGTGACTTGCTGCAGGCACTTCATTTATGTAATTTTCCTAGCCACAGACGATAAATTTGCAGCCACAGAATCCAGGCAGTGATCAAACATGATGTCCACCAGAATTTCTTAAATTTACTATGTGACATTTCTGAACAGACTGAAAACACTTTTCTGGCCTTATTCACTACAAGTTAATTTTCAGAGCATTACTGTGGTGAGTTGACCTTGGCTGGATGTCAGGTGCCCACCAAAGTTGCTCTATCACTCCCCTTCACAGCTAGAGAGAGGAAAGAAAAATATGATGCAAGGCTCACGCGTTGAGATAAGGACAGGAAGAGATCACTCAGCAATTACCACCAAAACAGACTCAGCTTAGGAGAATTAATTTAATTTATTGATTTGACTCCATTTGTGTGATGGGAGATGCCTGTGCAGAAATTAAAGGTCAGATGCATGACATCAATGTTTAAATGTATTCTTAAGATGCTGTTCCATATCTGAAGTACTTCACAGAAAGAAGAAACACAAAGCACTGAAATATGCTGTATAAAGAATGATTTGACTGAGCGAGAGAGACCTTCTGTATCACAATAAACAGCTTACGTTGTTTTTCAGAGAACATAAGGCAAATTAAACTGAGCTTGAGGTTTGCATGCATTTTTCCCCTGTAGTTATTTTTGTTTGAAAGAAGCTGAGAAGACAAATCTGCTTTCTGGTTTATAAAAGAAACTGAACAAATCAATGTTTGCAAAGTTCAGCACATGATGTAAAGTGCACTTAAAAGGAGATACACAGATAATAATATTTGAAAGGCCAGAAGCTCATTAGTTACTCTCAATAAGTAGGTCATAATTTATTCCAGTATTTACAGAAGATTAACTCCCAGACCAAGATATTTCAGTAAAAATTTTGCTGTCTCATAACAAAATACTGGCCCATCTTACATATCAAACTTGAAATGTTAAAAGTCTGACAAATTAATACTTAGGTAATAATATACTGCTGCATGAACAAAAAACACACCAAACAAAACATCAAGCACAATCACAAAAAATTTGTATTGACAACTATTTAATTTACACCAAACCTCTAACAGCTGGAGACCCATAAAAGTCATCACACTACAGAAATGCCACAATCATGTGTTCTATAAGCTGACTGGGAAAAACTACAATGCTCAACTCATTACACAGAGATAAAAGAGGAGAGTTCTATTTTTCACAACACAGTGACCAAAGAATGGGAGCATTTGTATCCAGGCCAGCAGGTACATCCAGAAAGCAGCATTGCCAAAGCCTCCAAGGGAACATTCTCAGAAGTCAAAATTAAGAGCTCATTTCTGATAAGTGTAGCTTTATCCCTGAGATGCTTCTATTGGCAACATCAGTAGTGCTGGCTAAGACAGTAGCACCACCAGTCTGGAGTGAAAGGCGCTAGCAGCCAGCTTCTGAGAAAACCAGCCAGATACAATGAGAGACTGAAAAACGAAACAACGAAACAAATCATGTGACTAATTAAATAACAATAAAATTACTTGGAAAGCCATTCAACATTTGCATATTTTTTCAAAAAAAAAAGCTTAAAAATGTTTTAGAAAGCTTAGAGTCATTACAAGGGGGGGTGTATGTAACTAGGCACTGATTTATTGCTGACACTAAGTGACACAGCAATGACTACTTGTTTCATTTGAGAACAGAAATGGCAAGAAGAGGTTAGACCCACAGAGTTCCATACAGGCTACAGGCTGCTGTGTTAATCTGAATGCCTTACGGACTCCAATCACAATACCCATTTGAAAAGAAAGATGGTCAACAGTTAAAGGAACTATTTCCAAATAGAACCTCTCATACGTTAATTTTGGAAGAGGCATCTTAAGCTACATAGGCTACTCCAGACAAACTTTTTATTGACACCTCATCTCTAGAATAGTTCTTTGTAAAGGACAAAAGTATACATTTTCTGAAGGAAGTGAGTGCCTGTGGTAAACTGAACATTTGAATTGACCTGCTACACATAAATATGCCACTATTGGGGATGGATATGTACATACATACTTCTGTATTTTCCCTTCTGCTAGGGAATACTATCTGCTGCAATATGACAGGGTTTACAGTACTGTGTCTAATGCTCCTAGATGCATTCCTAATACTTCTGTAGAAAATAGGTTTTGTTCTCTCACTTCATAACTAGTGGATATTGGGTAACATCAATCTTATTCAAGTGAAACCTGCAGTCCTAAATTAAATGTACTTTTTTGAGCTCAACCAAGTCTCTAGTGAACAGTATTTCTTCCCAGAAAAGTACTACACATAAATCACCATAATTCACTGGAAAAAAAAAAAAAGAAACATTGTTATTGAATAGGATGTTCTAAATTAACAGTGAATCTGAACTTCTTTTAACCTCCAGAATAAATAGACTCAATGTCCATGTTATTGTCAGTATAATAGGAGAGACTGCTTTTAAAAGTACATAAATTGAGTTTTATAATCCATTAAAAGCAAGAGGTATCAAAATGGTTTGGTGTTGTATATAAATTTTATTCCTCTTCCATCAAAAACATAAGCTACAGTAAAATTTTTTGCAGACCTGAGTGCTTTGATATAATTTTGATTAGCATTATGGTTTAATTTATTTAATAGAGTTTTGAGGTTTGACTTATTTCCATTTTCCAAGAGATCAGATAATCCAAGCTGTGGAAATTTGTCCATAAATACTAAGATAAAACATTAGATCCCATTGTATCCAGTTGATATAAAGAAATGCATATTTTGCTCCATTTTGATCCAACTAGATATAGGCAAATTAGGTACATTAGACTTTGCATAGAGTTTTAAAAAATATGAAATCCAGCTGTCAAAAAGTGTATTTCTAAAAGGCCCTTGAATATATAGTTGAAGAGAATTTATAGCAGAATATAGTTATGTAAAAATGACCAGGTGTTGTTTGTTTGACAAGATACCCCAGTCTTTCTTGTTTTTTGAATTTCCACATTTTTTTTGTGTGATGAGGGAATCAGACAGGCTATGATTACATGTAGGAATGTGAGCCCTACCCTGAAGCCTAAAGGTAGAGTCCCTTCAGGTCTTTACAGCCTTCACAGTTCACTCTTTCATGTGTATTTCTGTCCAGCTGGTCACAATCTTCCAGCCTGGTTGGATGTCTCAGATAATGTCTATCTGAACTTATATGGCAAGAGAGAGTCCAAATTGCTACACAGGCACAAGTCAGTGTTCAGGGCTACTGCACTGCTGGAAACACACACCCCTTGGGACCTCATGGGATTCACTTAGCTTCCTCTCTGGTGGAGTTGACCTTGGTCATCGCCATAGGTGTGTTGGCAGAAAGCCCTAATCAAGTCAGCAGGCTTCTAATGCAGAATTTTAGCTTAAAAATCTTACTGCTGACTCAATGCACGCTGATCTATGCTATGTAAATGGCTGGTATAACAGTGATACATTGTCCTACATACTGCATTAGAGATATAAGATGCATATTGGAATTTTTAAATTAATAGCTTCCAGAGTTAAAGCGTTAAGACTTTAAATGTAAACATTTTTCTATATGCTGCTAATCTTACGAAGTTAGTGTACTTTTTTAGTGTGCTATCTAAAGACCTTTGCAGCAAGCTCCTACACAACAGCTCAGACCTTGCAGCTTTTACCAATACAAGTGTCAGTAAAGAGTGGATTAAAGCAAAGATGTGTAGTGTTGAGTACAAGGAGCATACCAGGAACAACAGTGAGGTATAAGAATTCTCTCCCTTCCATCTGCTGTGGCCATAAACAGCATAGGTGTTGACAAGAAATCTGGACATAACCGATTAAATTAGAGCAAAAATTGCTCTAATCTGGAAGGAAAGTTACTTGCAACAAGGAAAAACAGGTAAAGGGAAATCAAAGTGGCTTACTGGAGAGGAGATGAACTTTTGTGATGGTCTCAGCTGAGTGTCATTATTACTGAGTTTAAATAGTAATATTTTTTACCCCTTTTCTCATAAGCATAGAGTGATATGCTCTGCTTTACTTAAGGGCATTTAAGCCGCCCCCTTTTGAAAGAGACTGATCAAGAGCTGTCCAGACACACACATTGGTCCTAATTTTTTTTGCATCTCCTCTAACCCAGAATGTATACACATAGTGCATAGATTTCCAAAATTTTCACTGCCACAAATAATGTTCCAGCTGTAGAAATTTAAACAGTGATACATGGTAATGATACATGTGTGTCTGCATCTGTGTATATATATTTATAAATAAAATGATAAACAGTACCAGGTACCTAAACATTTCAAACGTTAAAGAATACTTTCAGATCAGTGGTTAAGGAAGTTAGTCATTGGCAGTTGTTTGTGTCTAAACAAAGAGAGATCTCTGATCCATCTTCAATGCATGAAAAGGCTCATTTTTCAGTGAAGTTAGTGGGAAAATTCTGATTGTAACACTAGGGTTAAGAATGTGTCCCTGTGGATGCACTCTCAAAAAGATTGAGTTGGCACAAACACTTTCTCTGAAAACATGTGTGGGTCCAGAAAAAAGATATGGCAGGCTTCACAGAACGAACAACTGAATTTCATTACACTCTGCATTCAATTTGCCACAGATAGCCACCTCTGAATCAAAAAATAAAAAATAAAAAATCTGATTTCACAAAAATGTTGGAAAATATTTGCCAAACTGTGCCATATAGTATGTAACCAGAAGAATTCTACCTGCTATGCTATCAATGTGAAATCCTTTCTGTGCTTTGGGAAAATAACATAGTATTACGGATGAAAATTATAAACAGTTGCGGATAATTTTGTGTAAGAAAAGATTGCTTGGTTTCTGGAGCTGGCTGAGAGCATTTATGATGCTGCCTTCTATTATATAGAAACTGGATTTCAATAATATGCATGTAGCTTGTAAAACATTTTTGAGAAGAACAACAGTTTCTACAAATTTCATATAGTGTATGATTGACAGACATTTTTTATCCAACAGAATAATTAAATTTCAAATTTCATCACTGTAGCTGACTAACATTTTGACTAACAAATATTGCCAGATGCTAAACAATCTGTCTGAAAAAGACAAAATGGAACTCAAGAATTCCCTGTGCTGTAAAGTTAGCCAAATTCAAAGGAGCAGATGTGTATTCTTTAATTACTACAACTACATCTAACCCAAATAACTTCAATTTTTTGGTTTCTATTTTTTCATATTTTCATAGTCAGTGTGGTGATTATGAGTACTGCTGGACTTGTCTCCAAGAAGCTCTGAAGATTTCATGAGATAATACCAAAAACTTATTAATCAGAGAATTGAACAGATTCTATAAGATAAAGGATCTGTTAGCATGAATGAGGGTTTATACAGAGAAATGACATTCTGCGAGAGATATGGAGAGGCTGCTTCAAAAGGAGATTAATAGTTTGGAATGCCAAAGAAAACACGAACAGGGCAACTAAAAATAACAACAGGGACACTGCTTGCCAACAAAGACATAAATGGAAATTTGCTACAGTAAAAAGAAATTCTCCACAGGTGGATTGCCTACTACAATTTCAATATCTTTAGTATGATTTATTTGTAAAGCTACAATAAGTTAAAAATGCTGTACAAGAGTTAATAGCATTATTTTTGTATTAGGATTTTTGTATTTTTGTTTTAACATTATTGATCATTCAAACCTTAGTGATATTGAATATAACTTATTACGATCTAAGAATTACAGTGGACAATATAAGCAAGAGCGTCTCTATATAGTAGAAATAACAAAAAGTCAGACTGGCCTCCCTTTGTCCCCAGTCTGAGTTACAGTAGTTTGAATACATAAATGATATATACTTTACACAATACAAAGCATTTCAAAGTCATTCCAGTGCCAGGAGAATCAGTGTCAA
Organism: Gallinago jamesoni; assembly: GCA_025769975.1. NCBI lineage: Eukaryota > Metazoa > Chordata > Aves > Charadriiformes > Scolopacidae > Gallinago > Gallinago jamesoni. Next base: position 96,904,460 of record JAOQGH010000012.1, on the reverse strand, counting down.
CATATCTGAGTCCAATTCCGTACTAACACAATTACTTGGTTTCCAAGCTGTGGGGTTATCGCATCTGGCCAATGCAGCCCTAGGATGTGTAGGTGTACCAGTCTTGCTCCAAGAAATCCTGAGTGTTTCTGCATATTATTACATCACATGGAAGGAAATTATAAACAGATTTATTGCAAAAATCTGGCCTCTCAGTTTCCATCCTATGTCATTTGCAAACAGTATTCTTAGGAAATACTTTTATCATCTTTTGAGAATCATTGATATTATAAAAGGAAAAACATCTAATTACTAGAAACAACAAGAAAAAAATTGAAAAATTTTCATTGAGTTAAAGAAGTGAAATGTTTAAAACAAACTGAATTTACCAGTTCCTTTTAATAGCTTCGTGCTAGTATGTTTGACATTTCTAATGTAACTGTTTTAATAAACGCATTTTAATAAATACATAACCCAACATTCTTCATATTAAGAAATAATTGAAACAATGAACAATTATAAAATATTATGTTTATAGCTTTTCTTTTAAATTTAGGAAATTGCTAAAATTAAGTCTATCATTAAAATGGTTTGGATGAATGAGAAGTAGCAATGTTATATCAGTTATAATATATAAGAATAAGTTTAGCCTGAAGAACAGTACAGGTTTATTAACCTCAATATATGCTTAATATTTATCAAAGTTATACTCAATGGAAAAATACAGAGTAGCAATGTTAAGTATGTAATTTACATAATAGTGACTGGTGAGACATGATGAGTTTGTGTTGTGCCATCTCCCCATGTGTGTCACAGAAATCAAGATCAACATTTACCTGCAAATATATCATATCCTTTCATTTAGATTATATCTTGCCTCCTCATTTTTGAATTCACTATATATGCATATTTGACTGAAAGGTCAATTTTTGCTTTAAATTACATATTCATCCTCATATTATTTCAAGATTATTTAATCTTGACAAAAAAGCAGCAAAGATTTATTAAAAGGAAAATAGAAAAGACTGTAACACTACAAGTAGAAAATCATAGTCGAAAGGAGTGAAGTCCAAGTTGACTTACAAAACTTGTTGAGAAGTAGTATATTTTTAAGTACACACATCTCAACAAATACATTGTAATTAGAAGAGGTTCCTCTGAGAAGCTTTTGCTAATATAGTGTTCCAGATGGCAGGTTCCTAATAAGCTTAAAAGCTTCATGGATAAACCCTTGACATCAGAAATGATAAATAAATTGCTTTAACAAAGAAGAAGAACAAAAAATTTAAAGTTGCAGACGCCGGTCAGTACTCCAAACCTTGAGGTTTTAATCTCTCTAAAGCATACAGATAAGAGGACTATCTGAAAGCTAATTCAATTTAGAGATGGCTGTGCAAAACTAATTATTTGCTAGAGGCAGAAAAATGTTTCAGCTTTCTATCTATTGACTGACTTGTTCTGTAAAACAAACAAACAAACAAACAAAAAAAAACCCCAAAAAACCACCTGTATAAGAGTACTTGAAAAGAGGAAGGAATGAAGAAAATTAAGTACAAAATATATCACTTTTTTGCTTTTTAAAATAATGAATTAGTTTAACAGACTAGATAAAAGCAAGAAAATAATTATTTTTGGTATGTAATCTCAAGTATCAGTATCAGTAATCTGAAAAAATGATACTTACGGAAAAAGACAATACATTTACACTTCAAAATTCTTGCAGATAAATACATCAAGAACTACCTATGAGGAGAGAGACATCCCTCCAACCAGTACCTTCATATATCTTCTATAATACTTTGACACTCTCAAATAGCATGCTTTAGCAGGGGAGTTGGACTAGATGATCTCTAGACGTCCCTTCCAACTCTGACAATTCCATGAAAGGTAATCAGTATAACTGCATGTAGCTAATTTATCATAAAGACAATGTAAAGATGTTTTAAAAAGCAAAAGTAAAACTAAAACAACCCAAACCTCTCCAAAGATAATTAACAAACATGAATTGTCAACGGGGTTGCCATTCCAAGAGAGGTCTGCAGAAGATCAACTTCATCAATCCCAGTGCCACCACTGTCTCACACAATGATGGTGCAGGTAGGTGATCAAATAAGGAGTACACTCTGAAAGTTTTCTGTGGACAATAAGACAAAATGAAGTGAAAGCAGTGTGGTGAACAAGAGCAGAATTTGAAATTTCATCAATAAACAAATCCAAACTCCTGGCAGAAGTCTTCATGGAAAACTAAGGGGAAAAAAAGACAGTTTGCACAGTTTACAGTATTTTGGAAGGACTAGGAGACTCCTTCCTTTTTGAGAATATATTTGTCTATTTTATCAAATGGCATAATTGTGAGATTTATCTCAAATAAGAACTATCTTTTCATACATCTATTCTCCTTGAATGTATGTATTTCACAGATTTCCCTAGAATGTCCCCTGGAACACCACCAAAACACAGAAGAATGTGGACTAGTCTTTGTGAGATAACTGAAGTAGATTTTATTGAGTCTATACTGGAAAAACTCTCAACCATCAAAAATACAGTCTCAGAAATCTTCAGTTTTTCTCTGGGCCACACTTAAATCATATCCATTAACTCTCACAATTACAGCTTCAACAGTTCAAGTTGTATTTGCTATCTTTCATGAGATTATGATTGTTTCCTTAATAATATGGTGATTAAAAACTATATCCCTATTTATCATATAATCATGATTAACACATATGCCCACAAATGATGACTAAAGCCATTTCACAGATTTAATAAAGGTAGATAAGAGATTAGAAATGTTTAAGCATTAAAGAAAATGGCCTGTTTATTCCAAACATTCTAATATCTGTAGACTTCTCCGTCCTTACCCATATCCAGCAATATTTTTATAATATAATTAGCCAAACTGGGACTATAAAGAATTATGATGCACAAAGTGCTGTGAAAAATAGTACATCTGCTAAAATAAAATGAATCGAATAGGGAATGAATGCTTAGGAATTACAATACATTCTTTAGTTTCTTACAATAATAACTCAGATTAAGTTTATCTAATCAATGGCTGCGGCTGTTTTCCTCGAAAAAAAATTAAAAAAAACTAATAAAAGTATTTATTAACAGCTAAAATTACTACTCATAAATAGTGTCTAGCAGCCCAGAACTCTGCATTCAAATACAAGTTGGAAAAGCTTCTATTTGGGCTTCACAGTTTAATCATATCACTGAGGTTAAACAGTTTTTAAAAGCTTTAAAAAAAAATCTTAAAACGTTGTGGAATCTCTAAGAGTTTTTCCCCATGGAAAATATAGGCTAACGTAGTTTCACTTAACATGTGACAAAACTGGAAATTTAAGATGAGAACAAGTCTTTCCATTAAACTTGTACGTTAGATACCAAACTTGCACGAAAAGTTCAAATTCAAGGAGTGAATGAGTCTTGTTTGGTTTTCTTTGAAATAAAAAAATAAATATTAATAATAATAAAAAACCCCAAAACGGATCAGAAAAAAATGCAAAAAAACCATTACAGTGGCTTTAAAAGGAAACAAAAGTTTTTTCCACCTCTTCTCTGCCCCAGCGGTCCAGGTAAGAGATGTGTGTGATTCGTAGATGCATGTGATGTCCAGTTGGGTGCAATTCTTCCAAATAAAGTTCCAAGGTTGTTTCCAGCCAATCTGAAATCTTCATCAGGAGGAATTGGATGAATATATCATGGAGTCAAAGGAAAATGCTGGAAAAGCAAGGGTAAAGCAACCAAATAAGAGCACAAAGGCAGGATAAAAAATACATGGGTCAAAGGTTTCCCCTGTTTCTCATAACACTCCAAGAAAAGGGTAGAGCTGGATTTTAGCTGTAGCTCAGGTGAAAGTCTAAAAGCTGTTTTAAATATTTTCTACCTCTTCATATTTTTTAGGTTATACCAAAAACCTAAACATACACAAAATTGCATGGTAATCAGACTATTGACATGCAATCTCTGTCTCAAATGAAAAACTATAAGAACTCCCTTTCATTCTAGTAAGGCCAGAAATTCTCTCTGTGTAACTAGTTTCACTGATAAATCATAGGAATAAAATAAAATCTCTTTCAAGCAAAGATGTTAAACATATCTGAGGATGATGTTGAGGATAAGCACATCAGGAAACAAAAGGAAAGTACTTACTTTTTCTTATATATCATCACCACAACTACCACATTTGATACAAGCATCATGATGTTTGATTCTGCAAAGTTACAGAAGAGATTTCTTATATCTCAGTTTAGTCCTAACTGAGATACAAAGAGGAAGAGGAAAAAAAATGAAACAACGAAAAACATTAACCTTCCCATTTGGTAAACCTGAATGCAGTTTGGATGGTAATTGTTTTTCATTACAACTATGAAAGATCTCAGAGGTTGTGAAGTGTTCTACATATTTGTGTCTTGATGACGTCAGTTAAAAAAAATCTACAAACCATTAACTGCTTGTACAAGTTGAATTTACAAAAGAGTATACAGAAGGAGAGTTAGCATAGAATATCAGACATGCTTGACATCTATAACTGAATTTATCTCTCTGCAACATATTAGTGTTCATAAAGCCAAACACAGTAAAGCAAACTGCCTTTTTATAGCTCACACACAGCAAGCAAAATAAATAGGAAGGCTAAGGTTTTAAACCCTGAAAATGGAATGATGTTATTATATTAGACTGTTTTAACCTCTCATTCATTGATATTTAGTGCTTGTAGGACAATAGATTGGGATGTGTGGTAGTGTGCTCCTCCCCTTTCCCCCAACCTGACCTTTTTCTGTAATCTTGCTCTAGCAATATTCACCAACGGTGATTGTGAAGGATGTGTTCTGCTCAAAAACATTCAGGAGAGACAGATAACAACACAACAGGTAAGGGCTATTTTAACACACAGTGTGTTAACCTAAACACACTGCTGGCTAATGTCCTACTGTCCAAATTTCAGAGAAACTAACACCTATAGTTAGTATGCAAATATGATTATGACTGAAATCATCTAATCCTATAAATAATGAGTAGCCCAAGAGCCATTTTAATTTTTCTACACAGTACTGGGCTGCATGTCAGGATCTCTCCTTGGGTAGGGACATCTCTCAATGTTACTTCTTGAGGTTGAGAGATTCCTTGCTGCAACAGATCCTCGGTAAGTGACTAATAGCATGCTAAACCTTGAAGCTTCACTAAGATTATATTTTAAATTAATTGTGCATTTATAATTCTTTGGATTTAAACATTGATCATGTCTGGGTCCAGTCATACCTAGACACGTCTCTGAGTAGGAACTTCAAAAGCAAGGGGTTCCTCTCTGAACATTGTGAGGGTCTCCCTCACAATTTTGCATGACCCTGTCCTCTATACAGTAAATAACCAAGTGTATCTTGCCATTGAATCTTGTTAAACCACTGTTGCATTTACTATCAGGCTTTTTAAAATCAAGTTTTATAACAATAAATATATTGCTACTCTCTTATAAACGAAGTGCATCAATCCATCTGCAACAGGGTGCCTTTCCAACCTAACCCTATACAAGCAGTAGCATAATTCTGTTTGAGATTTGTAACTACAACAAAGCAACACAGCTCTATGGGTTCTGTCCATCCACAACTTCTGTTTAGCCCTCAAGATGAAATTCGAATGTTGTAGAGCATAATTTGCTTACCTCTTTTTACAGAAATTATCAAAGCCAAACAACTTCTTAAATTACAATAATTACACATTCAAGGGGGAAAAAAAGTACTGGAGTTATATTTCAGAGTTTTTAATCTACGTAATTAATAGATTTTATAATTATTATAAGATTATCTTTCTGATATCTGAACCACTGCTTTTCTCTTTTTACCAAGATCATTTAACTTTTCCTCAAAGAAAATTATTTCAGTAAACCAAAACTGTAATAATGTGAGAAAACAAAGAAACTGTACTCTGTTGAGACTGTTTTTCTGAAGTGCTGACTTCCACTGGACCTTGCAGAATGCTGTTTGTGTCTAACATCCACAAAATATTTCTCCTGTAGTGGAAACAACTGAAGAAATCCATGTTGCAGGAAGCATCCAACCAGCGTTAAACAATACAAAGGACTTATTGTTCAGGCAGGCAATTTTCTCTGCATGAATATAATGTGATTACAATGGGAACTGCTGTAGGCTAATGAGCTCCTGTTAACTGTTTTTATGGCATGAAACTCAGGAAAATGTTCAGCATTTCCCCCTGCACTTTCAAGCAGATGGTTCTGTGGTGAGACAGTGCCCTTCCATGATATGCTGCACAATCTGCATGCTGCAGCATCTCAAAAAGCCCAGAGGTCTCTTCTGTATGTTGATGACATTTAAGATAGACTAGCAGAAACTTTGAGAAGGCAAATTGGTTTTGCTGAAGGCATTTAATTAATGGGATTTGAAACACATATTATGAGACCCAGCAGAGATTTATAACCACCTTAGTTTTCTACTATGATCTTTTGAGGTTTTTTGCTGTTTTTGCAGTGGGTGCCTTATAAAGGTCATCAGCAAAAATCAAACATGGTTGTTTAAAGATAGTATTTTTATTTAAGACAAAAATTGTGTTCAGCAAATTCTGACTGAAGAAAAAAACCACAATGGATTCTTTTGCTACAGAAAGCAAGATACTTAAAGCTTTCAGATGCCTTTTAATTTAATTTGATACAGGAATGGAGTCTCCTTTCACATCTGCTTTCCAATATATCATCCATTATTTATATCAGCAGCTATTGAGTGATGCAGTAAGGACTGCACCCAGCTTTACACAAATGCATGCAGCATGGGGAACAAGCAAGAGGAGTCAGAGCTGTGCGCACACCTCCAGGGGGCTATGGTCTTATTGGCATTACCAAGATGTGGTGGGATGGCTCTTATGACTGGAGTGTTGGAATGGAGGATTACAGACTCTTCAGGAAGGACAGAATGGGAAGATGTGGAGAGGGTTTTACCCCTCAAGCTCAAGGGGAGCCTTGGCTGCAGTGATCATGAAATGGTGGAGTTCAAGATTCATAGGGCAGCGAGGAGGGTCTGCAGTAAGCTCTTTACGCTGGACTTCAGAAGAGCAGCCTTTGGTCTCCTGAGAGATCTGATTGGGAGGATAGTGTGGGAAAAAGAACTGGAGGTGAGAAGGTCCCAGGAGGACTGGTTGGTTTTCAAGGATCGCCTCCTCCAAGCTCAGGAGAGGTGAATCCCAGAAAAGAAGAGTTAGGGCAAAATAGCCAGCAAGCCAGCATGGATGAATGGTGGTCAAGCTCAGGACCAAAAAGGAGACATATAGAGGGTGGAAGCAGGGACAGGTTGAATGGCAAAATACGGAGAAACTGTGAGAGGTCAGGAACGAGATCAGGTTGCGAAAGGCCAGGCAGAACTAAATCTAGCCAAGGACATCAAAGACAATAAGAAAAACTTCTACAGATATATCAGGGACAAAGGCAAGACTAAGGAAGTTGTGGGCTCTCTCTGGAAAGAAATGAGACACCTGGCCACCCAGGATTTGGATAACACTGAGCTACTGAACAGCTTATTTGTCTCAGTCTTCACTGGAAAGGGCTCAAACCACACTGCCCAAGTCATGGAAAGCAAAAACAGGGGCTCTGCAAATGAAAAACTGCCCACAGTACGAGAAGATCAGGTTCAAGACCTCTTAAGAACCTGAAGGTGCATACGTCCATGGGACCTCATGAAATCTATCCACGAGTCCTGAGGGAGCTGGCAGATGAAGTTGCTAAGCTGTTCTCCATCGTATTTGAGAAATCATGGCAATCTGGTGAAGTTCTTGCAGACTGGAAAAAGGGGAACATAACCCCGATATTCAAAAAAGGGAAAAAAGAAGACCCAGGGAACTATAAGCCAGTCAGTCTCACCTATGTGCCTGGCAAGATTATGGAGCAGATCCTCCTGGAATCTCTGCTAAGCACATGGAAAATAAGGAGGTGATTGGAGACAGCCAACACAGCTTCACCAAGGGCAAATTGTGCCTAACAAGTTTGGTGGCTTTTATGATACTGTCACACACTTGGTGGACAAGGGCAGAGCAACAGATGTCATCTACCTGGACTTGTGCAAAGTGTTCAACACTGTTCTGCATGACATCCTGGTCTCAAAATTGGAAAGCCATGGATTCAATGGATGGACCACTTGGTGGAAAAGGAGATGGCTGGGTGGCTGCACTCCAAGGGTTGTGGTCGATGTGGTAGCCAGTGACAAGTGGTGTTCCTCAGGGGTCTGTACTGGTGCCACTGCTGTACAACATCTTTGTTGGAGACATGGACAGTGAGGTAGAGTGCACCCTCAGCAAGTTTGCCTATGACACCAAACTTGGTGGTGCGGTCAACACACTGAAAGGAAGAGATGCCATCCAGAGGGATCTGGACAGGCTTGAGAGGTGGGCTCGTGCAAATCGCTTGAAGTTTCACCAAGCCAAGAACAGGGTCCTGCACCTGGGACGTGGCAATCCCAGGCACAAATACAGGTTGGGCAGAGAATGGCTGGAAAGGAGTCCTGAGGAGGACTTGGGAGTGCTTGTGGATGAGAATCTCAACATGAGCCGGCAGTGCGTGCTGGCAGCCCAGAGATCCAACCCCATCCTGGGCTGCATCAAGAGAAGTGTGGCCAGCAGGTCTTGGGAGGTGATTCTACCCCTCTATTCTGCGATCATGAGACCCCACCTGGAGTACTGTGTCCAGCTTTGGAGTCCTCAACACAGGAAGGACATGGATCTGCTGGAATGGGTCCAGCAGAGGGCCATGAAGATGATCAGAGGGATGGAGCACCTCCCCTATAAGGACAGGCGGAGAGAGCTGATGTTGTTCAGCTTGTAGAAGAGAAGGCTCCAGGGAGACCTTATAGCAGCCTTTCAATATCTGAAGGGAACCTACAGGAGAGCCGGAGAGGGACTCTTTTTCAGGAAGTGTAGCTACAGGACAAGGGGCAATGGTTTTAAATTGGAACAGGGGAGATTTAGATTAGATACTAGAAAGAAATTCTTTACTAATGAGGGTGGTGAAGCACTGGAACAGGTTGCCCAGGGAAGTCGTGGATGCCCCATACCTGGAGGGGATGAGGCTTTGATCAACCTGATCTAGTGGGAGGTGTCCCTGCCCATGGCAGATGGGTTGGAACTAGATGATCTCTAAGGTCCCTTCCAGCCCAAACCAGTCTATGATTCTGTGATTCTATGACTAATTACCTTTAAATACTGGTAGCACAATATTATCACAGCTTTCAGATTAAGAAATTAAACTGGTTTTGACTATGGGACATGAGCCATTTAGATTTAAAAATGTTTTGCTCAGATCACATGTAAGCAATTTAAATCTTTATGAGATATCTAAGCAAGTGTTTTGTGACACAAAACCCAGACAGTAAAACTCAGCAAGGTAAAATGATTTTGAAGAGAATTACAACACAACAGTAATTTTCCTTCACCCCTGAAATACTTACTGGAAAAGTACTCCCTAGATCCTAGCTCTGAACCATTGCTATTCAAGGCCATCTACTGTAAAAAAAAAATAAAATCTATTTTCTCAACTTATTTTGAAGTAAACATCTGGCTCAAATAAAAAATTTTAATTGATTACAAGAACCAACTGACATTGCAAGTAAATCACGAGGTCTCAATGTTGTGAATGGCAAATGGCATTGCTGTATTGAAATCAGTAGAATCACTCAATTTTACACAGGTACACAACGTGTCATAAGGTAAGCGGATCACCCTGTCCATGCTGGTACTCCTCCTCTTGGACTATTCAGATCAGGATTTAGCAGTTTATTAAGCCTGGCCACTGTGACTTTAGAGCTCAAGTACTGTAAAGCCCAGGTAACCTGTGCAAGGTCCCCATACGGGAGAGCATGATGCAGTATTTTTGCCAAATAAACTCCAGAAAAAGATTTTACTTGTTTGTTCTGTTTTGCTGTGGCTACTGTTCATTCTTGAGTTAGATTTCCTTTGTGAATCCCAGCAAAATAAAAACAGTCTTCCCTACATTTCTTGTTTGGCCACAGAACTGAAGATCAATTGTCTACCTCTAGTTCGGTGAGAAAGTCTTATTTAATATTGAAGAACTATGTTTTCTTCTATTTCTCAAGTCAACATTCAAGCTCACTAGAGATGCATTTATTTTCTCTATATGGAGCTTTTATTCAGCTTTTATTACAAATGCTGCAAGTTATCATTGAACACTATTTGAAGCTGTGTGCAGACAAATTACACAAGAGCAGAGCAGGTGCTCAGACTGGCTCAGCAACCACAGAAAGCAAACTGACTCCTTATCTTTCAGACTTAACTTTCAAGGCTGCTGCTCTCCCAAGAGATATTGTTATAGTAGAAAAATGAAAGAAAGATTAGTACATCTTACAGATCTTGATTTTATCCTTGATTATATAAATTGTAAAGACAGATGCATTAGCTCTAGAAAATTACAGACATTTGTGGTTTACTTAACAGTATTACATGCAACTTGTTGCTGAGGAAATGGATATACAAATAAGACATCTGCTCCTTAGCTTGTTCTCATTTCAGACAGTGGTTTGGATGCAAACACCTCTCTCACTTCAGGAGCTTAGAATGAATGTAATTACTTGTTTTACAGAGAGTTACTGCATCAAGCTACTCCAGATATTAAAGGAAAAAGTGACAAATCTACATTCTAGGAATTAGTATAACTTTTCCTTGGCATAATACCTAGGCTGGGTAACCACATTTTCAATGAATGAAATAAAGAGATTCTAGTACTCTATCATCTAAAAACTCAAAGAAGGAATATCTGTGTACTCTACCAATTGCATTCTCATATGAGCCCTGCAGTTACGCCCAGAGCCTAATGTAAAGCTAGAAGGTTTGTCAATGAGAATATTTTTCCCTGTTTGTGCCAGTAAGTCTCTGTCTTTCCTCAGTGAGCAAAATTAGCACCAGTTTCACTAATTTGCAGTCTGCTCATAATCTAAAAGAAACAGAGTTTTTATAGAAAATTTGCTTTCCAAAACAGGTTTTTATAACTTTGAAAAGTTAGCACGGAAGTGAACAATCTTTAAGGATTAAAAGCATTTAATCTCAAAGAGCATTCTGCCAATAGATCCACATAATACAACTGTGTGCTTCCAGTTTGTAACTATTAAGCCAGGCTTTCCACTTCATTTTTCAAAACCATCCCTTTATGAGTCTAGGGACTCATGAAGACTTTATGAGTCTAGGGACTCATAAACATTACAAAGATGACTTCTCATTCTCAATGGTATGGTTTTATTGCTATTTTTCTTGAAGAAGTCTCAATAACTAAATGTACAGTATTGATGTTGGGGAAAAATCCAGTGCATTAGTCTGTCAACATTTGCAGAGCTGTCTGTATCCTTCAGATGGAGCAAGTTTTGGTTCACAGCAGAGAACTTTGTATGGCAGCAATGATACCTGATTGTCATGATTTCTGTGCTGACTTCAGAAGAACTCCCAACTGTTTGACTGAAGTAGGGATTGACACAGTATTAATCTAAATAGCTGATGAGAAGGTAGTCATTTATTGAGCTAGCTCAATCCTCCTGTGATTGTTTGGAGAATTGTATTAAACTAAGGAAATAAGGCTCTGCATTTTGAAACTTTGCAGTATCACATCTCCTGAGCATAAAGTCTTAATCCAAGTGCCTCCAGGGGTTCATTCACATTAAAGGAATAGTTAGTCATGAGAGATGATGTCCTCCTTTGGCATCAGGCAGGATTGTTGCTAAAATACAAAGATTATACTTTAACTTCTATTCTTCAGAGGAGATGAAGCATTGCTTTTACCCTTGCTCCCATGTTAATGCAGCTCTGCAATTGCCTGGCAGGGCACAATCTGTCTTTAATAATACAAAAGAATGAGTCATGAAAACATGAGGTCTCAGATTCTAATTTGTTCTATTAAATCATCACCATAAAAAATATCTTAGTATTAAAATCTCAGAGTACAGGTATGTTTTGTGAAGAGCTTATGACATTCATAGCTATTCTAATGTACTCTAAGACTACAAAAATCTGATGGAACTTTTGATGCTTTTCCCACTTAAAAAGATTTTTTTTTCTTCTGATAAGCAACTGAGTAGGCAAACAGCACCACTCCTGCTCTGGGATTCCACATTATATCACTTTATCAAGGAACGTAGCAAGACAAGAGGTAACAGCATTTAGCTGAAAGAGGGTAGATTTAGATTAGATATTTTGAAGAAATTCTTTACTCTGAGTGTGGTGGAACACTACTACAGGCTGCCCAGAGAAGATGTGGATGTCCTATCCCTGGAGGTGTTCAAGACCAGGATGGATGAGGCTCTGAGCAACACAGTCTAGTGTAAAGTGTCCCAGCCCATGACAGAGGCACTGGAACTAGATGATATTTAAAGTTCCTTCCAAACCAAACCATTCTATGACAATATGATTATATAGCTTGTGGTGAGGGAAGGTGGGGGGCCAAAATAAAAACCCCTCTCCAGCCAAATAAAAGGTCTAAATATCCTGCTTTTTGTTTTACAGTACCAGAATGAAATTGAAATTACCTGTGCAAAACCAGGTACTTTAACAGAAGAGAGAATCCACTATGTCATGTTGTTAGAAGAATATACTCAAAGTCTGTTGAATAGTAAATGTGTACTCATGGCATTGTTTTCCTGACTTAAGATGGGCCATGGTTTCATTCTTCTGTTTCAAAGATGCATACAAAAAATGGATTCATGGATTCATGGATTTGAAGAGTTGGAAGGGACCTCTAGAGATCATCTAGTCCAACTCCCCTACTAAGCAGGATTACCTAGACCACATTACTCAGGACTGCATCCAGGTGGGTCTTGAAAATCTCCAGAGAAGGGGACTCCATGACCTCTCTCAGCAGCCTGGTCCAGTGCTCTGTCACCCTCACCCTAAAGAAGTTTTTTCTCATATTTGAGTGGAACTTCCTATGTTCCACCTTATGCCCGTTGCCCCTCGTCCTTTCACTGGAAACCATTGAAAAGAATCTGTCTCCATCATCCTTCAACCAAACCTTTAGGAAGTTGTCAACATAGATGAGGTCTCCCCTCAATCCTCTCGAGGCTAAAGAGACCCAGCTCTCTCAGCCTTTCCTCGTGAGGGAGGTGCTCTAATGTCGTTGTTGAGATGGACATGACACACACAGAATTTCATGAGCAAAAGCCCAAAAGACACAACTTTATTGTTTTAACAAGCTCTTTTTATATATTTCTTAAGAATGAGTTCCATATATAATTGGTTCACTCAAAGACCAACAGTTCTTGATTGGATGACTTTTTCTCTCTTTGTTCTCTGCTGTAACTTTGATAAGCTTCCTCTGCTGCCAGTCTGACAACTCCTTAATCTTGTTGACTCCCTTCTTCTCAGGACCCTCCAGCCTCTTCAAGGATACACGGGTATCTGCTCAAGCTCAATGTTAAGCTCGCATTCTGGTCCCTCGCATCAGCCAAGGTTTCCCACACTCTAATCCCTTAATCATCTTGGTTGCCCTATGCTGGACTCTCTCCAGTAGTTCCCTGTCCCCCTTAAACTGGGGAGCCCAGAACTGGATGCAGTATCATCCCCCTGTACTCGGCACTGTGTCCAGTTTTGGACTGTTTTGGGCTCGAGTACTGTGTCCAGTTTTGCGCCCCCTACCACAAGAAAGACATTGAGGTGCTGGAGTGGGTCCAGAGAAGGGCAACAAAGCTGGTGAGGGGTCTGGA
>JAOQGH010000012.1:96858180-96890684 GCA_025769975.1 Gallinago jamesoni | reverse complement strand
AATGGCTTCAAGTTGCACCAGGGGAGGTTCAGGTTAGATATTAGGAAATATTTCTTTACTGAAAGGGTTGTCAGACACTGGAATGGGCTGCCCGGGGAGGATAGTTGAAGCACCATCCCTGGAGGTATTCAAGAGACGAGTTGAGATGGTGCTCGGGGATATGGATTAGTGTTGGGTTGGTGTTGTTTTGGGTGTGGTGTGTGGTTTTTGTGGGTTTTTTTGTTGTTGTTGTTTGGGGTGTTTGTGGGGTTTTTTTTGTATTTTTTTTTCATTTGTTGGACTAGATGATCTTAAAAGGTCCCTCCCAACCTAGGTGATTCTGTGATTCTGTGATTCTGTGACTAGAGGGGAAGAATGACTTCTGTTGACCTACTGGCCACACTCTTCCCTATGCAGCCCAGGATTCTGTTGGCCTTCCTAGCCACAAGAGCACGCTGCTTGCTCATTGTCATTTTGCTGTCTACTGAGACCTCTAGATCTTTCTCTTCGAACTTGTCTCCAGCAGGTCCACGCCTAACCTGTATTGGTGCCTGATATTCTTCTTCCCCAGGTGCAGGGCCCTACACTTTTTCCTGTTGAACTTCATGAGGTTCTTGCTTGCCCAGCTTTCCAGCCTGACCAGGTCTTGCTGGATGGCAGCACGGCCCTCCAGGGTGTCAGCCACCCCTCCCAGTTTGGTATCATCAGCAAACTTGCTGAGGATACACTTTGTCCCCCTTTAATTAAATAAATAAATAATATGTAAAAGTAATTTCCTTACCACAGCATCAATGTTAATGTTAAGGTGAAAAGGAAGTTAAAAGATCATAAAGTCAAGAGCTCAGAAATCAGAAAGTGTCAGAATCATACCCAATTACTTGTGTGATTATAATAATAATAGTTCCTTACTTTATTTTTTTACCCAGGATTCAAGACAATGATCTTGAGCTGATTCTGGATTGTAATGTTCTGGAATAACTGCCTATTACACCCAAAATAAAACATCATGTTATCATTTGTGCACATTCATGCAGTGCCTAGAAGTTACTATTATGGGTTAAAATCTCTATGATGTGTTCAGTGCAAACACACAACCAAAAAAAATTCATTAAGTAATAAAAATTTCATAAGTAGTGATAAATTACTACATTTTAGTCATCTAAAATAATCTTTTTAGGGAAAAATTCTCTTGCTTTGAAATGTCAGTTTCCCATAATTGTTACTGCAGCAGTAAAACCCAACAAATATATCAAGCCAGACTTTCAGCACCTTATTTTTTTTGAAGTGTTTTTTGACAAACTACAATTCAATCATTTTGACATTTCTTTGAATAATCTAGGAAAAATATGTTCCAAGAGACTTTCTTGGTGATTTTAAATTTATTTATATTTCTGCAGATATTCAAAATTGCATGTCTCAAATTGCATTTATACCAATCTTAGCAATATTAACAGTAACCAAGTCCATAAAACACTACTTTGCTAATTCTGGTGTCACTAAGTGTTACACTGTCAATGAAGAAGTCCTTAAATTGGTGTTAATTTGACATATTCCAGAATGACAAGAGCTGATAGAACTGAAGGAGACTATAGTCATTCTAAAAGACGATGTGTTGCTTGCATGCTCTCTTGAGATTCCTTACAGAACCAACTATTTCTGAGCAAACTCAAATGGTGTCTATTTCATAGATCATGATGCATATCCTTAGTGTTTCAAGAAGAGTGTATGTGTACTGTTGTACAAGTGACATTTAATTACTTGCACTATAGTAGGTGAAGGAAGTATGGTGAGTTTTCTTATTGCAAAAATAACTACAACATTATAGCATACTTATCTCAGGAATGGCTGAAGAATATTCTGAGATGTTTTGATATTTTTTTTTAATGTTCATAATCAGTAGGACAAATTCAGACCAAATTGCAGGAAGTGAAATATTCAGGTTCACCTTCCCATCATTTGGATTGTAACCTCAGCAAGTGTTACTTGCAGACTTCTTCAAGTTCTGTCATATTGCATCCTGAGGAAAATAATGAAAACCAAATATATCCCCCTTTCCAAAGACAAATATGCCTGTGTATGAATGAAGGATGAATAATCTATCTATCTCCTCTTATGCAAGTAACATTCTTGCTGACAAGCAGCTTGACTCCATTTTCTGAATTATGTTATTCATTATTCTGCTCAATTGATTCTCTAGAAATGGACTATATCAAGTCCAGAACAATTTTCATTATAAAAATAAATAAGTAAATATAACGCACTCTTGCAGTTTTCAAAAGGTAAGAAATAAAATAGATAATAGTTTGTTAAGGCAGTGGCTGAAGCTGCAATGAGGAGAATTTATTTGTAGCATGTTATTCCTTGCACTCTATTTCTGCATAAGCAATCATACACGTTACCATTTGTAGATAGATGGTTAGCATTCAAGTTTACAAATTTGGGAAATGACTCACAAGGAGTCTTAGGACTGATTGGAAGACTGGGGAAAAACGGATTGACTGCAGTGTAGTAGATGATAAGGCTATGGAAGGCAAAAAATATGTCTATCATCAAGAATTAAGTGCATGTTGCAAAATGCCTCTATTCTCTTCCTTAGAGAGGTAAATCGTTCCACTGCTTCTATGTATTTAAAACACAGCTCACCTATCGCAATAATGGAGAATTCTAAAAGGTTACAAACTGTCATCGGTGAACACTGAACTGCAAATACAATTACTGTTCTTCAGCACTCAATGCCGTACAGATTTCTGAGAGGCAGGGGGAAGGGAGAAGGAAGAGAGGTACTCTCATAGGATTAAATGTCAAATGAGTCAGGTTCTATAGGAATAAACACTGCTCTGTTCCCTGTTCTGTTGCACTGAAGTCATTACCATCAACTCTTGATCAAAGATGCAAGATACCTGACAAATTCTGGGAACTAATTTTCTCCTACACTGTAAAACTGCTAAACAACATTAACAAATTACAATTGTCATCTGAATGTATCCTGGTTTGAAGTAAAACTGAACTAATTTTGTGTTCTGCAATTTTACATTTTAGTTAGGCCTCCTCTAATTCTCTGAATTTAACAGCATATTGGAGAAAACTGTTCATTCTCAGAATGATAAGACCAATGTTTGTGCTACATGCTGAGGAATCGTATGCAGAGAGGCCCTTGATTATTATTGCTATAACAACCAAGGTCAGCCAATTTCATTATTTGCCACTTAGAGGGTTGGAAATGGAAAAAACTTGGAGGGGTTACACCTGTGGGGAGGAACAGACAGGACAAATGACTTAAACCTGACCCACTGGGGTATTCCATCCCATCTGCCCCATGCTCAGTATAAAAGCTGAGGGATCAAAGGGTCAACTCTCTTCCTGCGATGGCTGATGTCCAAACAGGACCCTGTCTATTCATCTGCTTTCGATCCCAATCCATGTGTTCCTGACTCCAGAGCTGGGATCCAGTTCCCGTCCATCACTGAGTCCAGTCTGGGACTTCCTCAGTGCCTGCCGGTGACGGGACTGTCATCCTGGGAAATTGATACAATTTTGAATATATTGTATCTATTTCCTTATTTTCTTCTTTTTTATTTTAATATTAATTCTTCATTAAAGTAGTTTATTCTAAACTTTTGAATCTCCTTATCTCTTCCTCTCCTCTTCTGGTGGTGGGGAAGGGCCATATGTCGGTCCAGTTGCTGTGATTTCAGCTGAAACCATGACAGAATGGACTCTGATATTGGTCTCTTCCTCTTCATGGCGTGTATGTCTTACAGGTCTTGAGAAATCTACTAAGGCTGTGTTCTGCTTAATGAAGACATGCTCTGTTTGATTTAGAGTTGCTCTGCCTCAAGATAGGGACTTCTAGAAGGAGGATTTCAATCAAAATAATTGCCCTGTAATCAGATCATTAATTATGTTTTTATGTAATGACATTTATAAAAAAGTCAAAAAACATGCTAATTTGCTCAAATAAAAAAGAATAATATTTCTTAATTGGCTGTGGGTTAATTAGTTTAATTACCATACTAAATCTACCCGTCTCAAGCTGATATATATCCACACAGAATAAATGTTCCTGATCTCACAAAAACAAGTTTGTTTTCAGTTCTACAAAACCCTGCTAGTGATTTATAATAAAGTATTGATGACCAGGCTTCTAAACCACTGTTGCACTTCATTTCAAGCAATAAGAAAAGCTATTAGTTTTGTGTTCACTCTGGAAAGTAACTAGGCAGTTAAAAAAAAGCAGAAGCACTAAAGAACAAGTATAAGCAACATTTCATCTGTAGGATGCCCCACAGCAAACAAACATTCTGTTAACAACAGTTCTTAGTCCAACAGTATCAACCGGGAAAAGCCCATCAGAAAACAAACAAACAAACAAACAAAAAAGCAGCACAAAAGGTGCCCCAAATATTTGTGCTACAGCCCAAAAGACTGATGCCTCAGAATTTCCCTGATATCTAATCTTCAAATAAAATTTTGTAGAGCTTTTCAGCTGAAACTATTTACTATGTGACAGTTTATATCAATACTGATCTACTTATCGTAATCTGAATACACAGGCATCCTTGTTCTCACCACCCAAGAGAAGACTATTTCCAAAGATAAATGCCTGTGGGATCTGACAATACGCTGAGTTTCTGTACATTATACTACATCACACAGTCAAATCCTCCAAAGCAGGTACTTAATTTTGCTTTTTTTTTCCCTCCTGAAAAACCCACATGCAAAAAGCATAACAAAGAAATGTCCGTTGCTTACCCATTTTGGTAATGAATTCCCGTATTCATCAATGTAGCCATATGCTCTCCATTAACTGCAGAAGAGAGCCATCAGGTGGGGGGAAGGGAATATGGACAGGACAAGAAATCACATAATCCTTGAATTGGCCAGAGTAATCTGAAAAGCAAACACTAACATGACGAGTAACCACCAGACCTTCTGCCACTAAATTATTTTGCAGGTGAACACTGCATGTCTCTTACAAACTGAAAACTGCTACCAAACCTAAATGCTAAGTATGACAATAAAACTGAACCCCTCTCCCAGTGTAGATATTATCGACTATCTTTGTCAGGAGAAATGGCACTAACAGAAGCAGAAGAGCATAATTGCTATCTATGAAAACAACTAAGTGTCCCAATGTGATATCTTGACATAACTCGTATGGTTAAGAGGTGAAACCCTTAAGCAAGTGACAAAACTTGCATGAAGAAAAGTTACATAAGGGTACTTACTGATTTTACATTAATCACCAATTTGCATTATCACCTATTTATATTATTATTTGGATTACAACTTTTATAAGACGTAAATGACAACTAAATGAATCCAAACTTTAAAGTTCTACTACAAATTAGAAAAAAAGAGAAACATTTATTTCCTAACACTCCACCTCCACTTGTCTCATCACTATATAATCTGTAAAGTTAAATTAAAACTCTGGATACATCACAACAGCCATCATTTTCAAGCCACATATGCAGACTCTGACAAAAATTGATAGTTTTGTTCTTGTATATATGTTGAATGTGAATCAATCTGGAGCAGTTTATTTGTACTGCATACTATTAACAATGAATGAGTTTTACTGGTTTAAAAAACAATTTCTAATGCAGTACGAATGGTATATCAGATTGCAGAAGCAAGCGAATTCTGCTATATAGAGAGAGAAAAACCATTTGAGGTTTTAATTCTGACTTAATGTTGGGATTTAATGTTTAGAGAATTTTAAAAAGTGAGGAAAACTAGCTGTATTCAATTTAATATAAAAGAGTTTTTGCATCCATAAAAGCAACCTTCATTTTTTTTTCTGATATCACAGTTTAATTTAGAATCAATCTCCCAAAGAATTTCAGAGTGTTTATTCCCTGTAGAAACAGTGTGTGCTCAACTTGGATATACTAGTTCAACTACATTGAGTTCCAGTTGCAGAATCAAGAATAAAACTGCTATGGCCCCTTAAGAAAGTTTTAATCTTCAAATAAAAAAGAGAAATGGGAGAAAACTAGAGAACAAAGGAAAAATTAAAAAAAAAAAATCAAAAATCCCCATTTCTAACAAAGGTAAAAAAATATTTTTTCATCCGTCAAGGTCAGTAACACCTCATTCAAAAACCACATATTTGTGAAATCATGCAGGATAGCAGTCACATTTTTTTTAGGAAAGAATAAAAAAAAAGGACAGAAGATGATGATATTTATCATATAAATGTAATAGGAATAGACAAATACTACAAAAGTAGTAATAAAATAGAGCAGTGCATATTACTTCTCTTAGCCACAGATTACACAAATACACTACTTAAAGGATTTATTTGTAGCATGAGATGTGTTGGAGCTTTGTGTTATTAAATACAATTTAAAAGTCCTGAGATATCACGTTAGACTGAAAAGTAGAATAGGTTTGTAATACTGTATCAAATGGTGGCTAACAAAAAATAAAATTTTCTTTCTTCATATAAATTTAAGACTTATGTAAGGATGTAAATTGCTCTGGGTTCTATGTTATTTCTTTGGTGAATCAAGTTTGATTCTGTAATCCAAGAACATCCTCTGATAAAGAAAGGCACTAAAGAAATTTGCACTTCTAAAAACCCGTTGTTATGCTTTCTTATCATTCTTAAATGCAAATCAGGAACACTTTACAGCTTTTATAATGCTTACTATATTTAGACAAATCCAGCAAAGGAATCTGGACTTGAAAAAAGTAGCTTTATTATTATTCTGCATAATTAGCAGTTAACAATGATGTTCCACTATATTAATCACATTTGTTACACAGGTGCCTTCAGACAAAACTGGTCACATTATGCAAACATAGGCTTTGCACAGAGTTTACAAGCTACATATTACAAGGTGAAGAGACATTACACGTGACAATGTTAGAACACCAAATATCATGTTAGCTTATGTTTATTCATTTTCTGAAGCTGCTTCAAAAATATAGGGAAATTCTAAAGAGTCAAGGTACCTAAAAAGGGGTTGGGCCAGGAAAAGAAGAAAGAAAAGTAACGCAACAGAAAGATAAGCAGGTAGGCATGAAACTGAGATGGATGTTGAGAGCAAATTAAATATTAAAAAAAAAACAAAACACCAAAAAAAACCCCCAAAAATTAACCACTGAAACCCATGTCAGTTCCTAAGCAAGACTGAGCCTGGAAAAGTGCAAGCTGCTTCTATTGGTAATGATTCTACCAATTTACTAGCATCAGCAACAACTAGGAACCAGGAAGATTCCCCAAGAATGCTTAAATTTACTTGCAGACTACCCTGAATATCCATAGGTCTATGTATAGCAACTTTGTTCATTCCACTAGTTTATCTCTTCAGGTTTCACCCTGGGCACATGGCAGTGAGGGAGGAAGACACCGCCTTCATCATAATTTCCCTTTACATGAAGTGTTCTGCACCTTCTGGATCCCCACCTCCTAGGGACAGGAGGATTGCTACAGCACCCCATTAGATCTGCTCTGTCTTATGCAACAGCTCCTGTTCTTTTTCCTCCTGCACATGATCCTGCTGATATTTATACAATAGTAGATGAGGAATGGTGACAAACTTGTTGAATTTACCATAGCTAGCCAGTGTGGTGGGTTGACCTTGTCTGGCTGTGAAGTACCCACCAAGCCTCTCGATCACTGCCCCTCCACTACAGGACAGGGGGAGAAAATAAGATGAAAGAGCTCATGGATCAAGATAAGGACAGGGACATCTCTTGCCAATTACTGTCATGGGCAAAACAGTTTCAACTTGGGGAAGTCTGATTTAATTTATCACCAATTAATAATAGAGCAGGATAGTGAGAAATAGAACTCTCCACCCTTCCCTTCTTCCCAGACTCAGATTCACTCCCAACTCTACTACATCCTCCCCCCATTTAGGGCATGAGAATGGGGAACAGAGGCTGTGGTCAGTTCATAACTCTTCATCTATGCAGCTCTTTCTTCCTTCAGGAATGGACTGCTCTCCAGTGTGCATCCCCCATAATGCCAGAAAACCTGCTCCTGCATGGGCTCCTCTCCATGAGACCACAGTTCCAGGACCATGTGTTCTCCACAGGATCATAACTTCCTTTAGGGCACACCACCTGCTCTGACGTGAGTTCTCCATGGGCTGCAGGGTGCTTATCTACTCCACCATAGACCTCTATGGGCTTCAGGGGGACAATCTGCATCACCATGGTCTTCACCACTTGCTGCAGTGGAATCTCTGCTCTGGCACCTGGATCACCTCCTCTCCTTCCTTCTCTTGTCTGAGTGTCTGCAGGCCTGTTTCTCTCACATTTTTATCACTCCTCTCTCTCACAATTGTTGTGCAGGAAGGAACAGGAAGGAAAGGATCTTACCAATGTTTATAAATATCTCATGGGAGGGAGTAAAG
Source organism: Gallinago jamesoni (assembly GCA_025769975.1). Lineage (NCBI taxonomy): Eukaryota > Metazoa > Chordata > Aves > Charadriiformes > Scolopacidae > Gallinago > Gallinago jamesoni. The sequence continues at coordinate 96,882,333 of JAOQGH010000012.1, read as the reverse complement.
AAGAGGCAGACTCTTAGTAGTTCCCAGTGATAGAACAAGAGGTAATAGATTCTGCGCTTCTCTGATGTTTTGCAGAGTAATTTTCTCTTGAACATTTTGGTTAAGAGCACAAAGCTATGGGATTAGCATAAGGATGAGTTTGGAAATTGGTGAGTTGGTGAGTTGGTGAGTTTGGCTTACTAGATACAAAATACTTTACCAAATAAACATTATTGGGAGATCCCAATCTATATTACAGGCCTTCTAGATTAGCTACCTCAAGCTTATATTGTCATCTAACTGCATTTACAAATGTTCTATATGAACGGGAGCTGAGTTAGGGAAAATCTAAATTATGTCTAGACAAGAATACAGCAAGGGCCTGAAGATGGCACTCTTTTCTGAATTGAACGCTCTTCAGGGTGTTATATTTAAATGATTCTTATAAAGAACATTGGAAACGTCTTCAGCTGTACAAAAGACTTATTGTATATTACTGAGGCATGGAATAGCATAGCACAGCATAGCATAGGACTATTTCAGTTGGAAGGGACCTACAGAAATCATCTAGTCCAACTGCCTGACCAGTTCAGAGCTGACCATAGTTAAAGCATGTTATTGAGGGCATTGTCCAAAAGCTTGTTCAATGCTGGGGCACTGACCACGTCTCTAGGAAGTCTGTTTGACCACCCCCTCAGTAAAGAAATTCTTCCTAATATCGCATTCCCACCACTCATGCTGTCACTGGATACCAGGGAAAAAAAGCTCAACACCTCCATCTCCAATTCTCCTCCTCATGAAGCTGTAGAGAGCAATGGGGCTGCCTCCTTTTCTCCAAACTAGACAAGCCCAAAGTCCTTAGGCACTACTCACAAGACACACCTTACAGCCCTTTTATCAGTTTTGTTCCCCTCCTCTAGATGCATTCAAAGACCTTCTTAAATTGGGGCCCAGAATTGTACACAATATTCAAGGTGAGGCTGCACCAATGCACCTGCCTACAGCAGGATAATCACCTTTTGGACTGGCTGGTTATACTGTATTTGATGCTCCCCAGGATGGAGTTTGCCCTCTTGGCTGCCAGGGCATGCTGCTGACAATAGCAACCTATTGTCAGAAATAGAGACTTGTATGTGTGACATTGAACAACATTTAGTTATCCAGGCAGTGGAGGTCAATTGTGAAACCATCAGTAGTCAAAACAGGCTACATAATGGTGGTATGCTATGGAAACACTTCAAGTATGTATTCCAGAACTATTCCAAGGAAGAAGTTGGAGTTATTCTATGAAGCCTATGATCTTATTTTTACCACTGGAAACTATTACCACATTTAAGGAGTATTACGTTTTATGGAAAGAAATGTATGAGTGATCCTTTACAATAAGATTGTAAAATAAATGTACATATTAAAATCAGATTGGACCAGATGAGTTCTAGATGAGTTGCAGAACAATGTACTTGGAGACAATTCTGAAAAGACTCTACACTAATCAATAAAACAGTTATAATTTGCTAAGTTATACAAATAACTATCCAGAGAAAAGCTAAGAGTCTGGACAGTAGTCTTAAATTGGGAGAACTGGAAGTATTACAAGAAAAGACAAAGACTTCACAAAACAAAGAATGAAAAAAACCCTCTTAACATTTCTGAAAAGAATAAAAACTGTTAAGAAAAAAATGTGATTTTTGAGAGTACCAGAACAATATATGAAGAAAAAGTGAAAAGGATAACATCAGTTATCATGAGTTGTGCCTAATGGTAAGAGACTACTTTGTATAGAATAAATATTCATAGTAGTAGTACAGAAGTAAAAATAAATTGCTATTCAGAAAAGTATAAAATGTATGAAGTTACTACAGGGATATGGAGATTTTCAGATTTGTACTCTGAGGTTAGGTGTTTAAATATAAAAAGGTAGAAACTGGTTTCCAGGAAGCTACTGTAAAATAAATTTGTGTTGATCCCTAGTATTAGACATTGTCAACACTCATTGTTCTCTTCCTAAGATTTCAAGTATGTCAGAGGGCTTAGGCAATCAGGTTCATAGTTTCCAGAACTTTTGTTTTGAGACTATGACAACTGTAACCATAGAATTGTAGAAAAATAGATCTAAAAACCTACCCTCTAAATTTCCTTGTATGTCCAAGGTCATTTAAATTAATTTTAAGAACATTAAAAAAATCAGGTATTCCACAATTTACCTAATCCATTTCCTTTAGTAATAGAAGCTTTTTCTGCACAAATGGAGTGCATAAATTCTGTGCGTTTGTATTGCAGATAAAGACACACTAAAACCAGATTACTTCCTATCTTCTTGCAGAATACTTTGTATAAAAATATATTATCCTGGTTTTTTTTTTCTTACTCACCTCTTCTCTAGACATCCTCAATTACTTTTTTCTCCCTTCTTGGATCATTATTTCCAGATTTTCAGTCATTCTTATTTGGATTCTCAGGACAATAATCAGTCCACATCTTTCTTGAGGTACAGATGTCTTAAATTGGTCACAATACTACAGGCAAACATTATCATTATGTCAGGTGCAAAATAATTTCTTACATCATAAAAAATATTCCTATTTATACAGCCTAGAAGAATGTTTGTCTTTTTAGCTACAGCATTATTATTGTTACGTATTAGTGACTAAAATAAAATTTACAAATTACCCTCTATATTCTTTTCCAAAGTCTGTAACAAGACCAATTGTGTCTCATCTTTTTACTTATATGTTATGTTGTTACTACATGTGTGCAGCCTGTACATTTATCCCTATAATTCATTTAGACCAGTAATCAGTTGTTTGACATGTTTATTAGCCAGCACAGTTGCTGCCCTTCTTGACAAGTGTCAGCAATTTAGGCTGTGTTTGTTATTCATCCAGAAAACATATAATCCATCAAAACACTAAAAATTAAAGGAAAAAAAAGAAAATAGAAAAAAAAGGAAAAAATATAGAAAAAAAAATAAAAAGAGGACATAAAAAAGCAAAAAGAAAATAAAAAAAGAAAAAGGCAGGGGGGAGGGGGATGGGGGGGGGGAGGAAGGATAAAAGAAAAAACACCAGACTGGACCCCTGCAGAATCACAGGTGGTTATGTAGTGCCAATCTTCATTTTGACAACAAATCGATCATTACTTCTTTCCTGGTTCAGTTTTCCAACCGGTTGCAAATTTACTTTGTAATATTGTTTTTCTAGATTATATTTCCCCTAACTGGTTCATGAGAAAATCAAGACAGAGTATCGAGCAGCTGAGTGAAAACATTCTATATCTTCTGTCAGTCTTTAATCTGCTCCTTCTCATGGAAGGAAATTAGATTCGTCACTGCCCAGTTTCCTCCTCTGTGTCTAGCTCATAGTTGTGCATACATGTGCACACACACACATAATTTTACCACCATCCCTCCAGCTGGACTTGCTTTGACAGAACCTGGGGTCCCTTTTATTATGTTACTTTTTTAATAGTACGTAGCATAACAGCTGCTAAGTTTCTGTCTGCTACAAACCTACACCACCAATTGCTACTGTTATCATACATAATTACTGGACTTTCCGCCAGCACACTGCTGTTGATTCAGAATGGATAATTCCCTAGAGAGAGTCATATGCAGTACATCATAAAACAATACCTAAAGGAAAGAAGAAGCTTCAAATTGAAAGCTTAGTGCTGGTAACAAAATGTTTCTGTCAGTGCTTTGACAGTATTTCCTCTAAAGTCATAGTCTGCCATGTAGTCTGATTATTTATTTATTTTTTAAATAAAAAGCCGTTAATACTTTTCTCATGTTTATTGCAAGGGGAGGCAAACTGTTAATCAGTAACTTATACAGAGAATAAAGTGAATGTTTACTCATCTGTTTTGTCTTGACTGGCTCCCTTTTCTTTATATTCTTCCTCTAGAAAATACTTGTTCAGTGTCAAAAGCCATAGTTGTTCACAGTTGATGCATGTTCAACAATGCCAGCTTTATCTCCAAATCAAAAAAAATATATAAATTAAGAAAATTAAAATCTCTGTTTCTTTATCCATTCTTTTGAGAAAAAAAAATAATCAGTCACAAAAAGAACTACTTTCAGAAATCTGGAATTTCAGATATCTCTTATTCAATTGTATGGGCAAAGGTGGATAATATGCCTCTCACTAGCTATTCTTACCTCCAGTTGAAGAGTTAACCTGTGCTTGATCAGAGACAAACAGTGAAGATGCACAGAATGCAATAAATTAAATGAGGTCACTGTTCTTTTACTAAGTCTAAGGAAAAGTGGATTTTCACCTCTTGGAGAACTGCCAGATTAGTTTATTCTGTGGATATTCTCTCTTCTCCTTGACCCGTAAAAACAGAGTACCTGAATCTTGCCATTGTAGTATGATAATGTTTCCAAGATTCAGAGTTTTTCTAGCTGGTTTACATCTAGAGTTATTTAAAACATGAATAAAAAGTATAAATATTCTGCACTATTTCTTCCATTAATAACTATTCACTTTTGCCTCTTTTAAGTCTTCCAAAATCAGATCCAGATTCAATTTCTCTGACCAAAAATTTTATCAAAACTCTACAGAGGCAAAATCCTTCTTAGCTGTTATGATTTGTCAGGCTAAAAGTTACACACTGACTAATTGAAGCCAAGGTCAATATCTACCATGAAGTCGAATACATCTTTATAATGACTGAAACACGGAAATCAGTGGAATTATAATTGGACAGAACTTTTAGGTAACTGGAAATCCTACTGAAGAGTTTGAAGGCTTAAGAAATGTTCAAGAGGAAATCATTGAAGAAACCATATCTAGAAATATGCTGCTATTGATTACTAACTCGGGTCACAGACTATAGATGATTTTTGGAGACTTGAATGACATTTTGTATATATGACACTTTGTATAATTCTTGTCTTGCACTCAACTAGGTATTTTAGAATTGGCCAGGGTAAGGGTAAAAATAAGAGTTTATTGTAGCAAAGAGTTACCTGTGATAACATTAATGTACTTTCCCTACAGGGTTCATTATAAACAAAAACCTGTTTCAAAAATCTGATTCCTGGTGGGTACAATTACTCCACTGACAGGTCTCTTGTGGTATATGGAGGTTCTGGTTACCCCATACAAACTTTCTTCAGTTAATACATTTCAAGAAGTTTGATGACTATCCCAACTCTTACGGAAGCTCAGCTGAAGAATTCCAGTAATTATCATGGTTGTGCGTCACCCTTTGAAAGCAGCAGTGTTAATGTATTATTAAAGGGGACTTTGAGACAAGCTGCTTTTTAAGTGTCTTGGCATTCTTCGCACAGATTTTTTTTCAGTAGTCAAAGAATCATTGAAATAAAGACTTTCATTTTCTCTTCTTCTCATACAGCCAAGCACATTTTCATGCGCTTTTTTTTTATTAAAAAAGTCATGCACACACAGATACATATAATACATATAAAACTCCTCAGCTTACCTGCATTCTTATCCATGCAAACATTCCGTGCAAAAACAGAAAAAAATATGCTCTCAAAATAGTCAAAGTAAATGAAATCAAGAACAAAGAAGCCATATTCTCAGCTCATATAAATCACTTTGTTCTAGCTGTCTGATCCACTGGGTTGTGAATATGATCCTAGACACAGTTGGTCTACTGTTTATTTGGTGTATGATATTATTTTCCCTCTAGTGATAACTTTAACTAAAGCAGAGATCTCCAAGGCTTTTATCAATTCTAAATGTCTCACAACCCACCTTAAGCATCGAGAATACAGTAAACAAACCCATGGTAAGTTCTCACCCATTATAGAAAGGGTAATAAATTATACTGTCTCATATGGAAACTTTTATATTATTTCCAAGAGAATGAGTGCAGCTACATAAAATGCATTGACACATACATACACATAGAATCTTTCAACAGAGCTTCACAACTACAGAATACACTACAGGAAACTTTTTTCTTTTTTTCTTCTTGAAGAGGAAATAACATCGTAGATTAACAAAAGCATAATATATGCTCTAAAGTGAAGCATGGCAGAATACAAATTATACACGCTTTCAGTATGTCTACTGAGGCAGGAGATATGCTCCATATTATACTTAGCAGAACTAAACACATCTCACAGTTGGTTAATGCAGATGGCGTATGGAGCTGAAGCCAAGGGAATCATCATATCAGTGCCTACTCTTTTCTTCAAAGCAACTTATTGTGATTCCATGAAAAAAAAATAGACAAGGTCTTGAATAGAAAAGTCACTCATATGTGAAATCTATATTAATCTGGAAGAGTTTAAGGTGGTTAAGAAGGGTTTAAGGGAACTCACTGAGACCAAGTGATGTGAAAGTAGCATAGAGCTGAATAATGACAGTATAAGGAATGAGTATAGTGAAAGCTTTAAAAAACAATCAAAAGAATTGGACAAAAACCAAGACCTTAGTTTAAGAAGTGACTTCTTTTCTTATTTCTGAAACATACAGATTTAGAATCAAAGGTCTGTAGTTCCTTTTTCATCTTTTCTGGTTAGGTTCTCAGTGCAGTAAGCTCATTTTTCACATTAGTATCTATTATTCTGCACATCACTTTCAGCTGCCTAAAAATTTTGCTGCATCCTTCATCCACAAAAGAAAAAAAGTAATGAGCACCACACAAAAAATAATTAATAATGACAGTAGATAGTGCATGATTGCACCCATCAGTGAGCCTAAGTCTGCTCCAGCCTGAGAGCTGTTTCTTTAAGGTAATCTCAGCACTATCCCCCCAAAGGGTAAGCAGAATCATCATGAACAACATCCTAGTTCACTTTCCATCAGATGTTTACATTTTATATTCATAATAAGGACTATATTTTCCCTGTTAGGCTTTCCTTATTCTTTCTTTTCAGAATGAACTTGTGAAACACAAGTGGAAGCTCTGCATAACACATCTTGTCCTCTGTAGCTGCAAGGATGTCTACATGCTGGGTATGATGGAATAAGTAATGGGACTGGTATCAAGCTGATAACAGCCATCCCACAGCCCTATTTATTTTGTCGACAGTACATAAGGGCAGATGCAAAAGACAACATCTTGTAGTGAAGTCTCCATTGCATACCATCACCACAAGGTTCTTCTGATTTCTGCCATATTTTTTAGTTCTGTGGATCCAAACTTGCAACCTTTGCACTACCTGTCTATATGGAGATGCTGTAATACATGGCCATATTTGTCTCTCAGATAGGAGTGCAACTTTTAAATTCAATTTTTGGATAACTAGTTTGTTGTTGCTATTGTTGGGGGGAGGAGGGAAGGGGATTTCTAATTGATTGATTTTTCCCTTTCTTTTTTTTGTGACTGTAGATATTTAAGATGCTATTTTAATTGCTGGTTTTATTTCTTAGAGGAGACAAATAAATTTAACATAGTGCAGAACCGTGTACTTCAGTGCTGTAGATAGCTGATAACCTAAAGCAAATATCAGTTTAACATCTCTTAACCACTTTTCTTTTTTTTGTTGTTTGGTTTTTTTGGAAGAAAGGGAGATATTTTTAAATAACTGGTGCCATTTTTTTTTCTTTTTTAAACTAAAGATAAGATAATATTGCTGAATTTCCAAAACCCCAGAATATAGTCAAATCCCAGGTGGGTGGGGAAACAAAAAAAACTTATAGAATTCACTCTCCTCTAATTATCTAATTGTTTAATGTTGCATATTTTTTTTCAGTAACATCCTACTCATTGTCAATAAAAAAGATAAAAATATATTATGTAATCATACTATATTACAATGTTGTATAAATTCTGACTATGCTTTGATAGCCTTTACTGGCTATAAGAAGACTTTATTGTAATTTTTACAAAATTAGAAATTAATGTTGCCCACATGCTTGCAACTCTGATAGGTGTATTTAATCCATTAATTGTAATACTGAGCATTCTGAAGCACATCAATAAACATAATAGCAGTAAAATGAATATGATTAAGAAAAAAATTCTTCTTTTTGAAGGAAAAGAAAAAAATTAAATAAGTGAAATTTATCTATTTCAATAGGAAATTCAAGATATGGATAGTGGGAAATTTTAGTCTTTAGAAAATCAATGAATTTTTTTTGTAATATATGAATCTAGCTCAAAAAAGTATTAGATACTCAGATTTGAGTACACTCAGAATTATACTCATTGAGTTTAACACCATCTGACTACACATGAAAAGGTCATATATCTCTCTTTAAATCTTCACACATTCAAGAAAATATGTCCTTCTTTAAAAAAAAAAATAAAAAGAAGAGTAATTTCAGATTGTCAGAAGGTGGTTTTCCATCTTTTTCTCATTTTTTGCAAGATTATCTATATAAGAATCAAAATTAATTGAAGTTCAAATAATCTTCTGATTTGACATTATGAATATGATATTAGTATATCTGTACATGTATTTATTTCAAAATAAACACCTTTGTTTTTTAATTCTGTGTATAACAGCAGGAATAATTTTCCAAAAATAGCCTCCGCCAATTTCAAAAATTAATCTTTGGAACCCTTAAAACATCACATAAACCAGATTGTGTTTCTAAGTTTTTACTCTTTTATCCCGATCCTTCACCTGCAGAGAGTACATCTGAGCAGAGTCTTCATCACAACTATATATTTTTCCTACAGATTTAGAGAAACCTGATTCTTGTCAGCTACATAAACTATGTCACTGGGACAATAAAAGAAAAGATAGTTCAGGCATGTCAGTTCCCATATGTCAGTGAATATAATATGTGGATAAGGGGGTAAAGGTACGGATGCCATTCATATATGAAGGTTCTATTGAGATAACATTAGAGGAAAATATCCTGTGTCTAACATCATTACAAGTTCCAATCTTCCTATCACATCCCCAGCTGCAAAATATAAAATAACTTTCTAACCATTCAACATTTCCTTGAATTCTTTTAGCTGTTAAACTGGCAATTGCTCTACTACAGAAATATCTGGCTAGTTATTGGAAAGCATCGTGAAAGTTCCTAACTTTCTTTCAAATACTAGATAGAGTGATTTTTCTTAAATGTCTCTTGAGAAAGACTTTTAGTATCAGACCAGAAAACACTCTTGTAAGAAACACATAATAGGAAAAGAGCTTTGCAGAAGATAAGATATGAAGAAAATTACATGTTTATCAATTTTGAAATATAAACAAACCAAAATATTTTAAGACTTCAACCTTCATATATGCAAATAGTAACAAAACATCTTCTATGAGGGAACTTTTTTTTGTACATCCTCTTAGTCACTCAGATACTATATTTTAACAATTGTAAAATACTGTGTACTGTAAATAATATTAATTTTAAAAAATCCCACACAAAAAAATCCATCACTTCAGACTAAATCAGTTATGCAAAAGTTATGGTTATTTTTCTTTTCAGTTTTAAATAAATATTTGTATAGAATCAAGTAAATGTGAAATGCTCTCAAAAACTGACTTCTGTTCAATATTTCTAATTACTTTGGTCAGTCAATGGCTTAAAATGTTGCACCTTCCTTTTGCTACAGAAACAGCAATACATTATTTCAATATTTTACTGCAGTGTATGCCTCCTGTCATGGTATTAGATTACTGAGGAAAGTGCTATAGAGATCTGCAGCACTAATAGTATGAACAGCCAACCATAATGTGGTAAGAATGTCAATGAAAGCGAGTAGCAAGGGTCATTTTTCTTCTCAGGACATGTAAATCCAAAGGTCATTTCACCTGAAAAAGTCTAATTCCTAATGTACTATACCTTGAAGGAAATCCATGCAATTTAGATAGCATATGAGATAACTATACTTCTAGAGAGTGAAACAAAGGAGGGGGTTTAAAAGTTTGAAAGCAATTAAAATTTAATTTGAAACTGATTGTAGAGGCTTTTAAATTTTGTCTCTACATGTCTTTTAACTTGTGAGAATCCCTCTGAGAACTCGTTTAATCTGTATAAGCATATTATGTGGTCTCAGAAGTCTTTCACAATCTCACTCCAAAAGCTTCAAAGTCCTGGTTTCAAGATTTTTGGGGATGTTTTTTTTTTTTAATTTATTTTTTTTTAAATTCATGTTACAATTATTAAATGTGGTGAAGAAATTTATACAGGGGAAAGTAATGAATGGCAATTAGGACACCAGAAGTTGAATCAACACATGAAGTTAAATGGTGAAGGCATAGGGCTCAAAAATGCATTGGAAAACATTTAAGTTCAAAGTACAGTCAAAATAATACTAGTAATTATAAATACGTCTCAGATGTTCATATTGTCCTCTACCAATGTCATTGCTTATAAGTAATTACACCAAGGATCTCTGGTGTAAATCCCATTTTATATTCCACACTGATAATGCAAAGTACTACCTACGTTATTGTAAGCACAGTTACCTAGACCATAGTTTTAGATACATTCTATGCTGACATAAACTATCTCTGCCACTAAAAGAAGGAGAAACAATTATGAAATATTTTCTCATTTATTTTTCTCCTTAGAAAAAGCTCAGAGACAATTTACACAGGTATAAGATGATGGTATCATCTGCAGTATCAACTACTCCACTGATCATGACAGTATGATTCAAATCTTTTGGTGTAAAAAACATCAATTCAAATTGAGTAATTAACTTTTCTCCCATAGATATTTAGGGTGTCTATAGATTAATTATCTTCAGGCAGCATTCATCAGGTTAACACTCACAAAGAGTAATCTGCTCACATTGTCATTCGCTAAATGGTAAAGTAGCACTTCTAAAAGAGTGCAAAAACAGTTTCTTGAAACTGTCAGGAAGAGTATTCTTTCTAAATGCTGCATTTCCTTGTCAGCCTGGATGCAGCCCTGAGTAACACGCTTTAACATGCTCTAGGCTATCCTGGTTCAGCAGGGGAGTTGGACTAGATGATCTCGATGGTCCCTTCCAACTCTAAAAGTTCAGTGAAATTGAGGGAAATTATAAAATACTCAAATTATGCAGTGCTTCTTTCTTAACACTATTGACTGAAATTATGTAAATTTGACTTGAAATGTGAGTTTTGGTCCAGATATACAAAATTACAATGCAACTTAATCACTAAAACCTCAGACTGCCTCAACTACTGCACTCAGGCAGGGTGTTCCTTCAGACCATTACTTGGCACATTAAAACTTTTTTTTTTTCTTTTAGGTCTAGATAGATCTGTTTTCTTGCTTACAATGGAGATATTGGAAGCTTTTTTAAACTCCTCTCTCTCAGTTGCTTGTGCAGTTTACAAGAAGGTATTGACAATAATTCCATGTTGCATAGTTTCTATCTACTCCCAAAATTCAAACCATCTCTCAGAGATGACTAGGGACTTGTTAGTGCATGCACTGTTTTCTCCTTATGAACTACAAGGAGGCGAAGTAGCCATTAATTGTGTCTTATGATCCTGGGGGAGGGAAATAAAAAAGGAATAATAAAAAAGCATAGAAAGACTGATATTTACAGTGGAATTTGTTTAGTCTATTTTTCTGCTTTTAAAAGATGACAAAGAAGATGACTCAATGAAAGAACTAGTAAAATATCAAATAACTGTCTGATATTCAAATACTTACTGTGTTCATTTGTATCTTTTCATCATTAAGAGCTACTTAGATTCTTAACCCTAAGCAAGAAATGTCTCAAGAAGAAACAAAAAAACCCACAAAACCACACACATTTTCTCCAAGAGATATTTTAAAAGATATTTCACCTTTCTTTTGGACTTGGAGTTGTTCTTTTGACTACAATGGACTTCTTGATTTCCTGTTAACGCTCCTAAGAAAACTGTACAGACATAATTACTCATATTGATTTTTTTTGAAACATCAAAGACAGCACATATAATATCTCTCAGTGATTCAAAAACACTGAAAATACTTCTTCAGGCCAACAAGAAGCAGTAAATATAAGTAAAAATAAATGGATGCATATGTCCAGAAGTCACCAGAACACATACTGAAATTTAATTGTGCAAAAATTTTATGTTCTGCTTTTCACAACCACATTAAACCACAAAGACATTTTTGGCTGAGTTACTCTGAAATATCTTGAACCTGTCAGGGCTGCTGCACACATGTACTGGTCTGCACAAAATCTGTTCCAATTTGACTATTCACTGAGGGCACACCTGAAACACATAACACAGAATATAGAAAAATGTGTTCTTCACACTCATTTTGGGACAGTTTCAACAGATGCCCTGGAAGGAATTAGTTGGCAGTTAAGAAAACTAATGCAGAGTCCTTTATTCTATCTTAGTCCACTTTCTGGAGATCCAGAAAGGTTATTGAGTTGCACTGCAGCAATTGTAAGGGTAATATTTTGGCTGAGCATAAATATTCCTTGCTGTAAGAAAAATCACTCATGAAGCACACTTTGCTGTTTCAGCATCCTGCATACATTATCAAGTAATTAGTACAATTTTACTTCATTCATATAAATAGAAAGCGGGAATTACTCTCCATTCCGCCCTTCATGACACCGTCTCTCTGAACTCTATACATGTGAAAAGTATCAGGACAATATTTATTCATTCAGAGTGATTTCTCTTAAGCCATCTCTGTTGACATCCATTTTTGCAGCAATTTAAATTATTCCACAAACTATTTTTCATCACAAAAGAAGAACTCGTTTGGCCTGTTGGCATCTACCAGTTATGTTTGATAAGACCATAAAATACAGATTTATATGTGGGTTTCAAGGCAATTTAATGAAAAGCATATCACATATCTACAATTTGGAAAAGCTACGAGAGACTTCACAGATCCCAAATTCAGTGGATAAGATCTGCACATTGCAATTCAAATCCTTGATCTGAATCTCAGAAAAAGAATGAACACAATATCCCCCACGCACCATAGACTTACACTTCCCATCCCATCCATTCTTTACTAAGCTGAATCATATAAGGGAGAACACCAAGTTGACATTATCCATTTCATAAACAGAACCCAACACACAAATTAGAAAAGGCTTTTGAAAAATTTCAGAACAAGTCAATTCAACACATCTGTTTTTCAGAGACACCCCCCACCATACCCACTACCACCTCCATCCGCCAGCTGATACTAAATACTGCTTAAGTAGTTTAATGTGCAGATGTCTTTTGGGGGAAATAAACTATACATTCACAAGTAAGAGATCCTAAAAATTACCAGTTTCAGTCCAAAAAAAACCCCAAAACAACCTCACAACACTTAAATCCATAAAAGTCTGTCTTCTTCAGTTATTTAAACACTGATTTGCTAAGATTTTGTAGGAGAGTGAAAGAATCTGGTATTAATATTTAACACTTTCTCAAGCATTTATACATTCATTGTGGCTTTAGAATTCTTATCTTCACAGAAAATACGTTTCCACTATAAAATTTGCAAGACTCTTCAAAGAGCTTAAATAATGATTTTTTTTGTTGTTGTTGCTGTAATTCTGCTCTCAAATTGTTTGGGTTTTAGTCTTTAAAAAACATGATCTAAAATGTTGGGAACCCTCTCAAGCTCCAGTTGAAGGGTGGATTCTCATATAGAATTAACTTTAACCTTGACTAAAAGTATTAGAAAAATTGAAGATTTTTCAATTACAATGTAATTAGAAAAAATTTTTAAACTATCTTCAAATGGATTGAGCACCATTTCAGAGCAAATCTCTATTGTTAGTGTCAGAATTCTTCTGTGTCATTGTCAGAATTCTTCACCCTAACAAGTGGTCTGAAAGTAAATATTAAGTGATTTTGATGGAACCTATATCATCTACAATTCAAGTAAAAAAATGAGTAGCATGATGATAAACAAATCTTTTAAAGAATCACTATTGTCGTAGAAATTCTGAGCTGAAATCAGAATTAAGCCTAATTTACTTCAGAGGATTACTACTATAAATCCAGATTTGCAATATGGTAATGACTTAGTATTTGTATTTGACTGAATTAATAACTCTTGCTTAATACAAATGTTCACCTACTATTGAAAGTGCAAGTTCCAGAAGTTGCATGGTTTTTAGAGTTTTTGCATAGTTCCCATTAGAAAAAAACTTGATTATAACTTTATGAATTATTATATTGTGTGGGTAGAAATACATGTAGGATTGATGCAATCTTTTGTATAAGCTTCTATTTTTCAGAGTGTTTCAGGAGGGTGCAAATATGAACTGTAACACCTTTCTAAGGGGAAAGTATTTCACACTCCAGTGGGACTAGAGCTAGGCCCCTTACACACAGGAGAAAATAAAAATAAGAAGAAAATTGTTTTCTGGACTTGACAGTGATATAAAACAACTCCATTTTCATTATCCTGTAGTCCTTACTCAAACTAGTTTCCAGTTGTGGGTTTAGTCAATTATGCTTTTGAAAAGCTAGTAGCAAGTGTTTCATTCATAGGTTTAGTACACTAATGAAGGACAATATTTTACGCAGTATACTAAGTATAAATATGCTTCATTTCAGGCGCAAAGATCAGAAAAAAAAAAAAAAACCCAACAACCAGAAGGTATTTTTATTTTCAGTTTTCATACCTAAGAATTTGCCTGCATTTCAATTTCAGTCTGATATTGTAACCACTGATGAAAATGTTATAAAATAATGATGAGGTAAGCCAGACAATATAGGTATAATAATTTTTTTTAATCAGTCATAAAAAACATTTGCCACCTCATTTAAGAAGTTATATAGAAAACTTTGTATAGAAAAAAAGTCTTTTTACTTTTGGTTTTGTTTTTTTAGTAATCTGTTTGCACAGAGGAAGGATGACTTGCCTTTTGTAAGATCTTTTGAGCTTTATATTTTTCTCAGCAAACTTTTCCATTTTCTCTCTTCCACATGTAACTCATGAAAACACACAGGACTGGACCTACTTGTCAGAACATTTATCCCAGGAGTGAGTAGGACTGTGTCGAATCCTTTTTCACCTAAGATGTTTCGTGACTTTCACAACAGCTCCCTAAACATCAAGACTAATTTGAGTCAGAGTCATGCTCCATTGCCCATGTGGAAACCAAGAAATTGTGCAGAAAAGAGCACAAGCTTCAATGAGTCAGGGAAAAATAAGAAGGGTTGATGCGAAAATGAAGCAGCCAAGTAGTAAATGCTAATACCCCATTTACCCTAGAGTCATTGACTCCAGAACTTCCACTTAATCATTTTACCTGATCTACCAGTGGGCTAAGACACAAGCAGCTTCCCCTTGCAAAATATGAGAGCTTTTAAAACATGATGCAGCCTTTTGGACTTAAAGGAATTGGCAAGGAAAGGAATCTTTTATTTTCTCCCTCAGTCAAAGAGATACTCACACAAGTTTTTTGCTTATTTCTTTTTTCCTTTTACTCACAGAGAAGCAGTTAAGACAAGACCACACCAGACAAGAGGTGTTAATCTCCCTACTTCAAGGATGAGGCCAAGGATTTGTAGCTGCTCACAAGAAATAATTTAAGGGTTGTTCAGTTGACAAGTCCACAGACTGCAAATAAGCAGTCATTGACTCCTGCACATTCAGTCCAGTGTACTGAGTTGCAGTTGTTTAGCCTTGGCCGTGAATGAAGCTGCTGAGTTTTACCATAGTAGAATTAAACAAAACCAAAACAATAACAACAAAAAAAGTAAATTAAAAAATTATTCCTCTTGTACAATTGAGATGTTAAAAAAATAGTGTTGAGTGACTGTCTCACCAACCATCAACAATGCTTTCATTAACCTCGACTATTTTGATTAACAAAAATAAAAATTACAATTGAAACAAAATAGCTTTGTTACTATTCACTTTTTTTTTTTTTTTTTTTTTATTAAACTGAAGAGTACAGTTCCCATAGCACCTGGATAACATTTAATCCATATGCCAATATTTGCATTGCCTGTGCAGATCACTTATAGTCCATTCCTGGCCAATGATTATTTTGTATCGTAGTCACTGTTTCACTTTTCTGAACGATAAGACAAATCAGACTGTTGTTGAAAAGACCACATGCAATGCAGTCTTTTGTACTGAATCAATAAGTGTCAATTAATAGCTACAAGCCAGGAGGATTTCACTCATTCATCTTATTAAGGGAAGTTAAAAACCACTATTCATCATCACAACCATATGTTCAGCTGTATGCTAGCACATTATATATCTAGTCCTTGGCTGTGCTAACTGAACCTCAATGCAATCAACAAGACATATGGTGAAAAGAGCAGACAGTGCTTCAGCCATCCATAGTGATTTGGCAGGTCTTGCTGAATCACAAAAAGCAAAGAGCTCAGAACCCCGAACACCCAACATTGTTAGAGGATGAAAGAACTATTCACTTTCACTGAAAGTGCTGTTTCCTATTTAGAAATAGAAGTGAATTCACAGGCTTTTGTGTTCCTTACAAACCACAAAAGCAGAGGACTCTGGAATATAGTTTGATACTTTTTCTTTCAGATTTCAAATGGTCACTAGAAACTACACTACAGTTCACAGATTCATGGATTTGAAGAGTTGGAAGGGATGTCTAGAGATCATCTAGTCCAATTCCCCTGCTAAGCAGGATTACTTAGAGCACATTACTCAGGGCTGCATCTAGACGGGTCTTGAAAATCTGCAGGGAAGGGGACTCCACAACTTCTCTCACCAGCCTAATTCAGTGCTCTGTCGCTGTCCCAATGTTCCAATTTATGCTCATTTCCCCTTGTCCTGTCATTGGAAACCACTGAAAAGAGTCTGACTCCATCATCCTTCAACCCACCCTTTAGGAACTTGTAAACATAGATGAGGTCTCCCCTCACTCTTCTCTTCTTAAGGCTAAAGAGACCCAGCTCTCTCAGCCTTTCCTCGTAAGGGAGGGACTCCAATCCCTTAATCATCCTGGTTATCCTTCACTGGACTCTCTCCAGTAGTTCCCTGTCCCTCTTGAACTGGGGGGTCCAGAACTGGATGCAGTATTCCACTTGTGGCCTCCCCAGTGCAGAGTAGAGGGGGAGAACGACCTCCCTTGACCTGCTGGCCACACTTCTCCCTATGCAGCCCAAGATTCCATTGGCCTTCTTGGCAACAAAGGCACATTGCTGGCTCATGGAGAGTCTGCCATCCACCAGGACTCCTAGATCCTTTTCCTCAGAAGTACTTTCCAGAAGATCCACCCCTAACCTATATTGGTGCCTGAGGTTCTTCCTCCCCAGGTGTAGGACCTTACATTTGCCCTTGTTGAACCTCATTAGGTTTTTCTGTTCTTATGAACAGGACACTATATGGTACCCCTCACTTCAAACATGCAAAAATTAGGGATATAAACAATGAGATACAGAATCTCCTTAGTCTCAATGCAAAATAAAATACAATAGGTGTTATTGTTGTTATGCTGCCTAACCGATCTTTCAGAAAAAAGATTAATCATGCACCTTACAAATGAACAAATATCTCTTTCTATCATTCTGTTCTCCCATGTAACTGCAGTTAAATTCCAGGTGCTCTGAAACAACCAAACTGAAAAATGACCAAATTCAACTTCCTACCTGTTAGGATTTCTGAACAAGGTAAGAACATTGCCAGAGGTCAAGCTTTATAATGTAAATGAGTTGACAGAGACTATCTTCACCTAAAGGTTCAACACAGAACATGTTCAATGACATAATCCTGCACTGCATGGAGATGCTGAAAACAGTTTGCATGCTGAAAGTACTGTAGTTGTATTGGAATAGTACTTTACCAGAATAGCATACCTAACTATTCAGCAGGCTAACAAATCCAGGCAGAATGCCACACTAGCACGACTAGACTTCTGATACCGAAATGACTTGGCTCAGGGCTTGCTCTGCTATTTCCAAATGGCACTGTCCTGTGTTGTGTAGTTGGACTTGAATGGATTGAAGGATTAAAATAAAAAGTATGAAACATTATCTGCTCTTTATGCTCCAGATACCAGAACTAGGTAGGCACCGCCTGTTAAACTGTATAAAAGTATTTTTGAAAAGTGAAACCTCAAATGCAAATAAGAAAAAAAAAAGGCACAAAGCAGCTATAATACAGTGTTAGAAACAAATGAAATCACTAGCATCATTCACAACAAAAAACCCCTCAATCTTTCTAAGGGGTAAGATCGATAAACCATTCTTTCTCCCTCTCTTGTACTGACCATCCCTTCTTCCACGTCTCCTCTCTAAATCAGATCCAGGGGTGTTTTATTAGCATAATTGCCAGAACAAGAGCAAAACTTTTCAATTTTGGTGCTGCAATCATTCACTGAAACATTTATTGATTGAAAAAGCTCCATGAGATTATTCTAATTATCCTAACAGTTTTGCCTGGGAGTGGAAGGGGCAGGCTTTCTTCATTCATTTTATGCAAAATTACAGTAATTGGCATCTGACCTTTTTGGAATAGACTGTTAAGTTTTACATTTCTGAATTCTTTTCATTGATTCAATTATTTAAATTATGGCTATCTCAAAAGGAGTGACAGGGTGCGAACAGGAATAGAATATTTAAATGAAACTGAAAACAGATTCTCCACCACTACCCCATTAACACAAAACATGCTGAAAATCCAACCTCTGGAGGCTTCTAACACTTGGATTAAAATTCAGCTTTTAAATAATTAAACTAAACCAGCCCAAACAAAAGAAAAATTACATTTATGAGCACTAAAAAAATAAATGTCTAACTGAAAATATAAGCATGGAAAAAAAAGAAAAAGCTACATTTCTATGTGAAAACATATCTCAGAGATATAAGGCTTTTTTTAAAATGGTCTCAAATAAGTTACTTGTTCCAAGCACCCATCTTTTTTTAAAATAAAGATAGAAAAAGAGAGAGCAGCTCAGCAAATTAACTGCAAGTTCAAATGTTCAAATTCTTTCCAGAACAGTCACTGGTAAATTCCTTCTCAATTGGTATCACTGAAAGCTTACCCTTCTTTCCTAAATTAGGTAATTAAGATCAGAGAAAGACAACTGACTTGCAATTCATATGGTAAATCCATCAGAAACCAACTTCAGTCCAATTTTATAGAAGCTACTTTAGGCCAAATTGAGCTTAAACCACTAGTGAAAATTACTTGAGAACATCTGTTTGACCTGAAGTGGTTTAAAAATAACAATATCCAAATATACCATTTGTAGAAATAAAGATATGTTGGATTCAAGACAGGATAATTACACAATTAACTAGTGAAAGATCAGATTGACATCATAAATTAGTATTTTCAGTCCCTTCAGTCAGTCTCTTTGGGCTTGAAGAAGCGTAATGAAGTTTTTACTTCTCGTAACACTTTCACTCAATTAAGCCATTCTTCAGACTCTATGCAAGAGCCACCACTACTTCAGGAGGTGCTGAAAAGGTAACCCTCCTCAATGGGAAATGACAGGTAATCAGTGTCAGCTTCCTGAAAGTAGACTGACTAATTTTTAAAAGTGTATTTAGGGAAAACAAATCTTAAAAACTCATGTTGCTTATCAAGAAGTACCACCCTTCCACATTTACCCAAGAGCATTGTTATCTTCTTCCTTCTCAGCTTCTCAAGTTTTTGAAGCGAAATCAATTGGGTCACTCCATTGACTGCATCAGATGCTTTGTTTGTAATTAGCAAAAGTTATTCCTTGTTGTTTGGAAAAATACTCTTTATTATCCAAAACAAGGGTGATTATGATTAGGACACTTTGCCACCAATATTTACATTCTTTGCCTATGTACGAGATTTGACTGGGATCATGTTAACTTTCTTCATGTTATCTTTCTTCATGGCAGCCCATATGGACTAGTGCTGGCTACTGCTGAACAGTGCCTGCAAAACATCAACCGTTTCTCTTTTTCTCAGTCCTCTTCCCTCCCCAGCAATTAGGCTGGAGTTGGGTGAGAAGCTGGGAGGGGACACAGACAGGATAGCTGACCTGAATTGGCTAAAGGGATATTCCACACCATATAACATTATGCTAAGTAATTAAAAAACAAGCAAGCATACAAACAAACAACCTCCCCGCCCAAAACACACACAAAAAAAACCCAAAACCAAAACAAAACCACAACAAAACAGCTGGATCAGGGATTGTATTCCCAAGTGCCCAGAGACCAGAGACTGGCTGGGCATTGGACTGCTTGTGGAGTTTCACGAGAGGCTGTCTTTGGATTGGTTGTTTTTGTCCTCTTTTCTTATGAAACTGTCCTTACCTTGACCCATGAATTTTCTTGTGTTTGCTCTTTCTGTTCTCTCCTCCATCATGATTCTGGGGGGCGTGAGTGAACACCCGTTTGAGTGGGTTTATCTGCTGTCTGGAATCAACCCACCACAGACTACAATCATTTGCTTAGAAAACATACTTCTTTACTTGATTTTACTGAGAATGATTACAAAAATACAACACCATGAGAAGAAACATGCACCACGACATTGTAATTTACTATCAGTAATAAAAACCTTATTCTTTACTATAATAATATTGATTTTTCTGCTCCTAATGATTCATCTACCTTTAGTGATAATGGTGTTATAAGAAGGTCCTTCAAGAATTTCAGATAAGGTTGCCATTGTCATTCTGTTTCATACCTTTGCAATTAAGTTCTCAGCAAAAAGTTTTCATAGCATTCAGCATAATGCTGGCAACTCACAGTTTACATGAAAAATATTATTTTCCAGCATCACATTTTTCAGCAGTCAACCTGTTCAGGCACAGTCTCCAAATAATGAAGTTGTGGAGTTTACGTGAAGTCATTTAATTACCTAAAGATCCTTCATTATCATATACTGAAGTACCTAAGAATGAAATATAGGAAGGAAAGTACCTGTCTTTCTGCTACTACAGCAGTGAAATAAAATGAAATAATAAAATATAAAATAAATTAAGAAAAATGAGACAGTGCCCTAGGATTCTGTTCACAATGAAAAAAGCAAGTAGTTTTGTTATGACCATCCCCAGTCTGCTTTGTAAGAGCACACTATAAATCTGTATACAGACATTCATAACTTACAGCAAATCCCAAAGGAGCTTGCATTCTGTGATAGAACATTTACGAATGTTATACAAAACTGAGGTGAAACTGCAAGATAAACATGTTCCATCTGATTAAGTCTCTGGTTTGGTGGAGTGCAGTCGTCGTGCTTGCCAAGTACATACCAAATTTAATCAAAAAAGTTTGAGTTAAACAATTTTTTAGCTTATATCAAAAAAGCCAATTCCTTCTGTGAATTATTCTAGACTTTTTTATGCCAATAACCCAGGATCCCCACATATGTTATTTTTAGTATTTATCAGATAATTTAGAAATTATCAAGTTAATAAATAATTTTGAGTTATATGTATAGTTGAGTTATATGTAGTATTTTGAGTTAAATGTATATTTAGTGAATGAAAGGAAAGTCTAAGTGATCTTCAGATAAACTGTGAACATTACAAACTCAAATTCTTATCTGTTTTATAACTTATCAGATACAGATCTTTCTTTGAAGAATTATTTTTGTGTGTGTGGGAGCAGTAGTAAATGGAAATTTAGAATTTATATTAGTACTGATAATTTCATTCACTCTGCATGTGTGACAATGTAGTTTGCAATACCATTTTTTATTCAATTGATAATTTAACAAAAAAAATATTTCTAGATCAATGTCTTAACTTTAATTAAAACTTAGTGTCAATATTTAGTCTCTCTCTTATATGCTAATGGCCTTACTCTGCATGTAATTAATTGTGATTAATAGGTTCTTCTATCATTTAAATATTTTTCAATATTCTGTCATTGGAAGTCTTCTCTGAGACTTTCTTAGGAAAATTAATGCAAATTACACATTTCTTATAATTTATCACTGTGTTGTTTCAAAACACACATTTCAAATTTATACAGAACAAAACTGTTTTCTTACCCTTCATTGACTGATATTTTGTATTATTTTTCTTTTTTTTTTAAAAAGCCCTTGATTTTTTTTTATTGTAGTAATTTTAAGTCTAAGTATTATGTAATTGCATAATCCATTGCAATTGCAGATGACTTAAGTTCTCATATACTTGAAATTGTAAAAGTAAAACAATATTATCAGTTGAATAAAAAACCTTTTCCCACTTCAAAGAATTATCATGAAGTTGAATTTAAACATTATATTAGTTACATTCATAGTATTTACATTTTTTACTATTGCTACTGTATCACGTTAAGGATGCTCAACTACCATAACAAAAAAAATATCAAAATATCCTGTTTCTATGAGATGCTTGTAATGTTTTAGGTAATTGGATACCATCCTGCTGATTCTCATTATTTATTGAAAGTTCTCATTTGCACTATCGTTAATTTTTAAAGACAGTAAATCAAGCTTTGTTTTAATTGTATTTTATGCTCAAGAATTTCACAGTAAATTGTTGTTTCGATGATGCATTATTCCCTTGCTCGTTCTCTTTAAACAGTGCGCCTAATTCACCGTCTTTTGGAGATCTTGATTTATTAGTTCAACTAATAAAGTAGAATACAACTTATAACACACCACTAGTTCAGTTTTTCAGGTTTTTTTTTAAAAATAAAACAAAAATCCAGCCATTTTCTTCTTGTGGTATGTCTCACTGCTTGCCAAATACTATGCTGTATTCTGAGGATTACTACCATAACAAACAGTAATCAGTAATCTAATTTTAGACATTCTGGAAATAGTATAATGAAAATCCACTAGTAATTATTAATCATTAAAAATCACCTGTAAATACTTTTAATCCTAGATACCATTTTTTTCCAATATATATTTTTCATTACTTGGCACTCAGCATCTTTAAATCCCCCAAACCAGATTGTCCCAGGTAAGCAGGTTTTTAAGTTAGTTAGTTAGTTCCCAGGTTAGTAGGATTTTAAGTAGGTGACTACAGACAGGCAAGATTGCGTTTTAAGTGACAGGCTACAAATTAACTAATTAATCTACCTGGTATATAATAATTAATCACTTGAGGATTCCTGTCTTCAATCTACTCAGGAGAAGGTCTACTGGGAGACTAGTCTCCTTGTTGCGACAGGAAAAGAAAGCAATTTTCAGTGTGTGAAAAATCACAGCTATCGAAAAGAACCCCATGGCCCTCTCAAAAAAGCACCCAAACCAAAACACCCTCCAGGTCACCTTAACTTTTTGAAGACTTGGTACTTCTCACCAACTATAACCAACTAATGATTATAATTAGCAGGGAGAAATAAGTGATTTTGAAGCAAGAGACTCTTCTCTACATGCCATTTCCTTCAGCCGCCTGCTTTTCATTTGTAAGCATACTGAGCTTTCCACTCAGCTGACATAATTTAGCTGATTATCCTGAGCTTACCAACATGAGTTTCATACTGGTGTAAATTTAGTCTTTAGTGAAGTTACTTTTAGTTCAAACATAAATAAAGGTAGACTAGATTCAGCTGGGGAACATTCATTTTTATCTTCAGCTTAATTGACTTTTGTTTCTACAAGTCCAAACTATTGAATGTCAACAACTTAAAGCCACATTTTGTTGAGCGTACCCAGCTGTGTGTATAGGAGCACGAATCTACACCTCCTGTGTGACAGTAATACTTGTATTACACTAACTCACTTTAAGCATTTAAGTAAATGGGATACAAGCTTTAAGACATATCTGGAAGGCTTGTAATGGATGCTTCAGTCTCCATAAGGAGCATGCTTTGCATTAATTTGGATAATCCCCAGGGCCAGTGCAGAACCTTTTAAGGGGAAAAAATAAATCCTACTGTATGGCATTGCATCATCATCTTTATTTACTTTTTCCTCCCAGTACCTTGAAAATGCTGTTATGTTCATTTCACAGGTGAGATCTGGGGAACTGAGACAGAAATATGCAGGGTTTGTCACAGTAAATACTCAATTACTTAGCTCCG
The DNA here is from genome assembly GCA_025769975.1 of Gallinago jamesoni. NCBI lineage: Eukaryota > Metazoa > Chordata > Aves > Charadriiformes > Scolopacidae > Gallinago > Gallinago jamesoni. The sequence goes on along the minus strand of JAOQGH010000012.1, from coordinate 96,858,617 downwards.
AAGGCACTTTTTCTTAATCTGGTCTGAGTCAGATGTTCGGTTTATTTTAAATGTTTAAGTACTTTTCAAAGTTATATAATGTTCCAACTTACTATTCCTAGGATGCGCATGACAGAATTAGATTTGAGTCTGTATTTCCCATGAACTAGATTAACTTCTCTCTCTAAGAAACTCTGAGAAAACTAAGGAAAAGAGAAATTATGGACCCACATTTGACCAGATCTCCTGTCAAGGAGGAAAGTTTTATTCCTCTTATGAAAAAGCATATTTTAACATGTAATGAGACATACAGAGGATAGCATCCTGGCTTGTATCAGGAACAGTGTGGCCAGCAGGAGTAGGGAAGTCATCGTACCTCCTTACTCGGCACTGGTGAGGCCTCACCTCGAGTACTGCGTTCAGTTTTGGGCCCCTCACTACAGGAAGGACATTGAGGC